>VYXH01001869.1:190227-315734 GCA_013397275.1 Burhinus bistriatus | reverse complement strand
CGCTGGCTCCGCTCGCCGCCGCCGTGGTGCGCCCCCCCCGCCGCGGCGACGGGGACTCGCTCGGCTGCCCGGCGGTGCCGCCCCGGAGGAGGGACCGCAGCACCCGGGTAAGGCGCGGCGGGGCGGGGCAGGCGCCCCGGGCCGGCGCTGGAGCGGTCCCTGTCCCTGCCTGACCNTATTGCAACCTCCTTTTATACTGAGTGCCTTATGCAACTAAATAGGGAAGTGGATGTTCGTAATAAAAACTAACTGATAGAGGAATCTTAAGGCTTTTTCCAGTCTGTTTGCAGAAGGCAGAAGAGGGCGGTGCTAAGTGCAAAACAAATGAGCAGGAAACAGTAACATGGAAAAAAAAGACAACAAAGAATATGCACAAAAAAAGGATGAAAGTTCATCAGTTGAATAAGAGCCTGCTAATTTTAGGCTTGAAAATCAGTTTTTCAGAGCTGGATTTCTTGCATCTACATGTTCTAGTCCCCAAAACGTACACGCAGCTGAAGCCTGGGAAGAGATCCTTGTCACATAATTAGCACTTAAGCATCCCCTTTTCTGTTAAATTTCCAGTTATACTGTAAAACGATCTCAGTGCAATCTCCTCTATGTCATCACCCAATTGTAATCCTTCAAACTGGTTTTCTCCGGCATGTCTTCCTCCTGTAGTTCTGTTAACTCCGTCTCCACGTTGGCTAGTCTGCGTACAGCGCACAGCTACGACACAGCCGCTGGCTGACGGGGCCTGGTGCACGCTCACGGACTCGAATCCCTGCTTCTTGTTCTCCATTCCCAGTTACACAGCTACACTAATGAATTCACCTTGGTTTTATAACAAAAAAGGCAATGAAGACAGTTTCTGCCCAGGCATAACAAACAAGGGTGTTTACTTAATTACAAAGAGAAAACAGTATGCGGCTGAGCCCAGAAATACCTGCAGTTTCGTTTCCCAGGCATATCGTATCTAATCGTCAGTGGGCAGTCAGTAGGCAATGAGACGTGCTGGTAAACAATTCCATCCCTGATGTAAATACAAGAAGCTGTGTCTGTGCCAGCTGTCGATCCTGACCAGCACTCTGCCCACCACATTCATGTGGAATACGATCCTGTATTGTGTTCCTTCCGAGGGGGTGGTATCCTCCAGCCATCACCATCCCGGACTGCCCTAACATATTGTTCCATTAAAGTCTTTCACTACTATACTAAAATAAAAACATGATCGTTACACACTGAATCCAACCCACTATCTTTCCACAGTCTCAACAACACCCACCCTTCTCTGCTGCTTTCAGAAAACCAGAAGCTAGACCCTCAGCTTTGGAAGTACTGTTTTGTGTTTAGTTACTTATCACGTCCAACTGTCTGCTGCTTGACGTAAAATAACCCACAGAATAATGCTCTACCTTTTTAATGGTTCCATGTGCGAGGTGATGTTTTCTCTTCCTATGGTGCAGTGTAAATATAGCCATGATACACACAAGACGCTGTGGAAAGTGCCAAATGCTTGCACAGCAACAGTAAGCTTCCATTAACAGCAGTGCACTATCTTTGTCCTGAGCTTTTTCACTCTGCTCTTACTGATGGTGTGACCACGGTGCAGGGTAGTGTTCCTCAGGTTGTTTCTCTGGAACAACCTGTGACAAATGATTCTGAAATCCTTACTTGTCTTGTGCTGCACTTAAGCTCATAACAGTTCTCACCAGTTACATCTGTATAGAGGACCAAGCACTAGTACCTAACCTTCCATAGCATCCAAGCCTTAGCATGGTCATGGCTGTGGTTTTGGCTCAGCCCATTGCAGCGTTTGGAGGACAGTACGGTCAGGGACAGTTCCTAAAACGTAATCTGAGTTACTCACAAAACTAGGTGGCTGAGGGAGTACAGTCAGGAGGCATGCTCTGCCATTGCAAGAGAACAGTCCCTGGTGGTGTCACTTCCACACACTCAGCAGTGATGAAGTTCTAAACTATTACCATTTTTTTCCTGTAACATTTCCCCCTTCACGGGTTTCTTTCTGGAGGCATTGCATTGGGCAGTGCAGGTTTGTTTCCCAAGGTCTGAATTAAAACTGTCCACAAACTTTTGAACGACCTGCTCATGGAAGCTTTTTCTTTCCTGTCCTTTGCTGGTCTGTTTGTATCCATCCGTTATTACCTAACTCATGATTCCTGTCCCGAAGAGCTTATGGTTTACGTATTCACTCTGTGTTTGTACAGTTCTGGCACAATGGAGTTCTAGCCTATGATCTGGGCTCATAGTTACTATGAAAATACACCAAAGAGGAAAGTTGAGCTGTGTAGTCTTCTGTAAATTAATAAAACTGGCCTAAAAAAAATAAAGTCTACAAGCAGTGAAGAGTTTAATAAAACTCAAGAACAGATTCCTAGGTGTCGTTCATATAAGTTCATGCAGGAAAAAAAAAGCCTTCAATTCTAGATTAGGACACTAGGTTTTCCTGGCAAGTATGTGACCGGTGAGTAAAATAACCACTCAAACCAAAAAGTTATTATCAGTATGCATTATCAGTAATGCCTGGCACTTCCCCCACTAAAACTGGAGTTCATGTTTAGGCACATAGTACCTGGGTTATGAATGACTGCAATTGTTAATGCATGCACACGGTGCATGTAAAAATGATTCAGTAAATAGAAAAGTCCAACCTAATGAAGTTCAACAAGGGCAAGTGTACGATCCTGCACCTGAGGAGGAATAACCCCATGCACCAGTACAGGTTAGGGGCTGACCTGCCGGAAGGCAGCTCTGCAGAAAGCAACCTGGGAGTCCTGGTGGACGACAGGATGACCATGAGCCAACAATGTGCCCTTGTGACCAAGAAGGCCAATGGCATCCTGGGGTGCATTAAAAAGAGCGTGGCCAGCAGGTCAAGAGAGGTCATCCTCCCCCTCTACTCTGCCCTGGTGAGGCCACATCTGGAGTACTGTGTCCAGTTCTGGGCTCCCCAGTTCAAGACAGACAAGGAACTACTGGAGAGAGTCCAGCAGAGGGCTACAAAGATGGTCAAGGGAATGGAGCATCTTTCTTATGAGGAAAGGCTGAGAGACCTGGGTCTGTTTAGCCTGGAGAAGACTGAGAGGGGATCTCATCAGTGCTTATAAATATCTGAAGGGCGAGTGTAAAGAGGATGGGGCCAGACTTTTTTCAGTGGTTCCCGGCCACAGGACAAGGGGGAACAGGCGCAAACTGGAACACAGGAAATTCTACCTCAACATGAGAAAAAACTTCTTTCTTTGAGGGTGACAGAGCACTGGAACAGGCTGCCCAGAGAGGCGGTGGAGTCTCCTTCTCTGGAGATATCCAAAACCTGCCTGGATGCGTTCCTGTCCAGCCTACTCTAGGTGACCCTGCTCTGGCAGGGGGGTTGGACTAGGTGATCTCCGAAGGTCCCTTTCTAACCCCTACCATTCTGTGATTCTGGGATTCTGTGAAAGCTGAGCTTTTAGCTTTTAACTTATAATGAACTCATAAGAAAAGATCGCTCTGGATTCTGGTGCTGACATTCTCTGTATTAGCATTAAACTGGGAGTAGCTCAGGCAGTAAAAATTAAGAGTTGCTCTAGTTTTATTCCAGTGTAAACATCAGAAAATAGTTGGACTCTGATCCTGTAATTGCCTAATTAAATATCCCACCATCATAAGAAAGGAATAGTTCTCCTAACATGAGTGGATATTTTTATACAGTACCTGCAGTCCCCTGTGATAATCTACTGAATTCTCTGTCTGGTTCACATTATTTTTTCCCTTTCTTTTTCCTTTCTTTTTCTTTTCCCTTCAAGTCCAATTATCTACTACTTCATTTTATCCTTCATTTGAAGGCACAGTAGCACTGGTTATTGTAGCGTGTAAATCCTGGCATTTAATCTGCCTCTTGGTGCTTGATTTATTTTGAGAACTTTTTTTTTTTAAAAAAAGTCTTAGTTACTTAGTTGCAGAGGTTTCTAAAACATTTGGCCCCCTTGACTTCAACTTGTTGCCAGTTTTGTCTGTCCCTCTGGTTTTGCTTTGTCTCTATTCCTGGGATCAACTGTTCGCGCTGTTTCAGTATCAGGTGCTCGAAGATCTGAGTAGTAAACAACTTACTTTGAAAAGAGAAAGAATGCCATCCTTGTCCAACATAAAGCCATACAGGACGAACGTTATACTTGATTCCATATGAAACCATCTTGCTTTTGGCAGTGTGTTCAACCTGTCACATTTAGGCAGATGCTTCTGGCCTGCACCAGCCATCCAGTCTGTCCCGCCTGAGCTCCTTGCACTTTGCCAACTTTAGCTTTTGGATTTTGCTTTCCATATGGTCACGGTTCCTGAGTATTGTAATTGTCTGCTGACAGTCGCGCATGCTAGCCAAAACACTTCCGACATCATTTCTTATCTTCCTTCTGTGCCCTCAGTGTTAAAAGGTGAGATGATGACATCATCCTCAGGCAGACTGTGATGTCATCAGAAGTACTATAAAGTTTAAGTCATCAATGAGGCAGGGGAGTGACAGGTGAAAAGGGAAACTGAGACGATTATGTTGTCAAATGGTAAAATGAGGGATTGTGATTTTCTGGGAACTGCTGCAGCTGGAATTAGAGGCAGGACAGGAGGCACTGGTCACGTACCAAAATGCTCATCTCTAACGATAACACGCTTATCAGCTCTCATGCCGTCAGCGCCTGCATTACATAACCAAACTTGATTTTGAACCAAGTCCTTTTGGACTTGGTTTTGTGACAGCTACACCATTCCCCTCCCCGCCCCCCCCAAAATATAGTCCCAAAAAGGGGATCTATAACCGACGAACTACCAGACAAGTTTTTTTTTGCCTTCTCTGACTATAACAAGTCTTGATGATGAAAGTTCTCAAAAGAGCCTTTCTTTTTCCTCTATATCCACATCCAGCCTTGCAGAACCATGAAAACCTCAATGCTTCCTTTATATCCTAGGAGCTCTTTCCACAGTCAAAACTCAGTTCTCTGCTACGAAATACTTGGCTACTAAGAAACAGAGGCATTTATTGACTCCTGTTATCCAAACATGGCCAAAGCAAAAGAGTATAGGAATATTTAAATTAGGAACAGGAGAGGCTAAATATATCAGCCCCGCTGGAGGTCCACTTGTACCAGTCCAGTGTCATCAAAAAGTAATTTAGCTCCAAATCTGCAAATAACCAAGCTTGAGCTCTCTAAATATAATCTTAGAAAGCTTAGAAAATCTTGAGCCCTGATAAAGCAAAGCAATCACAGTGTATGAGATTAAGGACATAACAGTGAAATCACCAACACGTTCTTTCTTCAGCCAAAGCCCAGAATTCCTGCGTAGGCATGTTCAAACACAGACCTGTACTCTGCTCAGGCAAAATACATACTGATGTTTAAATGCACACACATACAAGAAATGCGAGATCATGCACAGCTCCATGGAAAACCCCTCTGTCCTGTTTTGGACTGAAATGCTTTCCAGCCCTAAAGCTAGCTTTTAATCAGTCCAGGAAATCTATGCATGACTAGCAAAGCTTTTGCCCAGAATACTGTTTTCAAAGCACAGCCAATCACAAGCAAGATGACCACTATTATTTTTTACAACAAAATAGTACGAAACACACTTTGAGAACTTCAAACAGAGCTACTCTACTTCCCAGAGTATAATCTTTGTTTTTTACTATTCCTGCAAGTCTTGCAAACTAAAACAGCAGTCTTAATCCTGAAGAGGAAAGATATTTGGAAACCAGCTCCTTTTGTTGAGAAGGTTGTTGCTTTCTTCTCAGCCTCATGTCTGCAATTTCTACATCAGACTAACTACCAATACTGAATTATCCTTGCAAACAGGTTCTGAAAGTTACTGCTTGGGGATTGTAAAGGAGCACATCTTGAATAGTTCACTGTATTGTTACCTTCTTACTATGCAAACTAGTCCCTCTCTTGTAGGTAGCAAAGATGTAACAGCTATAGCCAACTTAAGATAATAGGAAGATAAAGAGATATTTTGTAAAGCTTTTTGTTATGGTAGGCTAAGCATTAAGTGCAAAAGAGCTCAGCTCAGAGTTCATTCTGTAACTCCACTGAGAGAGTAAACTATCTAAAATTGGTTTTGTAATAAAAGTAACAATATTTGGTGCTTCTCACTGTGACAGAAAAATTCTTCACTTTCTGCAGACCAGGGTATAAAAGTGGTTGTTCTGTGTGCGGCTCCTGGTGGATGAAGGAGCACCCTGTCCCTTGCTTGCAGTTACGAGAAGCAGGTTTACTTGGCTTTGAAGTCAGAAAATTCTGCACTATCTCAGGTACTGTCATTAGTTCAGGCTATCATATCATAGAATCATAGAATCGTTTAGTTTGGAAAAGACCTTTAAGATCATCTAGTCCAATCATTGACCCTACTCTGCCAGGTCTGCCGATAAACCACGTCTCTAAGCACCACATCTACACGACTTCTGAACACTTCTAGGGATGATGACTCAACCACCTCCCTGGGCAGCCTCTTCCAATGTTTGATATATAAACTGGATGAAGAAGGTTTTAATCTCCCCTCAAGAAAGAGGCAGATGGAGGATTGTGAGCAGGCTGTCAGGAGGAGAGGCAGACCCTGGCTGCTTTCTCCCATACCAGTGAATTGATGGGGGAGGCCTCTGCAAGTTTGCCCAAAAGTTCCACTCTTCAGCCCTGTCTTATTAATTTTGCTGAAAAAAAGCAGGAAAACCCAACTCCTTGCTACTCTTTTTTTGTTTTTGTTTTTATTCTCACTAAGACTCAGCTTTCTTGAATAGTTGAAGTGGTAGAATATAACCAGGTTCGGGCATTTTTTTTAAAACCATTTGTGTGTATCATTTAAAAGGGCACTTTTCCACTTTTCCCAATTCAACCTGGGCAGCAGGTGTGGATCCTGCACCTCCAGCTGAAGGGTGCCCACTTTCCATCCCCAAGGCTTTCTGTAACAGCCAGGCAGGCACAAGGATACAAGTCTGTTCAAGAGCTTTGGCCCCCAGGTCTTTCCACACTGTCTTCTCATTCCTTCTCATGTGCCAAGCTGTGAGGGCACCTTAATCTAGCAGCACGGATTTCAGATGTCTCTGATCTTTAACCTCTAGACTCAGTATCAGCTGGTTCGGGGGAGGAGGTGAGAAACTGTTTTGGTATAACCTGTCTTAGAGGCATTTTCGTTGCAATTCCATTCTTGGGGATTATAGTGATTACAGTTTAAGCCAAGGACTGTGCTTGTTCTGGATTTAAAGTACAATCATCCTTTGAATGCTTGTGATAATAATTTCTTCAGGTAAAATTTGAGCTGTATGGAACAATGATAATGTTTAAAAATATATTTGGCTTAAGCGGATGAACTTTTCAGTCTTGCTTGCTGTGAGAGCTGACTTAATCTTACTGTTGTGGGCTAATTTGTTCTCAGAAATATATTGTTACTGATAAAGTTGATCATTAAGATTGTGTTGAAATCCTAGAAACAAGTTGAGGCACAGAAATAAATTCTGCAAATGCAGTCACAGGAAAATAAATTCTCTTTAATTCCTTGCATCACGCCTGGGCAATTAATCAGTAAATAAGGTTGTTCACTGCAGTTGTTCTTATCTAAGAGGTTCACTCTCCTGGTTTAGGCTGAGGACTTGTATAAAACTCTCACTGGTACCTCTAAGTCAGGTATGTTAAAGCAGGAACATTGTCATTTATTTCAGTTTTGTACCTGCTATCTTTCTTTACATCTTCTGTAAGGACGTGCATGTCTATATGTGACATTATCTGAGGACTTGGCTTCATTTTTATGATTTCTACATCTGCAGTGCTAATATAGTTAATAGATGTCATCGGCTTTGCAAAATCATGAAAATAGTACTTTATTTTGTTCCAGTTTCGTGTTCAAATTTCTGAGTAGGAGAAGTGACCCTGGTAACTCAGTACTAAATCCTTCCCTCAAAATATTCTTAGTGTCAAAATGAGTATAGTCTCTCCGGAAATGTTATAGCACCGCAATCCCTGAACATAGTAATAAATGTTATTTTAGAGCTGCAATTAAACAGCATTTCATCCCCATCCATCTAAAAATAATCATTTGGAAAGCTATACTTAGGTTTGCTGTGACAAAAATTGTATCAGCGAATTTGGATTTGGAAAATGAAGTATTTAATGGAGGAACTACAGTCTGTGGATTGAAAAGAAGTATTTCCTTTTTCTGATTTTTGCTGTTCTGTTCAAAGCTGAGCAAAAATTAGAATTTTACTGTATTGGAAAGTTTCAGTATTCAAATATTAATGTTTGAACAAAGACTCTGAAAGTCTTGAAGCATAAAATGCACAAAAGTTTTTGCAAGTGAAACACCTGTCTTCAAAGAGGGTTATTATGGCTATGTAATCTGGCCAGAAAGTATGATGTATTTGAATGGCTCTCAGGAGGCAATGATCCATTATAAGGACATCTAATTCAATGTCGAACTGAGAAAGTGGAAACAATTCTAGTTAGTCCAGTATTAAAATACTGTGAATGAATGTGTAATCAACTCTGCCTGCTTTACTTATCATTCTCTAGATCCTGCCCTTGCATAAAAGCCAATGAGGGTCAACTCTGTGCCCATGAATTTCTGTTCACAATTTGAAAAAAGCTTACAAGCACTTGCACATACATACAAGAACTTTTTTAAAAAAAAAATGTGTTTCAGAGTTATTTCGAAAAAATGGCTGCATTCAAGGATTAGCACACTGTCAAAATCATTTATCCCTGTTCCATTAATTTGGCAGAGGTGTTTCTTAAAACAAGCACTTTGCATAAGTCTATGGAAATCATTTACTTCAGTGAAATTAGTGGAATCCATTTCATTAGGTCTAGCATGTTCTGGGGTAGAAAGCCTTTGTCCTGGCAGTCTGTATGCTTTACATATTCCATTACACAAATCTGAGAATTCATCAGAGACTTTGCCTCATTCCTGCTACCCTCATTACAATTTACCATACAGTTTATCTACTGCAGGCAAATCTACATACCATAAACAGTCTCTCAAACCTAGCAGCTTCTGCCCACAAAAGCAACATGAGCTTGTTTTACTATTATTCTCACGTCAGCAATATTGTGTTCAGCATATCATGCGCAAAAAGAATTCCCATGCCAGTGAGTTTAGAGTCTGGAAAGTATCAGGCCTGATGCTCAGTTCACACAAAGCAACATAATCCCATACAAGCCAGTGAACTCTGTATTACACAAGCGAAGGGTCTTGCTCATTGTTTCAAGCAGGTGGAATTTTTTTTTAAAAAAGCAAGACTAGGAACAGGCAAGCAGATAGTGCTTTGTATCAAGCTCTGCTGTAGTACAAGAAGAGACAAAGGCCTGGTCAGAAAATACAGAAAATAATTCTATTTAACAGAATAAAAAACAAAATCATACCCACAGGTAGCTCAGAGTCATGTCAAGGTACATGTCTGCTTCTGATCTGAACTCTTCAGACACCCTGTTTTCCCTCATGCCCACCCCCACACCGCAATTTGGGCACAAACAAAAAAGCCTCCCTGTGCAGTCATCCCGGTGATATCAGATGCCCCTCCCCGGCAGCCCGGGGTGACAGCCCAGCTCATTCATCCTGCATGTTTTGCATGTTGCTTGCATGGGGTTGGGATCATGCTTATTGCTCATCTTCCTTGTCCAGGTCAGATGTAATTTATCCTGTGTAATTCTGCGTAATCCAGTAGCAGATTCAGTTTGATAGGGTTTTCTCACTTTCTGCTTCATACTGCTAACGTGTCTGTACACACACAGGCACAGCTTAGTGTGAACACATCTTTTGTATGCAACATCTTTGGGATTTCTTTATCATCAGTGGTTTGCTAATTTCCCATGGTCTCCCTTCTGTGTAGCACATTTTAAATATAGCACATCCACGTTACAAATTCTTCCTCCTCATCTTCTTCATGTATTTCTGTACTGTGTTATGAGAAATCTAGGACAAACAGCATAATAATGATATATAAAAATTAATTCAAAATTTTGCCCTAATAGAACGTAAACTGTTTTTTCTTAAAGTGTAATCTTACTGCAAGAATGCATTATCCTCGCTTCTTTCAAAGCTGCAGTACAAGTTCACATGACATGTTTTGGTTACCCAGGAGATGTTCTTGTTCAGAATCTCACCTGAATGCAGATCTGAATGCTCCCAAAGTTTGGAAAGGAAATACACATCTGTACTATTGCTTTACATGTGTTTAATTTTCAGATTTTATGCTGTGCTTTGCTAATTGGAGTTCTTTCCCTGTTTATTTTACTGGCATTTTGAATTCCCAGGTACCTTTCTGTCTGCATAGCTCAGCTACTGGAACTGGATGTCCAAACCCAATCCCTACCAACAGCAACCAACCTTACCCTCATTTCAGACTGCCTGTTTACATGACAATGCTAACATCAAACTCATCATTAAGGTTAGATCCTCAATTTGTAAAAGTTGATATATCTTCATAGAAATCTTGACCTACATCTGCCAGACCCAAACTGAAAAGCCGCCAGGCTCTACCAAACAGCTAGCGCACCAAGGAGGTACATGCAAGTTGGCATAGACTCCTGGATCAGGAAGGTGCCTCCATAAACCATAGGGTATATCCTATACTGCACTCTGTAGGTTGTGTGGAAACACCTGAGTGGGATCTATGTGAGACAGCAGCATAGCTATGCTAACATTATACTCCACCCAGGCTAATACATCTCCTGTGAAACCTACCCAGAGCTGTATGGTGACTCCAATAGTTCAGCTAAGCCGATGTGTCTACATGGCTTTGCTTGATGCTGCATAGAAATGCTGTGGTCCTACCTGTGATTTCAAAAACATCACCCTCTAAATATTCTGCCCCACCATCACTTTAAGAGTAGGTCACTGCTAGGAAGAGAGTCCAGAGTCACTTAGGAAATCATCAGGTTGTTTTCTGGATCTGTGTCTTTTTCCTCCTTCACCAATTGTTCAGCAGTGGCAGCTCTATAACCAGGGTGGGAAGTGCCCTTCTCCCTTTCTCAGTACTTCTCCTGAGTGTTCCTTCTGTCCAGTTCATGGCTGTGGGCCAAGACCTCCACCTCACCTCAGCACCTCAGATGTGCTTTCTGCCTTTGGCAGCTGGGGCGTCTGGGCACATTTTCCCTGGCTTGGGACATGCCTCACATCTCACATTTGTCATAGCTTTGATGATTCTGTTCCTACTGCCCAGTTCAAGTGCCAAATTTCTGAATTTTTGTGCTGTTTCCATCCTTATCCTGCTGGTACTGGCCAGGTGTGAGGGCCACCAGTTTCACAGAGCCGCCTAACCTTTCACAGCAATAATAATACCACAGTGGACATATAGTAACACGGTGTCCAAAGGGTGACACTTGGACATGCTGTGCTGGGTACATGAAGGTGGACAGGAGTTAACCACTGCCTTATCCTGTTTTCCCAAAGACCCACCAGGCTTCAAGCTAGGCCTGCCCTAATGCACTGGAGTTAAAAAGCAAATGAACAATTAAATTCCTACATTTAGATTGCGAGTCCAGACGTTTCGAATCCAACCAGGATCTTTCATCAATGGAATCTGAAAGAAACAAAGAATAATGAGGTATAATACAGTTAATTAACTACGCACAGAAGTTAATATATCCAGATCTCAGTTATGGTCCTTGAAACCCAGCTGCTCTAATGAATACCTCTCCTGTGATTCCTTTGTAAGCCACGTTGCCTTTGTGTCATCCCCACTTTATATCTGTACTGAGAGATGTTCTCAATTCCCTCTTTCCACCATCTCAGTTTTCAGGGCTTTTGCAGAAGGATTTAATCCTCTACTAGTAAGATCTGTATCATCAGCCAGAGAGAGCTTGGAAGCAGGGAATCCCTGTGAGCTCTGAAGAAGCATGGACCACAACAAGCTCTGTTTATTCTTTTGCCCAACGCAAAGGACAGAGGCAGAGCTGTAATCCCACCCTGCTGCCTAGGGAAAAGATCTTTTCATATGGCAGCATCCCTAGATCTGTTCATGGTATGGGAAGACCTCTAATACTCAGGAGGACAGGAAAAGGAATTCTATAGGACAAGAAGAGCACATTTCAGCCCCTTTGAAGCAACCTGGACTTCAGTGGCTGCTTAACAGAGCCAGGATTTTATTCCCTGAGTAGTTCCCTCCTGATAGGCAGCACAGGAGCCTCAACAGAATGGCTGTACTTGCAGAGTCAGAGCCCCAAAGCTGAGGTGGCACACAATGCCTGTGACAACCTCTTTCTGAATAGACGGAAGTAAGAGTGAATGATGACTTCATTTTTCAAGCCACAGTTGCAAGACATTTCAAATAAATTAATAACTAGTACAAAGGGTAAGCTTCCAGTGTTGCTGGAGATGATGGGATTTATGTTTAAAATGAAAGGAAAAGTTACTGAAGAGAAATTCTGTACTGTGTTTTATACTATTTTTTATCCCATAGTGAAATTTTACACTGAAAGGACTAATTCTACAGGATTGATAAATATGATGGTATAAAGAAATCTTTTGAAAGATTTCCCTTTGATGTACAGAAAACTAACATTCAAATATGGCCAGGTTTGCTGGTGGTATGTGTTCTGAAAACATTCATATTCCCTCATATTGAAATCTCAGGATTTTTCAAGCACAAATGCTCACCAGAAAAAAACAAACTCATTCTACTCTTTATCATTCTCAAATTATATGACACCCAGAAGACTCTGTGCAATCTTACTGAGCAAATAGAAAAGGCATGAAATGATCCCTTTTCTGAACTCTCTCTCATTCAAATACAGCTAGTCAAACAAGAAATAAGGAGGAATGAGAAACAGAAAAACAGGCATTACACAAATAAATTCACCCGGTTCTGGTAGGTGCAGTTCTTAAGGGTTGCATTAATGTTCATTACACTCACTCACACACTCTGTTACATGTGTAATTAGAATAACATTTCATGTGGGTGACGTGAAAAGTAAGTTTGGGGTGGCACCGTCAGGAGAAGACAGTAGAGGTCTGGCACATAGCCCTTCTCTGTTCACAATAATACCTTGCACTTGAGCATTCCATTAGGGATTGCACCACACTATTCAAACACAATTTACCAAGTCTCTCAACAACCTTATGAGCCAGGAGGTATTATTAATTCCATTTTCCAAATGAAGAAACTGAGATACACCCTGATTAAATTGCTTACTCTGTGTTACAAAGGAAGCCTAGCATCAGAATTAGAAACAGATCTTTCCATATGGCCCACTGTTTTACCAAGTCTGTCCTTTCTTTCTGTTATCAGAAGCAGAACAAAAATACTGGCATTATTGCACCAATAATTAAATGAGCATAAATACTCTTGCAGGCTAAGTTATTAATTGAAATATAGATGTGTGTTGTATGCAAATGCTGGGTTTAATATATCTACATTTTCCTGTTGTATGTGCCTATTTGGGTTTAAGACCAGGTTGGATGGGCTTTGAGCAGTCAGGTCTAGTGGGAGGTGTCCTTGCCCATGGCAGCAGGCTTGGAACTACATGATCTTTAAGGTCCCTTCCAACCTAAAGCATTCTACAATTCTATGAAGATACATCTTGCTGCTTTTTTGACCAAGATGATGGCTTGAAGATATCATAGCAGTTGACTGCTCAGGGATAACTTTAAATATTTAGAACATGAAATACCATATCAAATTCACAGTGTTTATATACTTGATGTTCATATTTCTGGTGCATATGAAATACATGTGGTATATGTATTCTGTATATAGGGCAAGTTTCATCCCATTTTACACAGTCTGAGGTGTGAGTCTCAATGTATACCTTTAGTCTTCGTCACTTTTGAATTCTAGGAGCACTTGCACATCCCAGGGAGAGGTGCCAGCCCTGTCCATGTCTTGACCATGTAAAAAGGAAACCCAGATGTGCGGGCTGGATGCAGTGTTTGGGGAACAACTGGGTTCATTCCCTGGAAAATGCCTGCCCCATGATTTGGCTGTAGCCTCCGGGTTTCCCAAAAGGAATCAGCTGTGCAAAACAAGAACCAGTTAGGGTACCAATCTGCCACTTGTGCATGCAGCTGGGTCCAGAATAGCTGCTTTGGGGTGGGCTGGAAGGAGCGGCTGTGAAGGCAGACAGTACACTGGGAGGTGCTACCGTCTTACTCCAAACATCAGGGACATGTTGGCAGAGTAGATCAAGGGTTTTCTGTATTATTTCATCCCTTCTTCCTCTTTCCCCAACCTTTGCAGTCTTTTCTGGAGCCCATCCAGCTAGAAAACAGCTCATATGAGTAGGTTTCTTTTCAAATATCTATATTCCTTAAAGGATTAGACTGAACTTCTCTTTCTTTCTTTCTTTTTCTTTCTGTTTTTCTCCTTCTTTCTCTCTTTCTTTCCCTTGCTTTTGTTCCATCTTTCTCTCCCTCTCTCTTTGCTTCTCTTTCTTTCTTAAAAACAATCGAAGTTCCTGATAAATCACATCCATGATTAAATAAATAAATCTCAGAAACACAATAATAGGAACTGCCACAGGAAAGCAGTACATTTCATTAGCAGAAAAGTCAACAATGTGTTGCAACAGTTGGTAATTGTACAATAGTGCTGCTGCCTGTGCATTCAGTTCCTCTGAAAAAGCGTGATCAGAGACAGTCCTGTAAAACATTCTTTGTGTGCTGGTGTAACAACCACGCGACTCTCCAGGATCCCTGCCAGCAGTTTAAAAGTACAGTTAATGTTGCAGTTAAGTATTTGATCTTTAGAGTTGTCTAATCTCTGGACCTGCTCGCATTTGAAAAACAACCCTAAGGAGCTTTCATTCAGTCCTGCAATTAATGGAAAAATCTAGTATTTATTGAATGATATTTTGTCCATTGTTTAGAGTGGCTGTTATATATCAACTGCCTGCCTTTCCTATTTAGTAGGCTTGGAAACGCAAACTGACATGAGTAAAAATTATTTTAAAGCAGACACAATGCGTCAAACCTTTTCTGCAACTGTGCCAGTCTCTGTAGTCACCCTGCTGATCTTAGAGAGCAAAGCTAACATAGGGAAGAGATGACCTTGCGTTTATGCTAGTGAAGTAGGACACAAGGGCTATTCCTGTACAAGAAGACTAAACAGAGTCAAGGCACAGGCGGAGGCGCTGGGACATTCTGGTCTGTGCCCTGATGCTGGAAGAACAGCACTTGGCACGGCTGCAGCCCAAGCCAGCTAGCAGCTCCCAGCTTGGGAATGAGCACAGAGCATTTCCAACAGGCATCTCAACGGGGCCAACTGGTTTTGAGGGTTGAAGGAGCTTAATAGCGTGGAGGTGACTAGATCACGCCAGGTAGCATCAAAGCCAGAGGACGGGCACCGTCACTGTTTAGTTCACTGGCACCAGTATAGCCAAGAGATCCAGGTCTCCTCTGGAGCTACGTGAGCTTTCTTCCTTCCAAGAGTGTGGACATATCAGAAGCCCTGTTGCTCAGTCCTCCTGATGTCTAACAGAAATAATATCCTCCTAAATTGTCAGGGTAAATTCATTAATATTCATAAGAAAACTGTTACTTGTGGTGCAAAGCAAAACTTGCCTTTTAACCCCCAAAGAGAGGCTTTATGCCCCTATCTTGGCCAGTCTGGCAGCATTAAGCCAAGCTGTACTTTTCCCAGCTAAATATGAAGCATTTAAGAATTAAGAGACTTCTTATAGCTGATAGAAGATGGAGTAAAACAAGAGAAGATTCAGAGATAACAGATATTATTGCATGATATCTGCAGGAGAACAGGTTAGTCTATACTTCATACTCTCAATAGAGTGAAAAATATCTTATACAAAAATATTGCAAGGAAAAAATGAAAAGGTGGTAACTGTAATCCATGTCTCCTTGGGAGAGATATGGAGATGCAGTGAGCATGAAATGCAACAGGAAACATTTAGGCATTAGGAAAACTTTATATTATCAGGAGTAGGCAAGCTCTGGTATGGCTTGCCTGAAGAGGCTGAGATCTTTCAGAGCAGGCTGAACATGCATTTGTCAGAATGTTTTAATTATAGTTGGGTTTGCCTGCAGGCATAGAAATGGAACGGATGATCTCTGAGTCTGTTCCAGCCTTGTATTCCCTTATTCTGTGATAAGGTGACATGGCAGGATGAGGCTGCATTTTCAGGAGCTTTTTCCTAGCAATGAAATCTCACAGTGGAAAAAAATCAGAAACTGGTGATGAAAACCCTGTTACATTAAATGTTTTGAATCTGACTAAGAAAATAATGCAGAAATGAGCTGTAGGGAAGCATGGCAGAGTAGCCAAGGGATGGACTGGGTGATCTAGGAGGCTCTTCTGTCTCAAACTTCCGACTCAGTCTCACCACATCACCTGACTGGTGTTTAACTCATCACACTGATGCAACAGATGTTGTAAACAAAGTTACTCATTTGTGAATTACTCCGGTAATTTAAATCTGGTTCCTACAGTAATCATGCCTCTTAATGTAGTTAAGTACACACTGTATGTGTGCTTCATTGCTGCTAATACCAGATAGAAACATCTTATTTCTTCCCTTGAGGAGCATGTGACTTTAAAAAACAGTTATAAGACCCACCTCTGATGCCCAGAGGTGACTTACATTTTCTCTGTAGTGTGGGTGCTTAGTGCAGAGCAGCTGATCTGTTCTTTCACAGAGATCCAGAGCCAGTACCTCTGATGGGGGCCGCTATCTCCTCTGCAGACCATCTTTTAAGCAGTGAAGAAGAAGAAGGGCCACCTTCTTTTAAGATAAGATGACAATCCTAAACTCAACATATGACCAAATTACCTTTCTAAATGGCCTAAAGAAAGAAAACCATTTCCTATTATCTAGAATAGTCAGGTTTGACTGACAACATTAAGTTTTCCTGGAGACATGTAGCTAGAGTCAGGTGAAGCTTGAGACATCAGTAAATAATGTCAAAGAAATGTAACTACAGAGAGCACTGCCAAAAACTGCAGCAGTGAGTTCCTGGTCAAATGGTCTGATATCTTAACAACACGAAAACCGTAATCAAGGTTTATGATATGAGGTGGAGGAGGCCCAAAAAGAAACCAGTTCTGCTTTATCACCTCACTCAAACTTGGCCTGCATCATTGCTTTCAAGTCAAAGGACCCATTGTGCTCAAGCATTTTGGTAGCTCCAGGGTCCCAAGGCATCACATGGAGAGAGTGGCATAGGTATAGAGTGGGAAGATCCCAAGCACTCTGAAGTTCCTAAATTATTTTAAAATCTAGACCCATGCTGAATGCTTTTTAATAACCCAGCATCCATGGCATTTCTGTCCTGGAGCTCCAGTCTTCTTGCTAAGCATCAGTGGGAGAACTGCTGGACTGCTGCGATCTGCAGCACAGCCCAGGCACGGTGGTTTGATAACGACATTTGAAAGGGAGTTTGAGCAAAGGTAGGAGGAACACTGCACAGGAGTTAAATTATTTAGCCAGGCACCTCGTTGAGTATGTCTCAGGACTGGGTTAAGGCATGAGACTCCAGTGCAAGTCTTTGAAATGCACCCATCTGAGTGCCTTAGGCCAGGTCTGAATTCTTTCTGCTAAGCTCCTCCTGCTTCTTAACCCCACTTAGTCACAGCGAAAATTATCAGCTGTTTATCTAAAATCTTATGACACATCTATTGACGACTGATAAAGGCCGTTTCCTCATCTCCATCATTCAGCTCGAGGAGCATGTTTGACCGCCGCCTCCATTGGCTGGTGTGGTGGCCCCACCGCCACGCCTGCTGCTTGCTTTTGGCGGATATTTTAATGACTGCAGTTGACACCGCACCTGGGAATGTTCCTCTTAGGAATCACCCCAGGCTACCAAAAGGCGTTTCATGAGGTGATGTTTCCACATCACCTGATCATCACACCCTCCCTCGTGGCCTTGGCCTTTCCAGACCTGGGGACCTCCCAGCCCTCTCCTTTACAGGGCAGCCTCAAACTCACGCCTGGAAATGGGGGCTGCTGGCCACAGCTCTCCACCGGACCGAGGAAGACCATATGCACCTTTTACCGGAGGAGGGTTAAAATGACTGCCTCCTCCTCACAGTTAGGGCTAGAAAGCTGGAGGGTGGTGGAGCTGCACGATGGTGGTATCTGCACTGTGGATGTCCTTGCATGTTGGGCTTAGCCTTGTGGCAAGCTTTGGGTCATCTGAACCTTTGCTGTTAAGTACGAGGCAGAGGAGTTCAGAGCTAGATCTGGTAGAATATGGGATTTACACCCATGAAGAATCTGGAAACTTTTGGGTTTTCAAGATAAGTAGAGAACAGACCAAGCTGATGCCTGCTCCATTGATACTCATTCTGAGGCACTAGGTACATGCTCAGCCATGTGCACAGAGCACCCTCAGGAAGTAAAAAAAGTCAGGAGCTATTAAGAAGCTCTTGGCTTAGTTCAGACATATTCTGGTCAAACAGGTATGGCAGCAGCACTAAACCCGGAGCAGACTGGTTTACAGGCTTGAGAAACTAGGTTTGTGACACACGCTGGATCCTCAGGCTCTGCGGCACCCAGAAGTACTCAGGAATAAAAACTGCTATAACTGCTGTGCTGCTACCTGCTCTTTAAATAACACTGGGCACAGTTTCTCTGTGTTTTCACTTGCTAGTATATTTTGCCATAGGTTACATACAAATACCTTAGAGAAGCTTGAGGGGAGCTTTTGGAAAGGAACATTTCCCTGATCCCATTTGTTTTCTGTGTAAATCTGGGCATGAGTTTCAGGAGTGGGGATGGAGTCAGGAAGATGACAGTCACAAAACTGGCTGCTGCACGCTGAAAAGCTGTACGAGCCTTTTGTGTTGTGAATGAAACCCTTTGTCTGTTTGTCTAATGCAGCTGCCTCTGTAGCGTGCCATAAATGTCAGAGCAGCAAGTGGGAGGTAATGGTCACATCTGGGGCCAACCTTTAAAGATCAGCTGGGCGTTTTGTTCTCTCTGTTTACTCGCTTTGTTTGCTTGTGGACTTTTACTCAGAGGTCTTCCCTGTGGGTATCATAGCGGTTTCAGACTGCAGGTGATGCTTCCCATCCCCCTGCCCATTGATTTGTGGTAAGCCTCCCATCAGAATGCAATTTATTCACAGCAGATTAAATTTTGCCACAGACTGAAGTTACTTTGAGTCAGTACTGATATCTAAGCACTTCTGTATAAGTTGCAGTCCAGAGTCAGCAAGCATACCAACAGAGTAATGTGCACATCAGGTTTCAAGATATGGCTGATTTGAAAGAGTGATAACAAGCCTGCATTAAAATGCAAGTGAATTAAAATATACATGCGTTTTTTTCCACTTTTCTCTGTCCACCGAGGAAAAAAAAATACAGATAGGTTTGCTGTGATTCTTTCAAACCTTTCATGCAGTCAAATCTTAAAGCCTCACATGTACATTATTAACCACAGAAAAAAAGTATCATTGTCTTATGTGTAGTCTTCATAGATTCTTAAAAAGGATTTGCTAGCCACAGCCCTTTAAGGAGTAAGTTTAGGTCTTTCTGTAGAACATGGGTATGTCTGTAATACGGAGGGGACAGAACTTGTGTCCCAAGATCATGTTTCTGGAGTGGAAACAACAGGAGAGGAAAAACAATCCTACATCTGAGGGGTGGATCAGGAAGTTTGGAAACTTCCATTGCGGCTGGCACTATCGCAGACTTTCTGTGCTCTGCTGCACAACCCAGCCAACCTCACTCTGCTTCTGTTTTTTTAGTGTAAAATAGAGAAAACAGGGTCAACCTCAGACTACCGTTATGAAACTGAATTTCTCAGTGTTCACAAAGGTTCCGAGTTCCTTGGGTCAGTACATAGGGCTCACGTGTAGCAAAGACTACGTATACATAAAAGTAAACACAAGTTCAGAAATAGACTTTGGAAGCAGTTCCCAACTGGATTTTGTCCAGGAGGTCAGAAAATAAGGAGGAGGGGAAAGCTAAGTGTGCCTTTCCTTGCACATGATTTGTTTTTCTCACTAACAACACTACGCACTGTTCAGGACAATTTCTAGGAAGAAGGAGGCGGTCATAAAAACCAATGAAAATACGCTACAACTTTGCTGACTAATAGATAAACAGCACGTGCAGAACAAGAGGAAGTTTTTGACTCAAATTCTTGGGCAGAGGCATCACAGAATGCGATGGGGGAGAGCATATTATTTCTGCAGCAAAAGTTTAGTATTTGTTCATATAGAAAACTTTAAAAGTGTTTAGAAATATTTCAAAGCATGTTAATAATCCCTTGGGCTTAACTGGGCTTTAATTAATACTGAAATGGATTGGCTTTGAAATTCTCCCACCATGTAACAATATCACACTTTTTGAGGATCCCTGCCTCTCCTCCTACTTCCCTCAGTATTTTGCCTAAACCAGGCTCACTGGGCCGGCATCTATCACTCTCTTTTGTTAAATGTCACATAGTTTTTCTCCAGGCAGCACAATGCCATGGGTAAAGCTTTACAGATCCCCGGCTGTAGAGAATGCAGTTTACATCACCAGCGGATGCTCCACACAGGGCTGGCTGACCCCAGAATAGAGCAACAGGTCCTAACACTGACTACAGGTGTTTATTTTACACTCCTGAAGATGCCATTCCTGCTAGGCTGGTGGTGAAGCAGTGCTGGGTTGATACAGCAACAACCAGCTGCCCTCAGGAATGCTTTGGGACTCTCTGTTTTCTGGATTTGTAGCTTAAGAACTATATGGAGACGCAGGTCTCAAGACCTGCACCACAAACCTCTCCCAGAGTCCAGCAACATGGCCAAGGACATGAGAGATCCACCTCTGTCAGTAGAGGATCCTGACTGGTATTTCTGTTAGCTATACTGGGCTGGTTTTCCCCAGAAGTGAAATGAAGGAATTCAAAGCTCCATTTTGTGAATCATTTTTACTGAGCATGTTGGATTTTAAAGGTACTCCTGCATTCAGATGGATGAAGGATTATTAACTGCTCTGTGAAAAATGAACACCTCCTGATACTCCAGGCTAGCAGACTCCATTTTTAAATGCCTTCAGCATATTTCCTTGTTTTCTTTTTGTTATGCAATGCCCATAACATAATTATTCCTATGTGAAGGGATTCCTGCAGAGAGCAAGCACGCAGGTCTAGCTGTTCTTGTTTTGCTTGAGGTGGCAACACAAGACTCTACCTTTTCAGAGCCTCTCTTACCCAGGTCACAGTTTTCATTATGTGACATCAGTTGAGTAGACAGATGTCCTGCCTCTGGGTTGGTTTGTTAGTGTTAGTTTTAGTAAGATAGCATTAGATTTGGAGTCCCCGTGGTATACAATGCAAAGATGTTTGATCTAAGAATTCTCCTATATTCAGCCCAGATGTACCATCAACTTTAAGCACAGAGAACAGTCCCCCTGACTTCAAGGCCACATTTCTTAAGTGGGATCAGATCCTGGTGCTGCCCCTCTTACCTTTGACATCCATAACAAAGATGGTTATGGCTGGATTCCCTTTCTAATCAACAGGAAGGGTAGGACTGCTAGATCATGATCCATCTGAGCTGCCTTAAGATGGCACAACACAGACCACTCAAATACAACCTGTTTTCTGTAAATGGATCTCTGGCCTGTCTTGGGAAGACCCTTTCCGTAACCACCCGCTATTCTTTTTCCTTTACATTTTTCACCTTTTCTACCACAGGATAGATCTGCTTTTGTGCTTTGCTTAAAGCATACTGCTTCCATCAGGGGTTGCAGCTCCATGAAACAAAGTCAACTTTTCTTCAGCAAAGCTGTAGTGGGCATTGGAAAAGTGAAAACAAATTCTAATACATCCTGAAAATCAGTACAGCAGTCAAAAGAGCTTCATTTTTGTCAGTATTAAATGATCCCAGGGTTTACAAAGGAAAAGAACATACAGTAAAACTCACAGACTGGGAAAAGGGAAACATTGCACCCATTTTTAAAAAGGGTAGAAAGGAGGCCCCTGGGAACAACCAACCTGTCAGCCTCACCTCCGTGCCTGGGAAGATCATGGAACAGATCCTCCTAGAAGCTATGCTAAGGCACATGGAGGACAGGGAAGTGATTCGAGACAGCCAGCATGGCTTCAGCAAGGGCAAGTCCTGCCTGGCTAACATAGTGGCCTTCTGTGATGGAGTGACTACATTGGTGGACAAGGGAAGAGCTACGGATGTTGTCTATCTGTACTCCTCTAAGGCCTTTGACATGGTCCCCCACAACATCCTTCTCTGTAAATATGAGAGATATGGATTTGATGGGTGGACTGCTCATTGGATTAGGAATTGGTTGGGTGGTCACATCCAGAGGGCAGTGGTCAATGGCTCAATGTCTAGATGGAGATCAGTGACAAGTGGTGTCCCTCGGGGTCCATCCCGGGACAAGTACTGTTTAATATCTTCATCAGTGACATAGACAGTGGGATCAAGTGCACCCTCAGCAAGTTTGCCAATGACACAAGCTGAGTGGTGCAGTTGACGCACCTGAGGGACAGGATGTCATCCAGAGGGACCTGGACAGGCTTGAGAATTGGGCCTGTGTGAACTTCATGAGGTTCAACAAGGCCAAGTGCAAGGGGCAACTCCCGATACCAATACAGGCTGGAGGATGAAGGATTTGAGAACAGCCCCACCAAGAAGGACTTGGGGGTACTGGTGGATGAAAAGCTGGACGTAATGTGGCAATGTGCATCTGCAGCCCAGAAGGCCAACTGTATCCTGGGCTGCATCAAAAGAAGCGTGGCCAGCAGGTCGAGGGAGGTGATTCTGCCCCTCTGCTCTGGTGAGACCCCACCTGGAGTACTGCATCCAGCTCTGGGGCCCCCAACATAAGAAGGACATGGACCTGTTGGATCAAGTCCAGAGGAGGGCCACGAAGATGATCAGAGGGCTGGAGCACCTCTGCTATGAGGACAGCCTGAGAGAGTTGGGGTTGTTCAGCCCGGAGAAGAGAAGGCTCCGAGGAGACCTTATAGCAGCCTTCCAGTACTTAAAGGGGGCTTATAAGAAAGATGGGGACAAAATTTTAGCAGGGCCTGTTGCGAGAAGACAAGGGGTAATGGTTTTAAACTAGAAGAGGGTGGATTTAGACTAGATAAAGAAAGAAACATTTTACAATGAGAGTGCTGAAACAGTGGAACAGGTTTCCCAGAGAGGTGGTAGATGCCCCATCCCTGGAAACATTCAAGGTCAGGTTGGCCTGGGCTCTGAGCAACCTGGTGTAGTCGAAGATGTCCCTGCCTCGGTGGGTGGGGGTTGGACTAGATGACCTTTAAACATCCTTTCCAACCCAAACCATTCTATGATTCTATGATTTTATACTGCTGTTTGCTGGTCTTCAGCAGTGCTTAGAAACTGACTGTGGCTCACTTTGCCACACGCTGTAAAAAGTCTGGTCAGTCATTCAGTGGCTGCTGCTTGTCGCCAGTTTTATTAATATAATAAGGAGCAAGAAATCATTAATGTAGGCAGCACAGGATGAACTGAAAAGTTTGCTTGATGTGTATGGCAGGGTGATGAATATGGTGCCCGGCTGCCGTGAGGCTGGTGAGTGGTCAGGAGGTACGTCTGCTCCAGCACTCCTGATGTCTTGTTTTCAGGGATGCTTGTCTGGGGATTTATTAAGGTCTTTTACAAAGAAGAAAATAAACCACCGACATTACCAAGCAAATAAGGCCACTGTTTTTTGATAGCTGTGAACTGGCAGAAGCCAGTTAAAGGGAGGAACTGCCTCTCCCATGTGTAAATGTCGTACAGATCCCCAGTGAGTAGCATCTTCCCTAACCTTAGCCGGAGCCTAAGCCGAAGTGAGCTTACAGTTCCCTCTGTAGGCAGTGGAGAGGCAGAGACGATTTCAAGGATTGCTTCACTCCAACACGATTGTTGTCTTTAGTTGGGGAAACGAGCTCTTCTGTAGGGCCATCCCTCTCCTTCCTCTGAACACAAATGTGGTACAAACGCCTGCAGCATCCTATTTCACCATGCCTGATGTGAGTGGACATGAAATGTGTCTATGGGAAAGCAGGAGGGGGGCCCCAGGGAACCTGCGGGAATTCCAGGAGAGGCTGGGATTGAGGCTTCTTCCCCAGATGCCATGTGAGGAAGGGTTATAGGCTGATGGCCTTTGGCAGCCCTCCTCAGTTGAGGCTGGAGGCTCCGTCCAGCTCCTGCCAGAAGCTAAGGGAGAGCATTGGGCTGCATCCAGCCCAGCTCCTGCATACATCTTATATGGGTGTTCTGTGGAAGGGAAGCCTTTTCCCCACCAGCAAATGTCCCCATCTCTTTGGATCTGCCATCCCTCACCCCCTGACTCCAATTCACTCTTGCCTTTAACTCCCCATCTCTGCCCAGCCTTTCTTCCAAACCCAGCTCTGTCCCCTCAGGCTGTCCCACTAATGGTCCTTTCCTGCTTCTAGGCTACAGGAGAAGTTCCCAGCCCATGAAAAAGCTAAATATCTGGGTCCTGCAGTAAGCACTGAGTTAATACTTAGTCCAGAACATTTTCATAGTGCCTCAACCATCACAAAAACCTCCCTCTCCTACGCAGCTGCCCAGAACCACTGAGAAAGGATTCGGGAAACTTGACCATTGCCTCTCCTGCTGCACTAACCTGTCACCCATTAGGCACATACTGCCAGCAGGAAACAAGACACCTGCTTCAGTCTTCTTCTTGCAGTCATTAAGTGTTGGTATAGTATGTCTGCCAAACCCCTATTAATAAACCACCTTTTTGTCTGTCACAGTTATGCTGAGATAAAATGCCATTCCACTTCTACCATCCGTCGTCTTTGTGTCTCGCAGCTTCTAACACAGCTTTCTTTCCTGCGCCATTTCCTGATCTACTGAGATTTGTGTAGCACTTACAAGAGGAGGAAGAATACAAAAATCAGTGAACTAGTCACATAAATAAGAGTTACAGGAAACTACTTGTTCTCAGCTATACCATTAGGGCCTCATTATCCACAAACTACTACCCCAGGGGGAAAAAAGAGAGAGAGAGAGAGAGAGAAAGTATATTAATTTTGAGCAAAACATAAGCTTTATGGCACAGTTTATATCCAAATGTGTTGCTGCAGAAATGTTCTATGGCCATCTTCATGGTGCTCTTACTTTACAAGTCTAATACAGCTGCTGGAGGGGAGCAGAAGTGACAGATGAAATGAAAAATAAAGCAAAATTCCTTCTTCCATCATTTTAACTCTCTACACATAATGTTACTTTTTACATAGGAGGGGGGAAAAAGTATTATTGTGTTTATAATCTGTTTATTAAATTCATTACCCCTCTCAAATACAGCACAGCCTCCATGAATTTTAGAATCATAGAATCACCTAGGTTGGAAGAGGTCATCGTGTCAAAGTATAAAGTTTATTACAAAAGATGTTATTAGCATAATCCCCTTTTAACAGATGGAGCAACTGAGAAAGTTGCAGTGAGTTGTTGAAACTCATCCAGTAGCACAAGGGAAAAATAGCTTCGTCATCCTGTCTCAGGCCAGTCCTGCACCGATTAGGCCAAGAGCTCCAGTTCATTTCTCAATCTGAACTGAGAGTCAAGTCTTACTTGACTTACATTCAAGGTTTGGCCTCTATTGCACACACAACATAAAATTTCCAGGGGAAGGGATTTATGAGTACACAAACATTTTTACCAAAGGTCATGTCGGTATTGCTTTAAATTAGCTCAACTGCAATGACTGCTGCTTTTCTACTGACCTTCCAAAAATGCCAGGACTCAGTCAGTGAATCCAATTTAACTAAGGATATAAAGACAAAGGACATTTAAATACCTATGGGAAAACTCTCCTTCAAGTTTAATCTGTTTTGTTTTAAATTAGGCTAATACTAATTAAGGAAACTGTTGTTTTTCAAGAGACTTTTCATTCAAACATTTCTTGCAATTTATTTATTTATTAAAGACTATATTTCCATTGAATTTCCTAAGTGTCCCTCTGCATGAAAGCTCCCCTGCAGATGTCTTTGACTCAGAAACCTCTAAGCAAAAGCCGGCAGACTGGAGGTGCTCAGGCATTTATGATGAAAGGAGATCCCTGAACTCTAGAGATTTCTCGGAGATATTTACTGGGATGGAGATCCCACAAAGCCCTGACTTATACCTCTGCCTCCTGTTTCCCTGCCTTCCAGCATCCAAGAAATAATGAGTCCATGGGACCCTAAAATACTTAGGAAAAGAAAGGGCAATCCACCATGATTTCCAGATTTTAAAGGAAAATTAATGATTTATTAACAAAACTATGCAGAACTCTTAATTGCTTGGGTAAGTAAAAATTAACCTTGAGATGCTTGATGATATATTATTTGCTTTTTAAAAGGTCACCTCCGCCCTGTAGCAGCTTGCTATATGGAGTACGTTAGCATCAAAGCTGTGCTACGTGCAGAGAGTGAGCAAAGAGAACAGGGCATTATATACCCCAGCATAATGCAGAAGAACCACCCCTGAGATGTAAAACATCGATGTAAAAATAAATAAAGAAAGAACTTTCATACTGGTTTGCAGATATACAAAATATCTAGGTGTAAGGATAAATCCAGATTAACTGTCCTTTTTTTTTTTTTTTACAGGATACATCCAGTTTAATTGACCATGGTTGCTTCCGGCTCTTAATTATCACATTGCCTCATTTCTAACAAGAGGAAGATAAATGCCAGACATCAGCCATAAATAATGTGTGTGACCACTGGAGGTCACTTTTGGTTTAGAAATCCTCCACTTTAGAGGCCTTTTGGCAGCAATACAACTGCTGCAGGAGCAGAACGGGGCACAGCTGGGGTTTGCAACTTATTCATGAAAATTCATTGGAAAATATTTATTTCATTTTAGCATACTTTATAGACCAGAAGGGCTTCAGGGACTTCTAGCAAACTGTCTTCATGAAGCAACTATTCTCACTAATTTTTTTTCCATATTCCATTTTGCAATGTGGCTGGTTTGGCCTGAAAGACAATAGCACTACTAAATCAATTAATTGAAACAAAGAACTATAGGATTAGATTAGAAAAAGAGCAAATTTTCTGTCTTTGTGGCTATGCAGACCTATTGGTGGCTCTGCATTTAAAAGAAGAAAATGTTAAAACTGTTCACCTGACACGTGGATCAGATATCTACCACTTAGCTCAAAGGCTCCAAGTTTCAGCTTTTGCCACTGAAGAAGTAAAGAAGGAGCAAAGAAAAGTAGCGATATTCTGGGTACTGGATTAATTTCTAGATTAATTCTGCAAAATCTTACTCGTCTGAGGGTGTCGTCCTTAGGTGATTGATACAATTGACTTCAGAGGCAGAGCGTGCCTGGATAAAAATGTTTTTTTAGACCAGCCTCCATGTTCGGCCTCTTTTTTTTGCAGTTTTTCTTGTTTGCTCAGGCTCTTATGAAAGGGGCTGGCCCCTCCTGCTTGGGAGCAGCCATGCAATCCCTTCATCCCTTGTATTCTCCATCTCCACCGGGCAAAGGACAATTTGCTCATGCACTATGGCAGTGCATTTTGGCAGCAATGCCACAAAGCCAGCATTACTCCAAGACCAAACCAAGGCTTTTGTGAAATTCAGAAGACGGAAGGGAAAAAAGGAAGAGAGGGCAAGAGAACATAGAAACCGCATAAATCGCTCCATCAAGTATTTTCTTCTTGGCCTTTCTGAAGGAAGGATGGAGAATTTGTTGTGAATGGGCATGTCTCCATTGCCTGGTAACAGTGCCTGTAACATTGTGGCTGCTGTGATCGAGTAAATGATTCCTCTTTTGTGCTGTGGTCTGTGGTTTTGATGATGAACTTCCTGAGAGACCCGCAAAGATAAAAATCACAGCTTGCCACTTGTTGAAGATTTAAAGAGCTATAACTTCTAAGTGGTACTACGGAGGCATAAACAGGCTCTCGACTCCTGTCCCCGAGTGCCATGGCTGTGCCCCAGAATTTCAGCTGCTGAAACCTAAGCAAAACTCACATGCAAGCACACAGCATTCCTGCTGACGAGGAGAGTCTCTGGTCCCTACAGGATGCAGTGCAACGAGGCTCTGCAAAGCTGACCAGAGACTCTCCTTTGCTGTCAGCTCTGCAGGGAAACCGTCCCAATACAGCAACAACGGGCAGTGGCACAAGCGTACAGAGAGCTCAGGGTTGGCCATGAAGGTGCAACAGAAGGTACCAGCTTCAGCTGGACCAATACAGACTACAGGTTAAATGAGAAATAGTTTCAGGAACTTCTTTTTCCTTCTGCACTCATACATATGACATTATACTGGTAATCTCTCAGGAAAATGGTGGCAATTTCCCTGTGAGGGTGGCTACTGGTACCAAAAGAGAGAAAATTAATTCTGAGGATGGTCTCAGGCTCACTTTCCCTCCTCATTTCATGAACTGCAATCCCAGGTGGGACATGCCTCATTTCTAATAGACAGTGCACTTAAACTGGGAGCGTGGGGGCTGGGGGCTTGAGCTGTAAGGCAGCGTGCCCTGTCAGGATGGGCGTACGCAAGGCTTTGCGGTAAAATGTGCCCTTCTCTTCTCACTGCTCCGTTACTCCACAGGCAAGCACAGCTTTGCTTTCTGCTCCCACGTTCGCTTCCATGCCTGTCTCTAGCCCTCGATGTATGCAGCTCTCTTTGCAATTTCTTTAGTATTTCTAGCTCTGTAAAAGCCATGAGATCCACAAGACCATTTGCTTCCATTTCCTTAACAGCCCTCCCACATATATCATTTTAAGCAAAGTAGAACACAGTTCTGCATTTTGCCGTGAATGCTCTTCTCTGATGATCTCCCCAGCTTGTGCCCATTAAAACCCGAGCACACACATTCTGGGGTGCCGACACGATGGTCCCTTTTCATGTGCACCCTGTTATGGCACCTGCAGCCGCGTGGCTCCCTGGGTGATGGTGGTGGGAAACACTCAGCTGATGACAGCCCAGCCCTTATCTGCTCGTTGATTTGGAGTAGAAGCTCTTTGGGAGCCTGCAGTGTAAATGCCAGACTTCTGCTGCTTTTCAGGAAGCTTTTTCTTATCTCCCAGAGACAGGGGACTTTAAATGGAAAAAAATGTTTAACCTTCGCCATGACTAGTAAGAGCTTGATAAATTTTTAAATGAAAACATCTGGAAGTGGGTAGCAGGAAACAAACATGTATCACTGCTTTCAAAAATCTCAGATTTTAAGGCAGCCCTGGTTCTTGGAGACGTGTTTGTGCTTTCTGACTGTTTGGACTGGGGTTTTCTTATGTGCTCCACTTTTGGGAGTGTGTCACACTTGCAGCCCAGGTGTCAGCGCAGGTTTTGCTTAGCTGCTGGGTCAGGGCTGCTGAAGCTCACCCCTGGGCTGACCAGTCCTTAGGCCATGGCCTTGACACGGTGCAAACTCCTGCTCCAGGTGAGATTTAGCTGTCACAGACCACTACAAGGAGTAGGAGAAATGGAAACAGAGAGGTTAATACTCCTTTTATATTTACAGCAGCGTAAGATAAATAAGTGTTACTAAAGCATTACTCATCGTGCAAAGAAAGTTTGTCACGCAAAGGCAGTGTAGGCGACAGGAACTGGGGGAGCGAAGCAGCTGACAGCCTGGACACTGTTTGCCTGCCACTTATTGCCCTCCCAGCCTTTGGTCCCCGTGGACTAAGCTGAACTTTCAAATCTATATTAAGACAGGGCAGGCTCTCTGAGACATGATCTCCAGATACAGAAGGATCGCTGACCTCCAGCAATCTGCTCTAAGTAGAGTGCAAAAGGACTCGGTCCCCAGTCAGCTCCCCGGAGAGGAGCTGTGGGAGCTCCGGGGTGGACCGCAGGGAAGGGTCAGGGTTCAATTTACTGTTTGTTTTTCAGTGGGTGGGAAGGCAGCACAAGTGCTTGATGCTGAGGGAAAGCAGATCTGCAGTGAATACCTTTGGGACTTATTTACCCTTGCAAAAATACATCCTCCAGTGGCTGAAGCGTCAGCCCTCTGAAATGGGAGCATGGGGCCGCAACCAGGCGGCACCTGCTCCCCGGGCCACAGCTGCTGACCTGCCGGGCACGGCGGGGCAAGGCCACCGCCGGGGAAAGAAGCTCCTGCCTCTGCAAAGCCTGAGGTCTGCTCAACAAATGGCTGCACAAAGGCCCACCAAAATAAAACAGAACAAGAGCCCACACCATGGACTCTGTGCATAGGGCAGTAGTTGAATCCTTGCGCCTGGAGCGGTACAGATGAGCCACAGGTCAGAAAGCCAGGGGGGAATCAGATCCTTCGCTGGGGAAGGTCCACAGGCTGCGGCAGTCCCAGAGCCCGGACCATTCCCGTCTGCGGGGACAGCTGGGAACAGTCCTGCTGTCAGAGTAGCTGGGGACATCCTTGCTGCAAACTGCAGGGGACTCCAGGAGTTGGAGCCGTGGGGTAGGTGGCTTCTGATCTCCAGCTGGTGTGAGCCGGCGGCATCGGTGGGGTGACAGCAGCCGCTGGCCCTAGCCCGCTCTTCCCGATTTAGGCAGCGTAACAGTTTTCTTGCAGTACAAGTCTCACAGTGAGAGACACACTGATGTTTTTAGCTTTCCAAAGAAACTGATGCTAATTAAATTGTTCCCCCCAGTGGAATTTGGTAAATCCAGGAGTGCCTGCAGCCCTGGAGAAAAGACAGTTTTCTGTCAGGGACCCAGTGGTTTGGCCTGGGACTGGGCAGAGACTGACAGAAACTTGCCCTTGAGAAGCCAACCAGTCCCTCTCCCGTGGCAGCATCAACTGCAGCTGCAGCACTGGCAGCAGATGGCAGCTTAATTGCAGCAAGCTTTTACAGTTCTAGAAGGCTTCTCCCAGAGGATCTCAAAATACAATATAAGCTTCAGGTTAAATTAACCTAAAAAAGCTGGAGGGAGGAGGGAAATGATGGTTACAGTCTTCAAGTGTGCCCATTTACTTTGGATACTGAGTACAAGCGGCTCAGGGGGGATTTTCACAGATGCTCAGCCCTTGTGGTTCAGGTAAAATTTGTAGAAAGTCCTCTGAACATGAAGGTCAGAGCAGAGCTACCTACAATAAGTGGAAACACTGGAAAATAAAACCTGAATTTCATCTAGGGCCATATGGGAAGTTTGTATTTGATTCAGGAATTTGCACATATCTCCTTCTGTCTGCTATGCTTTGACAGGTCCAGTCCTGCTCTAAAATTCGGTGATAATGAGGGTAGGTGAGTACTTTCAATGTCCCACTTAGATATTTCTGTAATTAAATGTGAACAGCAGTGACAGCATCTGTTAGCTAAGCTACATAGCCCACACTATTTTATTAGTTATCAGGTAAAAAAACCATGGGGTTAAATTGAAAGAAACACCACCATGTGGAGAGCTTGGAGATGTTTTAATAATATTCTCTTTTTTCCAATGTGTTTTTTTGCTAAACACGTTACTGGCTTTCAATGCCCACCACAAAGCGTAACTCAGAAAATCCCCCCATGGCCCAGCCACTGGGGCTGCTGGGGGACATAGCAGGAGGGCAGCAATGCCTGGGGATGCCAGGGGACACGTCAGGCCAGGCACCATGTCTCCATCTGAGATAGTCCCACCACCCTGCTGAATATGATTGCTCTTTGCTCCAGGCTGGAGGAGCAGAAATGTTCACCACACATGGCCCAGCAGTGACTGTTTTGGGCAATATTTCATTACAACAGCAACTCCACAGCCACCCTGGGATTCCTCCTCTGGCTGGTGGCTCTCCCTGGAAAGCCAGCAGCCGTACAGCCCAACGTGTCTCCCCCAGAGCAGCCTCACACCATCCTTCACTGGCAAGACAGCTGCCTGCCCCGGAGCACAGGGATTTCAAGCACATTCTTAAAAGCAAAATAAATAACCCCTGACTGAACTGGTGAAACAATGAAAAAGCTGGAATCCAACCAAAATAATCACTGGAATAGAGGACCTTCCTCCATGTCCCCACCACCAGCCTCATCCCCTCATATCACGCTCGGGCCTGGCTGCCAACAGCAGTATGTGACACCAGCCCAGCTGCCACCGCATGCCCCACGTGTGCTTATCACAAAATGGGAAACCAGGTTTGCATGCCCGGCACGCAGCCATCCGACCATGGCACCCCTTTGCTGCAGTTGTTATTTATGGCCTAGCTTGCCTTTTCGATGTTGTGTGGCACGAGTGGTAGTGGCTCCACCACCTTCCTGGGTTGCCACAGCAGAGCAGAGCAAACAGGGCATCACAGGACCACCCCACAATGCAGCAGTGTCCCACCACTGGGACCAGGGGCAAGCATGGTTTCAGGGAGGCACAGGCAAGTGCAGGAATGGTCCCTGCCCTCTCCAGCCCCACCAGCCCATCTTGTTTGGCGAATATGTTCAAATGGCGTTGCCAGTGCCAGTCCTAGGCTAATGGTGGGGTTGGGATGAGTTCCTCTTCAGTAACACGTCAGACACTTGCAGACACTGTCACTGTCTGCAGGTTGGTCTGTCACCAAGGGTTTGCCACCAGTGGCAAGAGGGGAGTAGGGAAGAGCCAGCCTTGTTGAAACGCCAGTGGCACAGCGCTGCCGCATTTCACTCCTCCACCACAGCCAGACCATTCCCCCGAGGCAGACATGTTGTCTTCTTCTATCCCTCTTTCTGTACATCACAAACTTCTCACGTCCCCAGGCATCACCTCCTCCCACCTTTGCAGGGGGCAGTCTGGGGATATTGCCAGTGCAGTGCTTGCAGGGGCGGGGATGACTGGGGAGGTTTTAGCCTGCCCTTCCCAAAGCCAGCCAGAACGGTGACATAAGCTTTCCCCAACATGAGAGCGCACTGCAGCATATAGCAGCCTCTCCTCAAGTTAGATATGGGCTAAACTGGTGCAAGAATGGGCTAGAGGTATCGCCCTTTGCGTTATCCATGCAAACTTGTGGCAATGCACTATAATGCTTGCAGAGGATTTGTAATTATCTTACTTTCACAGGAGTTCTAGACAGACAAATACTTAAGGATAGCATAACCTGAATAGTCCAGCAGCAACTTGGGCTTCAGGCCACACTGCTCTGGCAGAGTCCTCCTTCTGAACATTCCCATTTCCAACAACACAGGTTAGTCACAATTTTCTCTTGAAATTTCACATGCCATCACATTGCCAATGACTGGTCAAAAGTGGAAAAGAAACTGGACTGATTATGCAGGATTTTAAGGTAGTTTTTTCTTGCTGCTTAGTTTGTGTAGTTACCATAAAGCTGTCTTCCTAAGTATCTTTCTGTTTCAGGTCTAAGGGCACTTGTGTTTAAATTCTAGTACCACCACCCCCACCATGTTATATCAGCTTCTCTCAATGGTGCATAATTTATTTGTTATTTTTTCTTTATTCCTCTTCCGAAAAGGACAGAAGTCTACAATCTCATTCTTATCCTTAGGGAAAGAAAATGTCTGTATGAAATTATATTTGTGTAGTCCTCTTGCAACATCATGGTAAATCAGAGGATGTGTTTTGAGGTCTAGATTCTTACGGAAACGTATTTTTGCTTCTGGAAGCATGTGATTTTTTAATCACATGCTACATTTCAAAGCCTAGGGCTCATATGTTTATTTTTGCATACCCAGGGCATCTTTTTATTGAAGAGCTCTCTATTATGAGCTTTTAATATTCTCAAATATATGTATTCTGTCATCGTCTCCAAGGACCACAGTTTCCTCTGTACTCTGTGATACACCAACATGCAGAAGCGCTTCAGAAAACCTATGGAGGCAAATGGTCCTTCTTTTCTGAAGTCCTTAAGCAGAAGCCCAGTCAGCAACTCCCAAAGGCCAACAGCAACAGTTTCAAATGATCTTTAGCACATCTATTTCTATCAGAAATCCAATCTGCTGAATAACATTGTTTATTTAACTTGTAATGAAACTCACACATTTGTTGCAGAACAGGTTGCTCCCCGCAGCAGTGGGATCCATGATTTCCCTTGGCAATTTAAAAGACTTACATGTGAAGTAAATTCCCGGAAGGAAACTTAAGCTAAAGTACACATCATATAAATGCAATAGTCAAAATGTTGTGTAGGACATCTTAATTTTCAATAAAACTGATAGCCAGAAATCCACCGATGTTTGAAGTTTGAAAAAAACCCACATCCCTGCCTTCTTTCTTTATAATCAGTTTGATTTATATTGAATGTAGTTTAGGTGTTCCTTAGCACTCCAGCCATCCGCTAACTATTCAGTCCCTCTCTCTCCACATCCAGTCTCCATTCTGCTCAGTCTGTAGGGGATTTTCAGTGGAAATAGAAAGTTTCCACTTACATTTAATTAAGAAATCAACATTTCTAAATTATCTTCTTACCCATCAGAAACAGACATTGACGAACACACGAATACTGTTGCTCGCCAGGAAACCTGTGTCCTGATAGTGAGAACAACTGGTACGCCTTTTCATCCTCCTTGCATGTTCCTCCAAAGATGAGGCTATTTTAAATCCATGTTCCAATCATCAGCTAAACCAATTTATTCTATGCCTTTTACCTTCAAAAAGCAATTGTCTCTGATAACTGCCTGGGTACCTGCAGGAAATATCAGTTCTATGCTTACACACGCATTCATGCCTGAGCACAAACACTTAGAAACCATTTCAAACGCTGATATTTCCAAAAAAGTCATAGATGTGTATGTCTATATAAAGAAAGAAAAAATATAAAGAAAGATTCTGGAAATTTAAGGTTATGAAATTAAAACATAAATACTAATTTCAAGACCTGTAATTGTTTTTTAATCACTTTAATGCTTTTTTTAAAGTAATTGAAAGCCTTGGTTTTACCCTTGCATCTTTTGCTGAAACTTAGAGAATTCCCAGACAATTCAGTAGGGCTGTTCCTATTTCCACTCAAAGCCCTTTCAGAGTGAATGCATCCTCTCTCTTTCCATCAGAAAACCATACTGACCCACATACTCTCTAGCAGCATTGGGCATCAAGCCCAGATCTTAAAAAGCAGGACCACGCAACCACTGTTAGTGGACCACCAGTGCAGACTGTCTTTCATTAAGGCAGCGTCTATCTTACAAAAAAAATTAGGGCAAGACATTTCTGTATTTGTAATAGTGGTCTCACTGGTTCTTTTCTTAATGCAGACCTTCAAAGCAAACATTTACACTATCCTTTACATCATTTTCCCTCCATTATACTTAAAAGGTAACTTTCAACAGTGCTGCTTTACACAGGCAGTGAGACAGCAAAGCAAACAGTACAGAATCAGCCAGGTTTTCTTGTAGTATCTGATATACACAACAGAAGCAAAAGAAGGTTTTCCCGATTCCATTTTTTTAAATGTCCACAGGTAGAACTAGAACAGAAAAATCTAATCATTAAGGAAACACAAACGTCAACAGGAGAGTAAAAAAAGCTGATGATACTCAGTTCTATTTAGGTTGACGCAGGACGGTTACTTTTTTCTAGAGCTTTAAAATTATATTTATGCAACCTGAGGGCATAAGCTCTTACCCAAGACCAAGGGGAGCCAGTGGGGGTCTCTGGCTGGTCTTCCTCCTCAGACGACATCCTGAGCTGATCATTTTCCCCCATTCTTTGCATGTGCTTCTAAAACCACTCTTGGTTTCGGCCATATACAAAAATGCTGCCTTCAAGTTTTAGCTGTTGACAACAAAGCTCCAGAGAATATAATTTCTCAGTGATCATGTTTGCTTGCTAATTTTACCTGCTGAAGTTCTTGGAAGCCCAGTCAGAGCAAGAAACCTGAGCTCAGTAAAGGAGAGCACACTTTCCTTGCAACTGACTCCTCAAGTATCCTAATTAAGTCATAAGGTTCAGTGAAATATTAGAGCTTGACAAACAAATTCACTTCCAAACAGTCGGTATCCTTACTTTCGTATGAGATGTTATCATCAGACAGTTTGCTGGGTTATAAATTCTGTGAATGCAATATAAGGAATTTTCACTGCCAACATTTTATTACCATCATTAATCATATTTTGTATGGATTTTAATGGTTTAATTTTGTTTTCAAGACAGGTTCTTAATGTCAAAATCTAATTCTGCCTTTCCGCGCAGCTGCACAATTCCACAACCATAACTCTATGCATGTGAAGGCAGCACGGCTTTTCTGTTCTTCTGTGCAGTCAGGTTTGAAAGAAGGCCACTTTCTTTTCCAGTTGTCCCCTTCCTTTGATCTTCTGTTTCTGTTTGGTTTGCTGCCAGAGTGTAGAATCCAATTATTATAGTTCTCCCCCTCTGTAACTTCAGACAAACTTGCCCTGATACCTGTGAGACTTCTGGTTCTGCAAGAGGGGACTGTCGAGTCCAGCATCTTGAAGTCACTTCTGGCAGCCGACAGGAATGGCAGCGTTGTCACCAAGACCAGGCCAAGAGGAGGCTTTCTGCCTGCACCGACCACTAATTCACAGCCGTGCTACGCTTCCCAATTCACAACCTGTAGCTTGAATTTCATTATTTATTATTCCTCTGTTTATAAGGCATCCAGCTGTCATAGCTGGTGAAATAAAATTGCTGTCAAAACCCCTGAATCCTCCTGACACATCTCTGACTTTGGGCAAAGGCTTCTAAATCCTTCCACTGAGTTATATAACGAAATGGGCTATTTATAGCAGGAGCATCCTAGCGTTAGCTGATAATGATTGTCAAATGGACAAACATGCCCAGCTGTGCTTGATATTTAACCTTAAGCTGTATGCAAATTCAGTAAGCAGGAAAATAACCTAGTGATAGAAAAAGAAAACTCTGGAAATACAGCATTGGGTGGAGAAACAGCCTGTTGCCAGCCCGTGGCCTCTCATCGCCGTGAGTGTCACCAAGCAGCATGTGAAGACAGAGAGGACTAAAAAGTGACAGCCCTCTCTGGCAGCTGGCAGCCCACCAGGCCTTGTCAGCTTGAGGATTAGGGTCGCACAGTCGCACAGGCTGCGCTTTGACACTGTGTTACTTCCAACAGCGACATCAGCATCAGCTGTACTTGCCTCCGTCAGCCTCCTTATCCGAAACCACAATATTCAGGGCTTTTTAAAGTCTGAAACAGTTTCCTAATTTATTCCGGGGTCTCAAGAAGAGCTGTGACATCCCAGCCAAGAGGGAAACTCACTGCTGCATGGAGTTGCCTCTAAGCTTTGGGAGTATTGGGAATGAGCTGTTATTCCTGTGCATCAACCAAAACTAACACAGCTGACAAACTGCTGCAAATGTCTGACATGGCAAAGGAAATGTCAGTTTGCATCGCAGGACAGGCATCAGGTGCAATCAACACACTCTTGGCTCGCTCCAGTTACTCACTGGATCTACAGGAGTCCACTGGGCTGCCCTCAGCATCCCTCCTGCACTGTCACGCAGCCTCGTGGTGCCAGCTCTGACCTGCTCCTGCCCCTGAAACTCTGCCACTCTGGCTCACTGGTGCCAGATGGACTTCCCACCTGATGGGTGACTTAGGATCACAGAGACATCTGGAAGAGATGTAACTTTCAGAAAAATTGATGCTTACTTCAATTCTTTCATGTTTCACATTAGAAACTCAGAATCTGAAGTGGCCTGATAGCCAAGTGACTCTCAAGTTGTAGGCTAACACTTCCAAGAGAAAACAGCACAGCACCTAAGTTACCAAGATGCTTAAATTACTTTTTTCTCTTGTACACCAAATGTTAAGACTGTGAGCACAGAAAGCCATTTATTAGCTATACGACAGATCACATTTTCTTTCTGGAACAGTTTCGGGGAAGGAAATTGAATACAATTCTTCTCATTTCAGCTAAACAGGGAAGTGCCACACCTAATGAATTTCAATGGCATTCCTGCTTCTGCTGAAAGGTCTATTCACTAAACTTAAAAGATAGAAACCACTGTTTGTTGGAGTAATTTTCCACTGTCCCACCCATTTCTTCTGTTAAATTTGCTTTCAAGCTATGATGGCTAAGTATAATGATCTATCAGAAATACTGTTTAAATCATTGTAATACATTGTGTAATGTTTATTTATAAAATTCTTCAAGAAGTGGCTGCGCATCTTTCCCAGCAAACTGTATTTCTGAAGCCCTTTCCAGACTCTGCACCATCCAACTTCAGAACCTTTCTGCTTTCAGCAGGAAGCCCTAACAAGTACAAGCATTTCTTCTGTGCAACATATATGAACCCAACAACTGCTGTTCCGAGATCAATGCACCTGATAGTCTGGTATCCTATGTCCAAGGGTGACCATCACCAAGCACTTCTGATCAAGAATTCCAGAAATGGAATAATAACCAGGCGTAAAAAGAACTTTCTCCATAATTTTCATAAATTAGCACAGTGGTTCCCAGCCTTTTCCCAAGGTTGCCATTCCCACCACCTGCTCCCCTTCTCACCTCTTCTGCTGCCGTGCCCCACAGCCAGGCCACTGCCCCTTTCCCTCCCTCCGTGATCCCCCAAAACCCCAGCAGCTGCTTTTCCTTCACTCCCCATTTCCCCAGTCTCAGGACTTCATGACTTTGCTGCTACTTCCCCAGTTGGTGTTTTCAACCAAAGACACATGTGGAACACAGGGATTGATGCAAAATTTAAAGAAGATATTCTCAGACTCACAGTTCACATAAGCTTCACAACGGTTTTTGGACTCCTGCTCAGCTCGTAACCTCTGTGAGATCCTGTATCAATGAGTTTCATTGGATAATTATGCAGCGTAAACAGAAATCTGGATGTCAGGTTTAAACATTGCCAAATGATTTCACCGCATGACGACACAAGGTAAACAGGAGCCAATTTCTTTTTATAAACAGCATTTGTAAATGCTGTATCATGAGAGGGAAAAAAACATTTGTAATCATCCCCGTATATTTAAATATAGTAATATTAGCTCACAGTAACCTTTGTGTGAACTTTATTTTGCTGAACTGATAAGATTGTGTCATCTTATTTTTAATAGTATAATTGTTCAACTTAAAGGTTAATTTAAGATATTTTTAAATACAATCACAACTCTACTGTACTGCGACAGTGCCACTCACCAAAAATAGTTTACCTTTCTCCAGCCTTTTCACATTACTGCAGTTGCCGTGGACACAGCAGTAATGTGAAGCAGCATGGAACTGCTCTTCTCTGTTTTCTTTCTGTAGAGTCTTTTCTCATAAACACCCATAGCAATTTATAGCGCCTTGGTACCTGAAACAGGGCTATATTAAGAAAGCAAGAATAACATCTACCTTACGCAGCTGCTGAGCTATAACTCTCTTGTTTTGCATCTCCTGCAACGGTAAGATTCAAGATGCTGCATGATCAGCCGTAACATGAGCCTAACGGGGGATTTCAGACTGGTACACAGTGCTGCTAACCTGCCCCAACACAGGTGCCACCTCAGCTGGGACAGACCTATGAGATTTATGGCTGATAAATCAACAGTATTTACAAGAATAATTTAAGCTCAACTATTGCCAGACTTCTGTCCTCCATAATCATCAACAGGACTGGAAACGTTATAAAAGCATTTGCAAATGACCAGAACCACTGAGTACTTCTTCAGGTGAGAACTGGAGCAGGGATAAGGGGTAGAAGACAGCTGACAGGCAGAGGACGTATGGCACGAGTTTTACATGTCATCGAAGAGCCGTGTCCTTAAGGAAGTAGGAAAAAGGAAAGAATACAGATTTTATTTCATACCAGCATAGCCACCATATTTCAGTGACAGTTGATGAAATATTAAGGCTGGTTGCTGAGGGGTAGGGAATGATGTGTGAACGGAGGACTCTGTTGTGGGTGCCTGTGAGTGTGTGGGACTGTGCTTGCTGGGTAAGCGGCACGTGGCAGATGGGTGCAAGCAGAGGTTGGTCTTTAAGATAACTGCAATGCGTTACCACCCTGAGAAACAGCTCTGGCACGGTTGTTTCCGCTACAGGTGCTGTGGCAGTGGCTGGGGAACAGACTCCAGGAAGGAGGGATGTCTTGTGATCCCCCGCCAAGCCCTGCAGCCAGCCCAGCCCAGCAGCCTGCAGCAGACAGCTGGGACCTGTTGAGCTGGGTGCTCACTCCACGCACCCTGCTGTGGAAATCCTGATTCTTTCACACTGCACACAGCCCCTGCGCAGGGTCCTTGTGCCCCAGCAAACACTTCCTACCACAGCCAGGAGCCCTACTTGCCTCCCAGCTTCTTCCATGCTGCTGCCTCCATTCGTAGCCCCCACTTCCCTTGCTCTCCGTTTTCCACCCTATAAACCTCTCCTCTGACCCTTCCTTTGGGTTGTCTAGTACTTGTACCTCTTTCTTTTTGTGTGACTGACACATTTCACCACAGTGTCACTGATACAGCCTTTAAAAAGGAGCCCCCTCTCAAGCAATATTTAGCAGCTGCTTTTAGCTGCAGGATGGGAGCGGAGATCTGTACATTCCCTATCACCATAACAGGAGGCACTTGCTAGGTGAGAAGGGTGAAATCCCCTACATCCTCTAGTGTTCAAATTAGCTGTAATGCCCACGCTACTCAAACACCAGATATCAGTGCTTAAGTGTTTGTGAAGAGTGCTTTGATAGTGGAGAGAGGATACCAAAAGGAAAATAGTGTCACCTTCCCAGTAACCTTCTCTATATTTGGGTACTGTCTTTTGCAGAAGCTGAATCATAAAATACTTTACCCTCTGACACACAATACAGAACATGCTGACAATACTATCTGCAGGTGATAATAGTGGATGACTAAACCAGCAAGCATGGAAGGCACTAGAGAAGAAGGTAGAGGCTGTAAAAAGTAGGCAGGCAATGCCTTTTATTTTGTTTGCTGCTACATTATCAAGTCAATCCATGTGATGGAGAGCTCTAGCTTCTTGCCTCGTCCAAAGTCAGAAAGAAAAGACTAAAAGATCTGTTTGCATAATGGGCAAGGGCCAAGTTTTCTCGCAAAGGTCACTGGAATTGAAAGGCAGCAATTCCCTCCCACAAAAGGCAAGACGAAAAAAGGATGGAGCTGGGACCTGGGTTCCCAACCCTGCACATGCACCTATGGTAAACAACTACAGCACAGGATACCAGTCCCACCCAAACAAATTTGCTTTTATTTATCATGATTATTTATTTGTATTACTGTATCACCTCAGAGTCCCAGTTGGACATGAAGCCTATGTTGTCCCTCTCCCTGAAAGCTTACACTTTAAGGGAGCTTAGCTTGTAAACTCGGTCAGGGATGAAGAAATTTTTGGATGGAGCTCTGGAGAACATCTCCCTCTGACTCATCCACCATTACAGCTTTGGCATCTTGTGAACAAAATGCCATATTTTTCTACCATGTTGGGTACATAGCTGGTTGTATGATGTGATTTTGGTCACACAGTAAGTGCATATCTGGTCTTACAAGAGGATGTGCTCTATCAGACACTGGGCTGTGCAAGCAAGTTTCACAGTATAAAATTGCTTATGTATATACTCCATGACGGAGAATGATTGCACTTGGTCACATGATAGACATATGGCTGGTGAGGCCAGGTCCTGAGAGTCCTATCCTGTAGCCAGGCTACAGTAGGCAGGTAACTCACCGAGCAAAAGGTTAATGGTGAAACAACACTCAGGAGTATGATGGTTTCAGCCCACTAGTGGCTGCATTTTGTCAAAGTTCCCAGCAAAAGAGAATACTAAGTATGTGATTTATTATTATTTATTATTATATACTTTAGGCCTTTTTTCACTTTCTTGGAGAAGATGGATATCTAAAGACTTGCAAAGCAAATCCCAGGTCTAAAACACAGGGAAGGTTTACAGACACTCGGTATAAGTTGTTTAAATATTTGGTTACAGGAAAGGAGATTTCAATCTGCTGTCTTTAGTTCCAAGTTCTTGTAAAAACTCTTATACCTTTGAGGTTGTGTTACGCTTTAGGCCATTAAGCAATACTGTATTTTCTCTTGATCAGTTCAGGGCATTCCTTAATTGTATTGACTCCTTTCAACCAACCCTTTTCTTTTTTCCCCACAAAACTGTACTTGATGGTGCTATACATCACCAAGACAGATGTCCATGCATCATGAACTTTATTTGTAAAGGACAGATTAGACATGAATGTCGCACTTATTTTTAAAAGTTTAAATTAACTAATCAACTGGTGAAAACTGAACAGGTAATACTATTTACATAGGACAATGCCCACCTTCCTTCCCAAAACTTAAACAAAGTGAATTCTCACTCTGAAACAAGGACAATGAAATACAGAAACACACTGATTTGTAAATAGAGACCTAAGTCTCTCAAACTTGCTGAACTTACCTTTTCCCTGTAAACGAACCTAAATTAGCTCTTTGGCACAGTCATACTGATGTCTCCACTTCAAGGTCACTACTGTTATGGTCTCCGCCACCTAATGGCATTTCATCAATATAAAATCAATGATCCTCCCATTGCTGTATCCAGGAAGAAAGGACTGCCCAAAGATTAGATATCTTCTGACAATGTCTATACTCATCCTTCCTGCACCTGGACTTACTGAAATTAACACTGATTCTATAAAGACAAACATGAAGTTTGCAACTCAGAGAATATTTCCAAAAACCTAGACAAAGACTATGATCACTGATTTCACATTTAGAGTGTACAAAATAACGTGATGCCTGGTGCCATTCTAGAATATGTTTTTAGGTTTCTACCTGAATTTCTCAGAGATGTAGTCTCCATTTTCTCACTCTTTTGAAGCACCTTGGCAAGAAAATATCCCCAGAAAGTGTATTGGGAGTGTTTCAGAACCATCTCATCTGCTGTCTTGAGCGCACTGAGCCCAGCTTGAAATCTGCAGCCAGTGCAACAATTTAATCAGAAACCAGAAAACACCACTGTTGTAGATGTGATAAGTCACTTGCAGGTGAGTCTCACCATTTGGTCTCTTCGGTTACTCAAGGTAATTTCAATTTCAGGTTTAAATGTTCAGATCTCATTTTAAAATCTACTTCACGACTCTCTTCCTTATGCTAATAAAACCAGGTGTACAATTATGCTTCTATCCCAAGAGTCCTGTATGGTAAAACTATCCAGTGTGGCACCTGTTCCAAAAACTAAGGCTCCAGCTGAGTTCCCACTATTAAAGAAATATACTTTACAAATCTTCATATAAAAAGCCTACCTGAATCAATCAGTAGCAGTATACTACAAAATTGTAACAATTCCTCTTGCCTTGTGCCAACTGTTAGATAAATAATACTTGTAAAAAAAAATCTGCTCCTAAATTTACATTTCCTATTTCTGGAATGTACAAAAAGTTTTCTAAAACTCTTGCTTATGGACTTGCATGTGGTCTTTTTTGTCACAGGAGAAGTGCACTCATTGACCTCCCTTCTGATCCAAAATGATTTCCGCCATGCAGAGTAGTAAGTTTCTGCATCTCTCCCAGGAGTTAGGAATGACTTCCATCAGACAATTAAATTCGAAAAGTCACTTCAGTGTTTGGAAATGTGAGCGTAAATTTGCTGATTAAATAGCATTCTAATGAACAATGGAAAACAGTCCTGTTTCTGTTCGTAAAGCAGAGCCTCTCAAAGTAATTTCATGAGAGGGTGGTAATTAGTCTCTTGTTTCATTTAGGAAATGTGTCTCCTTTCAATTAAATATGTCGTCCAGTCAGGAAGAAAAGTGGTCTGTCCTCTTTTGCATTGGCAGTCTGGAATTCATCCCGCAGTCGGAACTGCCATTCATCTTCCAGCTCTAGCCGGACAACAGTCTGGCGAAGAGAATTCCGATCTTGACAAATCACGCACAAGGTGGCACCTAAGCAAACAGTTGTAAAGAAACCCATGTGAGTGTCCCCTTTGTTCTCAGATCACCCAGCTCCCACCACCCCTTAGCATGTAGAACTCCACCACTTTCACAACAGGACTTACAAATGGGCTTGGGAGAAAAATTAAGACACTCATGTAGGACCGAGTAAAACTATGTTCAGCTCTCTAATTATCAGGATCTTCTTGTGTAACTTGAGGTAGCTAGTATTCATCTAGTAAACAGGACCTCAATACATTCCCTACTCTTTAGGTAAGGAAGGGTAAAACTGTCAGGTCTAAGGAGGTGGTGAAGAGTCCTGGCAGAAAACAAGATAAAGCCCTACATCCATTACTGTTCTAGCCCTACTGATCATTACCTTGTTGAGTGAAACCCTCACTCAGCAAAACACTTACACGACAAGTCAATCACCATGATGGCTGACTAAGCTCTTTGTGCTTTGCTGATCACAAATGGTTGAAATACGTCCTTAGAACTAATCACAAACTTTAGTGCTTTTTGGATTGGTAAGCTAATGTGGTGGCAAAGAAGAATTTGGTCTGTGTGGCTACGGACACAGGCAAATCCAGAATGGCAAAGTAAGAAATACCACATTTTAGTAAACAATATCAACTGTCTTAACTGCCATGCTGCTGCCATTTTAACTTGCATGCATGATTTCCTGGCTTCTGAGAAAAGTGCTCAGTTAAGAGGAAATAATTACATCGCCAGAATTCAATTATCTGAATGAGAGATGGTGAGGTAAGTGGAAATGACCAAGACAAAAAAACCTTGAGTATATAATAAAAAGAAACAAGACAGTCATGTGGTGTTTAATGTTCATGTGGCTGGTTAGAAGGTCAAGTAGACTGCCAAGGGAGATGGAGAAATCCCAAATCAAATACACTTTGTGCTACATGCTATAAAAATCGGCTGGTTTATGCAAAATGAGACTGATTAACAGCCTCTGGTCACTCAAAAAATGCAGTACAAAAGCACTGCTTTCATTTGCAGTTACTCTGATAGACTTGTTAGAGAAACTACAGGCTGATTAAAATGTGGACACTGCTCCAGAATGAGCACAGACATTGGCACTCATGTGGCTTCAGTGGCATGTGCAGGAAAAAGCACTGTATACCTCAGTTTACACTTTGTTACACATGCCTACATGAACCTGTATTAACTGCACCAAAAAACACAGCAGTTCATAGCAACTCAGTTTTCAAACATAAAGTAAGGAGTTATGCATATACACTAGGCATAATGATATAGATCCAACATTCCTCCCCACTTAGAAATCTGCAGAATTTATAGCACTGTTATATACCAGTTTACTACAGTACAGAGCCAGCATGATCAACCATCAAAGATAGGTGGGACGTATAAAGACAAATAAAAATACATGCATATACATATATATGCATGTATATTTTCATATAAAATACATTTTTCCCCAGGTTCTCAGAGACCAGGTCACATAATTCTCTGTAATAAAATTATTGCAGCTCACCTTTAAGAAAATGAAACTTCTTCAAAAAGCTAGCTACAACAAAGGAGTCACAGAGGTATAGCAGGAGACCACTGAATGTCAAACCAGAGGAACTGATATTCAGAGAGTGAGGCCGAGAACTCACATAGCAAACTGCAATCTGATTGGGAGAGGGGGAAAAAAAGATTAACATTTTTCAAGCTTCTATATAAAGCTAAGGCTTGATATCAAGCTTTCAGTATTTGCACCTGATTCAAATTCAGAGTTGGTTTCCAAATCCAAATATTGTGATCTTTATAGTTGTTTCCTAAACATCCTTCTACTAATTCAAAATCTACATAAAAGCACTATTCATAACTATGTATTAGTCATTACTATTAATTACTATTATTAACATGAGGTTCAGATATGATAGGGTTTGAAAGCTGCAGTAACAATAGCTCCCCGCAACGATAATGTTGTGACCTGAGCAGCACCTCTTATCTACACATCAGTATATATAGTAACTGTGCAGTCAGACATGAAAAGAACCCTTTAGAAATGCCTAATTTCATTTACATTAGATAGGATTACTCAACTCAGTAGAGCTGTGCATACACATAAATGCAGAGGTTTCCTCTTGTTTAGTTTGTTTTTATGGCTACTCCCCAAATCCACTATGAACTGGGAATATTTATAGCACTCTTTCAGGACTTATAAATTTAAATTAAGTAATCTTCCACACAAGGCTTTGTTTCCAAAGTGCCATTGTACTACTTAGTTGAGGCAGACCCTCATCTGGCATAAATCAGCATGATTCTGTGAAGGAAGGTTGACCCACAGCAACTGAGACTCTGGCCCAGGATGCCTATATTTATCCATATTCCTTCAATCCTATTGTATCATATTCCAGCTCAGGTAACAATTCCAGAACCAAATCGAACTCATTTCATGTGCTGAATGGGTTAGAGCTGAAAGGATGCAATGGATGAAGTCAGTAACAGTATAATGCCTTTCCACAGAGTTTGTTCTTCCAAACATGGTGGGAACATAGACCCGTAAGAGCTCAGCCAGAAAGGAAATTAAAAGATATAGTTCAAAACGTTCTGGGAGCAGCATACATTGTGATTACATAGCTGTTTTAGTGAAGACGTTTAGTAAATCCAGCAAGACTGAATTTCATTTAGTATTCAAGTCAGGTGAAAAGATAAAACCAGTTTCTCTCTCCTGAACACCACCATCTTAGTATCACACTTCTATCCAACCTACTTTTGAGTATGACCTTGGCTTTAAATCCAAACTCATCAGAGAGAGCCAACAGCTCCTGAGATCTAATGGCAGCTTCTCCCATTCTGACTGTTTTCTTGGTATTTGCTTCTCTGTCTCAGGTTATCAGTCAAAAGTGAACTAAAACATTTTTATTTTGAAGTGCTTTCTAAAGGCTAGCTAGTATCTGTAAAATACTCTTGCGGAAGAAATTTGCTGTAGGAAGGGCCAAATTACAGCAGACTGAGAAAACACTTCTTAAAGAGAAAAGTGCTCTGTGTTAATTCAGAATCTAATATAATTCACAGACTGTATTAGTATTTAGGACAACTCTGGTATTGTTCTCCATGTACTTTATTTGAAGGCTCTAATAATATCTCTATGGGACTAAGAATTTGATTTTAACATTATAGGGATCTAATACCTAATTCTTCAAAGGCTGTGTGACAATTATTAAGGAATGCATCAACTAATTCATCCAAAACATAGCCTGTACATTTCTAGAGCTGCTTGAAGATTATTTTGTTCAGTACCTGTGGTCCTAAGTTAAGGTAACAGTCCACAGATAGCACTGGATGGCTATAATTCTTCAGTGAGAGAGGGAAGAAGCGATGGCTGTGATACTGGAGGTATTTTTCAAGGAGCAACTGAGCAGGTGCTGCCAAGAAGGTATGCTTGCTGTCAGGAGCACAAATGTACTGAGCAGGTGAGACTGAAACTGGAGTGTCAGATACCTATGAGGAAAGATATTTCTGGTACAGATCAATCCTGATCAAGTTGTACTTATCTGAATTTTGGTATGTATAAAATATATCTCTATCCTACAAATCTAGGATTTATATAAGAAGCAAAGTCATTCAGCCAAAAATATCTGCTACCAAAAAAGTCTCAGAGTTTCATGGAATTATATTTGTATTTACAGACCCTTTTCGGTTTCCTGTTTGAACCCGAAGTACTCCTACATATGAAGTCATATGAAGATAAGCAATTCAATAGCTATAGATAAAAAACTCATAGTGAACAGTTACCTGGATTGTAAAGAGACACTTTAGGCGTTTTTAAAAGTTTTAAAGGAAAGGTGCGTTTATGCCAAGAACATTGTGGATTTCAGAAAGAAATAAAAAAACCCCAAACATGGCAGACATACCCATTACTGGCAATGGGTGTTGCAAGAAAATACCTCAGCTCTCCTGGTTAAAGGGTACAAAAAGGAAATCAGAATTTTAACAACAATGAAACAGAGGTCTCAGTTCCCACCTTAGACTTAATGTGGAACGATCGCTGTCCTCCTACTGCAATTTGCTTTTTCATGACACTGAAGCGATTGAATCGACAGATGAGAAGGCCAGCACTGTGGACGCGCAAGTTGAAGTCAATATCATCACATGTAAATCTGGAAAGAATAAATTCATAGCAGTTCAGAGGGATGTTTCTCATCACACACTAACAAATACAAACACTCAGGGTCTTTGATTAGCACTGAAGAAAGGACAGGTGTCAAACATACTGACCCTCCGCCAGCGCCTATCAGTTGGGGAAAGAGGCTTTGTAATAATAAACCAGGATAGAATGAGTTCAAGAAGACCAGAATGAGGAAGGGAACCACTTAGGGAGCAAAAGGACCAGAAACACAGGGGAAAGTGGACGGTAAAAGGTAGTAAATTGCCAGGGAAAAGACCCAGGAGTTAAAATATTTTCTTTGCCTTTTACTACAATAATGTAGTCATAGAAAATAGCTAAATATGTTACTACCCCAAATACGGTCAAGGAAATTACTTCCTTTGACTTCCAAGGAAATGGATGGGGCCGTATATTTGATTTGTCAAATGCACAGAGGTCTCTGACTCATTTTTCCCCTTAGAATACAAATATCCAGTAAATTTTTTCAGTATTCCTCTACAGAAATAATGTCATTTTACAACAGAGATAAAAACTATTTGAAGACAAGGAGTCTTAATACACCAGAACTGCGGAGACATAGCCATAAATTAAGCAGAATGAGGCCAAACATTTCTGAGCTAAATTTGAACCATTTAAAAAATAAGATGGAACAGAATAAAAGGTAAACTTCTAAAGCTGATTAAATTCAAATTCTCTGGCCATTGGGAACTTCAGACTCAGTTCTCCATTTTGCATGTAGATACTAACAGCAAACAGGATGATGTTCAGAACTGTTGGATTAACATCCAGGGCCTGGATTTAAGACAGCAGAGCAATTACTGCAACAGTGAACATTAGTGAGAAATGTGGCATTTAATTATATGTTTTTTAAAATCTTGTCTTTGATTTTAGTAATATTTATGTGGATATTTGGTATCCCTGAATGTCAGTGTCTCTGTGTTTTAAAATGTACCATTTTCCTTGCCAGTCCAGGCTTGGAATGTCATATAATACTTCATGCTCAACAGCACCCACACAGAGGATTATGGTGAGCCACACATGGTTTAAAGACACGGGCAGGAAATGGGTGGTGTGGTCTGGCATTCCTGACATTTTAACTTTGCTGCCTGTACTCATATCATTTTGCTTTATTGTCACTCCCTTCATTAGGCCTTCATAACACTTCATAAGGTGAAACAGCTAGACAGCCTGGGAGCATAGTTTTGTACTAAGATGTGCATGGGAGCAAGTTTAAAATGCTCCTTTAAAGTGTCAGGCTGGTGGCAATAGAAATTTAGGTCATCTGTTTATCCACAGAATAATGAAAGCAGAAGTGCTTCCCTGCAGTTTTAAGTAAACTTGAACTTCAGAAGATATCTTTCTGAGACAGGCGAGTTCTGAGAAGTACAGTGACATTCAGTTATCTAAGTCTAGGTGTGTAGAGCCATTTTAGATTACCTGGGGTATCCCACCTAGCTTACAGGAAAACATGTTTAGATTTCATGTCATACCTGTCAGCCCCATACAGACATCTTGCATACCCTGAGGTGCCTAAAGACTGGTTTTAGACAAGTGAATCCCACCTCTAGCAATATCTACTTCATCCTGTTTCAATAAAAGCTTGTCCCTCAGAAATGGGCCCAAACCCACAGTTTATTTCACATAGATCAGTGAAATTCTGTAGGAGGAAGTACCTAGTGAATACCGTTCTGGTAACTGTGGTGATACTGTGCATGGCAATATTATAATCTGATATATCCTGTGTGGCACAATAAATGAAAAATTAGGAATTCTGAGACAACTGAATGTGAGAAGCCAACACCAATGTTGATGAGGTTCATTTGTTCCTTTCTTCTGATCGTCCTGATGAGCCCACATGCAGTATGCTCCAGTGCTGTGCTCCTCAGGGTAAAAAAAAGCCTAGTTATATCTCAATTCCATGTCACAACAAGACGTGGTTATGCACCATTCACCCATACACCCCTGTTTCCTTTGGAAGGCAGTTCAGGTAAGTGGGCAGGAGGGGAAATACAGTGTTTACCAAAAGGCCACTTGGATTAGACAACTGGGGGACCAGCAATTTGGGAAGGATTTGAACCATCAATAAGAAAAAATCTTTCTGCATCCCATCAACAACCTCCCCAAAAAGCCAACAAAAGCTTCTCTAAAAGTACTTTTATTTGGTTCAGTATCTCTATTGAAAGATGCTACCAATTCACTTACCTGTTCTGATTGTACTGTACATTCTGTGTCAGATCGACATTCAGCATAATAAAATCATGCACGTGGCAGCAGGAGAATGGTTCCTTGATCTCAGCACTGTTTGTTTTGCTGGACCATTTCCTCATCCCAATTAAGGCATAGTGAGTGACATTGGGAGTTGCTTCAATATGTTGTAGAATTTGCTTCAAGGAAACATTCCTTTCAGTCCATGTATAGTCACTACAATAATTATGAAAATGTGTTAATTTTAAAGTGTATAGAGAATATTCAGAATCTCATTCAGCTGAAGAGCTATTCTTAACAGTCAAAAGTAGTTATGAGTATCAGGTGTATAACTTCAGTGTAGTCTTACTTTACTGCAACTTTTTGCCTCTCACTCTAATTAAAACTTAAAATTAACTAGTGTTTCTGTGGTGGGCACTGGTATGACAGATCTGAAACAGTCTGGATCTTTCAAAATATTTACTCAGATATGTAAACTTTTAAAGTTACCTGGATAATGTCCCAAATAACTCTGGGAGGGTTGCTGACTTTGTGCCATAACTTAAGTGCAAACTGTAAGATCCTCCTAGCCCACCCCTAGAGTCCATAAATCTCAGTTTTTACTGCATTTAGTTCTCTTTGAAGATTTGCTGTAAATCCTGCATAGCAGTGTTCTGGGAATAGATAAAAATATCTAGTACAAACAATGTTCTAAAGTAATGAAAACAAAAATACTTGTTTGGGGATTTGGGGAGCTAATAAAGGAGCCATATAGACTGGGACTGACAAAAAAGCCAGAGGAAATCAGTTGCACAATTTGCAAAGAAAAGTCTTTTAGCTTCCTTAGAAAAATCCTGTTAAAAATGTGCACGTGAATGCCCACGCTTGTCCAGTGTATCAGGGATAGTTTACAAAGTCTGAAATCTGCAATACAAGTAACTCTAGTTTGAATCAAAGTCAAGCTATATAGCAAAGGCTTCAGGACAATTAAATCCTCAGGGGACGGGAATGAAAAACAGCCACTAAACTATGTGGTGTGCAAAGGCAGATATCTAGGGAAAATACTTCTCTCATTAAGCAAATATTATTCTCTGCTTGTACAGGGTAAAAGTTGTAGTATATCAAACGTAATTTCAAAACTGATATGCAGTGAAAGGTTAAGAGGTCAGCTGGAAAAGCATATATTGCTCTATTTACCTTTTCCTGTCTCCTGAACAATCAACTTCTACTGCATTCCACATAACACAGGAGTCGTCTGAAATGACAATGAAAGGCCAAATATCCTGGGGTTTTATCCCCAGCTCCTCCTGCCGATTTCGTTCAAGCTCCAAGTTATGATAAGACAACTCTTTTATCAGGAAGTGTGCAGCACCTGAAACCAAGGACACAAACCATCAAATGAAAAGTAAGGGCAGAAATTACTTGCTTTTAACTTGGAAGCCTTTTGAAGTGAGTATTTTTGCAGCCCAGGGTATGAATAACTCTGAAGATTTTAACACCCTAACACTCCCCAGAGCCAACTTACTTTGTCACTTGCCAAGCAAGTGACTTACAGGACCCCACTGAGAAGCACACAAAATGAAGCCTGACTTCTGTGGTAAAGATTTGTTAGTGTCTTAAGGGTTTAGCGACTGATTCGTTTAACCTGACAGATATTTGACTCCACTAGCATCTCTTAGTGCAAACATCTAGAGATGTAGATTGACCAGCTGAATAACAGGGGAACAATTTCCCCTGATGATCTACTTTGAATGTTTGTCACTACTGCTGTCTGTAAGTTGTTCCAGCAGCAAAACCAAGGTGCTGAATATTTCACAGATATTATATTAGCAGAACCTACCTAAGAGATGTACCTAATCAGTGCCTCACTGCCTATGCAAATATTACAAAACTTATTTCCGCAAGGAAACGGAGAAGGTAACTCCATCTGAGTTAACACCCTTAGCCTCCTTTAAAATCAGTAGAGAAGAGTAAGTAATTCTCGGGTGCAATTAATCTACGTTTATTTTAGGTGACCTGGATTAAGTGAATTTCATCTTTGACTGCGACACATTGTCTTTAAAGAGAATCCAGATCACCAGATCCAATATGCTACATCCACATTTCACTGTTGAGTAACAACACCTGAAGGGACCAAGTCATGTCTCTGTATTTGTTAGAACCTTTTGTTATACTTACCTACTCCTGCACTGTTGAAAATGCTTGGAAGAACAAGCATGATGTGGTTGGGCCAATACTTCTTATATATAGCCATTTCATATTCCTTGACAACTAAAACGTGCAAATGACTGGCTCCATCCATTGCATGATATAAATTGAAAAGTCCATGTTCATGACGACCAGTAGTGGGAGTAAAAGTGGGGCTTTTTATGTAATCTTCATTCTGTAAATAAAAAGAAGTGTGAGTTTCTGTATTAAACTGGAGGATGTTTAAACAAAAAGAACCAGATGCTTCAGGAGAATAAATCAGGTTCACTGACACTGGACAAACTGCTACATTTGAAATCAGCTTAATAGGAAAATAAGCAAATTTTGTAAAAGCTGGAAAAACAAAACTCTGTCATTTAGCTTATTCAGCTGGTGAGAGAGCGGTGGACTGGATAGGACTGCTAACCTTGACCTGCCAAGTGCACAGGGACCTTAAGGCTAGATCTGGAAAAGGATTTAGGTCCATATGACATAAGATGGTAAGAAACACCTTACTCCAAAACTGCAGTACAACCTTTTCTGACTGGCTATCACCCAATCTTGAATGCATTGAAACTCACTAGGTGCTCCAAGTTTGATTGTACAGCTTCTGAAAGCCCTGTTTCTACAGACATCCAGGACTGTTGAGTCAAGGCAACTGATTTTAGCCTGGTTCCTACTAAGGTCATTAAGGACCCTGAATCAAAGTGTGCCTTTTTACAGAGACTCTCCAAAGCCCAATTAAGCACTCCAGATTTAAAACTGCCAAAGCACAAAATGGTGGATTTGATGCCAATGGAGTTCACAAATGGGAATTTAAAGTGGATCAATAAAAATATTTTATAATGGTTTAATAATCTAGGTTTATATCCCACAGCACTTTTCAAGCTTGCAGCAAGATTGCAGGCATCATTTTGGAGCAAGTGAACAGAAAAAGAAGCCAAGAAGAAGAAATGGTTTTGGCAAAGCCTCAAAGCAGGTCAGTGGCAGAAGCAGGAAAAGAATCCACAAGGACCCAGTGCACAGTTATGACTGTGTAGCCAAGCAAAAGTTTACTGGGTGAGGAAAAGCAGGAGGTTTCATCCTCACATTGCACAGTTGCTGCTGTGTTGCTGCCTGGGTTCTCCCATTTCAAATGAACGGGACATAAAAGCCTGAACTGGAGGGTGGTATTGATTGATTACTGTTTATTGGAAGCAGCTTATTTTCTCCAGAATAGAAGTGCTACTGCTTGCTACTGTTCCACATATTGCTTCAATCCTCCAAGCAGTGTGGCCTGAGCAAGGCACAGCTTCATCTTAGACATGGATATTAGGAGTCACTGTAAAGGCCAGCATCAGAGTTTGCATAGCCTGTCAGACGGATGACCTTAGAAAGTGTTTTCTACAAGTGTGACATGTGATTCCTTGGACAGCATTGAAGCCATGACAAAGATTCTTTGAAAGCCTTATTTTTATATGAAAACAAGTGAGTATTTATGCAGAATTAAACAGGATAATCCACTGCCTTCCTCTACAGTAAAAAAATTGCTTCCTCTTAGTAACTGTATGATAAACAAACCCATGTCTCTGAGGCTTACTGCTGAAACCATTCTCACTTTAACATCTAAACCCATAACCAAAGACCTTTTGCCCCAGATAAGAGTGTTTATACCAAAGGATCAAGCTTGATAATGAGCAAAAGAAACAGCTTATTTGTGGCTTGATGGTTTTTCTTCATGTCTCCCTTTCTGGGAGAAAATACAAGCTTAGTATCAGGACATCTCCATTATCTTTTGACAGCAGGAGCAGAAGTGTAAAGAATCCTAATACAACAAATTTTAAAATTGGTAGCGTCTCTCTCCATATGGCCATAAATATAATTGTCCATCTACCTTATCTGTGACTAGTGGTAGCCTCATGCTTTCCAATTGTCTTCCTGGTTGGCTAAAGACAAAATGATGCTCCTTTGACTTTGGAATGATAAAATGCAGCTGAATCTCTTCTCCCAGCATAGAATAGGAAAAGGCAAATGCATGCAGAGTGGACTCATAAAGCTGAGGATGGGAAAAAATAGAATTCCAGTGGTTAGAGTCAAACTACAAGGTCTCAGTGTAGTTAATACACATTTATAACATTACTATACAGATTACAATCACTTACTGTATTGCATTAGATTTTACCTCATGATTCACTAGGTTAAGCAATGGCCCCTAGGCTAGAGCATACACTAAAAAAAATATAAATTAAACTGTTCCCTCTTTTGAAACCATTGTTTCATCTTGCAGAAGATACTGACACAGGCTACTCTCAGCTTTCAGAAATACTGACACACAAAACCCAGTATTTGTCTTGCTAATACCTTTTTCCTCCCATTATAATAGGCAGGAAACTGGAGGGTTACTCTGAGTAATACCAGTCTGTATGCCACATATAGACTACTCTATGCTGGACTACTCCTGTATCAAAAGTAGCACCTTTTGCAGTTACTCAGGTGAAAATGTAAGCAAGTTCCAGTGGGAAAAGTTTACTGGGAAAGCAGTTTTAACCGGTAGTACACATATAGAATGCAGATTACAGCACTGAATAAGCTAGCATAAATGAGGCAAGGGTCAGTCCTCTGATGTCCCCAAACCTGCAGTCTGGTCAAGTCAGGCAAACCTCAAGAAACAGCAAAATCAGCTGCTTTTAACACATACATACAACTTGTAAACCAATTCAAATACAGTGAATGTATACAAAACCATGTTTGGGTTGTGTCTGCTTCAGTTTCTGATTTGCAGAGTAATATCTGGATATCTTTACCTGGTACCTGGGATTGAAACCCATATACTGATGACACTGTTCGCAGTGATGGTAGGTGTTATATGCTGCATACTTGGATAATCTCATTCTAGTTGTTTGGCGGTGTGTATACATATCCTCCTGTCTCCTACTCATTGATCTGTCTATTAAAAAAAGAAACAACTGAAATGTAACATATATTCAAGGCCAGAATGTATTCCCTTGTTATAAACTGTTTCTGTCACTGTAATTAGCTCTAGGAACAATGGCAGGATTAAACATATGCAAAAAAACCTACAAATTCATTCTGAGCATAGTATGTTTTATAAATTGTTATGTACAGCAAAAGGGACTACAAAGAAGTATCTGTAAATTAATTATTATGATAATTCTGTACAGATGTCACATAAGGCTGAGGTATAAGCAAAGCCAGATTATTAAAATTATTATTGTTGCTGTTGCTATTATTGGTTGAATGCTTGCAAAAGTAATAAATAGCAAAAAACAGTCTTATGACAGACATTTACCATCCTGTGATGGACATCACAGTAGATTATGTGAAATGAACTTGGCAAATTTAGTGATGTTGCTCTTTAGCGAATATCCACATTTATAAAAAGGGAGAGTGAAGGAAGATGAGATGTAATTTCTGCTGAAAAGTACTTCTGTTATGTCATCTGGTGAAATCTTTCACTCAGATTTTCAGCATCAGATGAGGTTGTTCAAGGTTGTTCCTTGTCCTGTCAAGATTTGAAAATCACCAAGTGGAGTTTCCACAGTCTCTCTCGGCAACCTGCTCCATGGTTTGACCATTTCTATTCTAGAAATATTTTTCATACTATCTAATTGTAATTTCCTATGTTCTTGTGTCTGTTGTTTCGTCCTTATGCTGTGTACCTATAATAGTTTGCGTCTTTAAGTTCCCATTAGGAAGTTGAAGACAACAATCAGATGCCCCTGTTAGACTTCTCCAGACCAAGCAAACACAATTCTCTTCAATTTTCTATGCAAGGCATGTGCTTCAGGCCTCTATCCATCTTGGTGGCTACCCACTAGACTCACTTCTGTATGTCAATGTCTTTCTTGTACCGGGAAGCCAAAAACTTGACAGAATACTCCAGATGTGGTCTTATAGGTGCCATGCATCAAAGAATAATCACTTCCCTTGGCCTGCTTGCTAGATTTTTAGTCAGTCTGTCCAATAAGTCACCATGACTCGTTCAAATTGTTGCCTACCAGGTCATCAGGTCGCCTTCCTCAAAGCTGCTGTCTATACAGTTGGCCCCAGGCTTGTACAGCTGCAAAGGTTACTCCATTCCAAGTGCAAGATCTTGCATTTACTTTTGTTGAACTATTTGAAGTTCCTTGTCAACCCATTTCTCCAGCCTGTCAAGGTCTTTCTGAATGGCAGTGCTACCTTTCTGCATATTGACTCCTCCTCCAATTTGGTATCATCTATGAACTTGCTGACATTGCATTCTGTCCCTTTGACCAGGTTGTTAATGGCAACCTTAAACAGCATTTGTCTCGCTATCAGTCTCTGGGTATTGCCATGCATACCCAGCTGTCAGTCAGATTTGTGCCACTCATCACATTTTGAGTTCAGTGGTCCAGCCAATTTCCTACCCACTTTACAATCCACCTATCCAAACGACCTCTCTCTCTAATTTTGGCTATATGGATATTACAGAAGACAGTGACAAAAGCCTTGCTGAAGTCAAGATAAAACCACTGCTCTTCCTTTGTCCATAGTGCCAGTCATCTCACCAGAAAATGCAATCATGTTTACCAATCACAATTTGCCTATGGTAGATCCATTCTAGCTTCTCCCAGTCACTTTCCTGTCCTTCATGAGTCTGGACATGGCTTACAGGAGAGTTTGTTCCATAAATGTTTTGAGGACTGATAGTAGGCTGACTAGGCTGTAATTGCTTTGATCCTCCTTCTGTCCTGTAAAGGACAGGCATGGCATTTTCCTTTTTCCAACCATCAAGAACCTCTACCAATTGTTGTTACCTTTTAAAAATAGTAGCTTCACAATGATGTTGGCCAGCTCCCTCAGCACGCTTGGATACATCCTACCTAGTCCCATAGCCTTGCGTATGTCCAGCTGACTAATCCAGAGGACTAATTCACACCTCAGTACTCCGGGAATCTAGATCTGGACATATGCATCTGACACTTTCCAAACCTAAACCAAAACCTAAAAAATAAACCTATAAACACTTTTAAGTACATAAATAACTTTATCCACATAAGCCACTTCATTGCTACAGAGCAGGACAACACTACTACATAAAAACATTCAAATACACAAACTTATTATGGAATCAGAGCTTTTTTAATGAAAGACTACCTATCTAATATCCCATGAAACATTTATAAGGCTCATACTTTTGTGCTTCACCTAGCAAACTTCAAATATTTTTTCATTATTACTTAGTCAAGTGCAATTCTGATAATTCCACTCTGTTTAAAAGTTTAATGGGATTCTCATGTTAAAAACAAATAAATACATATATGTGTAGCAATTTAGATTTTTCAAATTCTAACCTTCACTGTTTATAGTCTGAAGCTTTGAACAAATCAGACTTGCATCTTCATATTTCGGGTCATGGATAGTGTAGTCAAAAGGCATCTTCTTAAATGTCTCCAAATCTGGCCACATGTCTCCAGGCTGATGGTAGTATTGATCAGATTCTTTTATGTCTACAGTATTATTGAAAAATAAGAATTCATATAATTACAATTTTTAAAACTCTTTTTATTGCTATAGATGGTTTTGCTAGGCCTATTATTTCTACATCATTTTTTCTTTCATCATTCTGAGGAAGCAATATTATTATGCATCAAGAACTGCACCTTTGAACAAATGTACTTCACACCTCAATGCAACTCTGGCTTTTAAACCTTTGTTATTTAAGACCTCTGTAATCTTACTGGAGCAGTTGGTAGGATGATGATGAAAACAATGTCAAGGGTCTGCTAATGCATCCAGGCATTCCACTGACCACCACATTTGTGAACTCAGTTGAAGAAAGATATGTTATTCTCACTGAGGAAAAGAAGCCCTCTTAAAGCTTCAGAAATTGCAGTATTAAGTACAGTGCAGAGTTAAAGTCAAATGCCCCTTGTAGTGCTAAGACCAGAGTAATCAAAGATAATTCACCATAGGGTAAGAGAAAAATAGTAACTGGTATTGGTATAACATGCAGTGAAATCATGCCTTTTTCTGAAACAAGTTAACTGGCATAAAAACCCAAATGTACTCAAGTCCTTACAAAATACTTTTCTGCCTGTGTCAAGAGGATGAAAGATCTGACAAGAGTAAAATGGACAGTAGTGATGAGTTCAGTTTGGGGGTCAGCTGTAAGCTGCTGTAAAGAGCCATAACTCCATGTCTATGAGTATAGACTAAAAAAGTATTTGCAACAGGCAAGACCCTGTCTTTTGGCACCCAAAGTAAATATGAAACTCAGGTGGAATTAGTCACATGGTGAAATTATCTTCATGTCCTGACTGTGAGTTACCTCTAAAATCCTGCCTAAAATACAAAGGATTGCTTACAGAAACCTCTCCCCTAGTAGACTGGTCACCTTTTCCACAGGTTTTGCCATAAACCTTGGGAGAGAGCTGCCTCGTTCTTGAGCACAGCTCAGTGTGGAGGAAGACTCCTGGGTACTGCCCCAAAAAGCCCTCAGAGGCAAGAGCCGAGGCACACTCCCACAGTGAAATGACTGAACAGTTTCCCGGCGGGGTCTGACGGAGCCAGCTAGCAGGCAGATAGCACCCACCTGAGACTCTCCATGGCTGACCGTGGACATACTTTTAGTGCAGAATTAGACATATCCCCTAAAACACCTCCCATATTTTTCTATGTAATCCAGCCCTTAATTACTGAGGCTGAGTGTCAGAAATAGATCTGGAAACACATGGGAGTAATACACTGTAAATAAAGGAAGTTTAGGCTAAAATTAGTTATTAGAGAGCAGAAACTGTTTTCCTCCCTCGCGTAGTCTTATGTACTTAGAAAATATGGCATTTCTTCTCATGGTATAAATCTGCCAGAATTTCACTGACTCTTTTTATAGACTTTACCACAAAAGTTCATTCCAATTCTAAACTCAAAAACAATGGCTGGATATCATTTAATATACATAAATACTGTTGATTACTTCCCAAGAAAAACATAGGTATGTGGTTTTCTTACTGAGAGGAAGACTAGAAGACCAAACTCTAAATGATGAGTAAAATAATAAAATATTCTTAAGTATCAGTTTAGATCACACAAAAATTTTGTTAAAATATTTCAAAGATGTAAATTAATTGCAAAGGTGAATGCCACTGAATATGCAAACAACTAGTTTCAATTGAACATAACAATTTTCTACAGTCTCCAGAAGCAAATATTTTTATATCAAGAACTTACTAATATTGATTTCTTCCTCATCATAAACATCCACTTCTGTCAGTCTAATCAGCATTCGGGACAAAATACTGAGGAACTGCAGATAGGCACCTGTTTTCCCTATCTGTAAATATATAAATTAGAAAACAAAAAAGTAAACTTTCATTTTTCAACATGTTACTTTTCCACATATCTGGAAATTGCAGCTGCAGTGAAACTGAATATTAATATTCAGCACTTACATATCACTGTATTTGTATATTCCTTGGCATAAATGAAATGCTTAAATGCTCAACAGTTTTGTCCTGTCTATGCAGGAACCTGGTTTGGAAAGTGCATTTTATATCGCAGGTCTAATTACAGGCCCACAGACGAGAATTTTCTCTCCTGATGTTACAGTTTCTACACAGGCAATGAACTTTTAAAAATCCTTACAAGCTCATAAAATGTTCCAAAAAAACTCCTCAAATTACAAGATAACTAAAGAATTACCTCAACCCTTTCATATTTGCATAATTTACCAGTAAAATCACTGCTATTGAAGTACACTGACAATCCTGAAGAACGAAGTGGCATGCATCTATAGCAGAACTTGTGCAGGCCACCTCCACTTCTGGAGAACATGGTATATGTAAAAATGTGCTGTTCCACTTCTTGTGCTGAAAATACACTATTTCCCTTCCATGGCTTTAAAATTGTCTTTTTAAAGTCCATTTTAAAATTATTTTAAGATTATAACTTTCTCCTTTCTTTTTTACCCCACCAATGCACTATATACATTTTCTCTTTGCTACACCAAATAGTATTGCTGCCCTTTTATAGTTTTTTCAGCTGAAAAGCCACAGCCAATGATTTACTCAATGAATTGTTCTGTGTCTTCCACATAAAGTTTGCTGATGAGAACATCAAGTTAATAATGCCATATCTAAGCAGACAGCTTTACAAACCATTACACCTGAACAGGAAGCAGTACGCAATGGGTTTCAATGAGAAAAAAAGAGAGGAGCAAGCCCATGTCACTCTCACAGAAGAGTGAATACACCGTGATTTCTTGTGTGCGCGTGTAGTTCAGTCTCAGAAAGGCACTGATGGCCAGTTGACAACTTAAGACTAATGTCACACCTGTACAGAGTGAGGTTAACATGTAGACCAGTTATGACATGTTCTCCCGCTGCAACTGTCTGATTTCACAAAGTGGTATCAGATTTTGGACTAAGTCTATATTACTACTGAATTGAAAATGCAGCTTCACTGCCATTACTGCTAGGACATGTCAGAAGCACAGGGTGTTGAATTACTAAATATAGTATTGAATTTACTATTTTCCATATATGTCAAGTGAAGTTTTCATTTTCTCTCAACATTGGAGAAAGGGAGGCTTTGAAGCTGAAGCAAGAGTAGGTAAACATTTGTTTTGGTCAAAGTTCAGTATCTGTTGTTCTTAATAAATCAGACTGCATTTTAAACAGTAGCTTGCCAAAGGTGGAAAGGGTATTGTTACCCCTGTTGAGGGTCAAAGAAGCCCTTAAGATACACAAGGTAGACTATATGTTAGCACACAACTCTGTGTTATCCAGGAGTAACACAGAAAAAAAGTTACTTTGAATAGAGAAAATGATAGCATGGACCTTAGTCAGCCCACTGGCCAGATGTTTCTAACTTCCAGTCTGGGTTTTTATGTAAAATCCATTGAGACTAATGAGAATCTTTCTGCTGACCCTGGAACAAGGTTCTAAACTTGGCTGCAATGGCTATTTATTGGTAAGCTAAAAAAAAAGCATCTTATTTTCCTACCTCTGAGGCAAACCTGATGATACTTAGTTCTAGAAGAAAATACTTTCGAAGTTTTCTCCCAAGTCTGAGATTGCCTTTATATGCCTTTACAAACATATTTTATAAAGCAGCTCTGATCATCATTTCATTAAACACAGGCTGGCCTGACAGATCACAGTTCCCTAATTTCAAACAAATGAGAGATCATTTGTCAAAAGTACACAACCTGTTCCCTTGATATCAGGTATCTATGTGAAAAACTAGTTCCTAACCTGCTTGAAGTATATACTTAGAATTGTGAACAGAAAAACAGTCTGAAAACCTTACTTTTTCTTTTTGATAACCATTTAAAACTTACTCTATCAAAATCATGTATTTTTCTTTCCTTGGGGTACCCGACTTCACCAATGGTTTTCAACAATGTATCCAGGAGTGACTAGGCTACTACTACATGGTACTTAGATGAAAGGTATCAGTTGTCAATTGACTCAAGTATATACAAAGCTATAGGGGTCATGAGTCCAAAATGTTGTAAACCACAGGACTACAAGTGCTAGTCCTGAACCACTAAACTAAAACATACATACTTACGATATTCCATGCATCGTATCTTACCCAATCTCATTATCTGTCACATAAAAAGTGTCCCATACAGTACTGTGAGCTTTATGAACTGTTAGATATTACCAACGCTGTATGTAAAATGCTGATGGGAATTTGCAGGAATCTCTCAACGTTTTCAGAATGTTTCTCTGCCAGGAGAGAGATCAGGCTAAGCACATAGCAACATTCATATTTGGACTCCATTCACTTGCACATTTGCTTGCATTTGCTGCTGAAGAAATGAACTGGTGAAGTAGAGAACATCTTTTCCAGGTCTTTTGAGTAGAAGATTTTCAAAAAGAAAATAAGAAAAGAATGACTTTTCATTTACAATCAATGTTTACTCCAGAAGGGAAGAACCTTGAACAACTGAATTTGTAGCATGCCCAGATAGATAAATGCACCTTTAAATCAATTGTATTGGTTTCTATGTGCACCATGTCTAGGCAAAATGGAACTGCACAGAGTGTCTGTCTTTGTTTGAAAGTACTGAATAGATGTCAATAAACAGAGCTTCCACATCTCTTCAAAGAGTCCCTGCCCCACATCTCACCGCTCCTCTTTTCGATAGTTGGGGCACTGTAGGTAGCTGCAAAAAGATCCCGAAAGCAGGATATGTACAACTTCGAAGCATAAAGCCCCATATTTGCCCAGCCTCCATCTCCCAACTGCAACAAAATAGAACTGCAAAGAAATTTTAAACTGGATACATGATTGGGCTGTAGCTTTACACATTGTTAGAGAAGCCTAATACAATGCTGTATTGATCCTAATTAGTGACTCCAGGCTTAAGCGTGATATAATATATTAACAATGATGATGACTGGTAAGGAAGCACTCTGAGCAAGGTGTTTTTGCCATATCCTGTCTTTGCTCTGGATGCAAAAGCTGCAAACAGATTAAAAGTATGAAGGAACCTGGAACTGGGCTGCATTTTTATGATTCCTGAAACAAAATGTACGAGGGGTGCTTCTACTGCAGACAGCTCTACTTCCCAGAAAGAGGGTCCTCAAATATGTGGCAGTGCCCAGTGCCTTAACAGAGAAGGCACCTGGGAGCTAATCTTCCCAAATAATGGAAGTATTACTCTAATTTGTTTGTATCTACCTCAATTTGGAAGACAGAACTCTGATGAATCAGACTTGGAAGAACAAAATTCCAGAAGACTAAGAAATAAAAATCTCAAATCTTGTGAAAATTTATGATAACTAAAGAATTTGGGGCCTGCAAAGATTTAGTATTTGGGTTTCTATTTTCATCCTTAGTGCAAGGATGATGATTTGGCCCATAAAAAACTAAGAATATGTTTATCCTACAGCTCTTCATTCATGAAGAGTGTAGCTGTAGCTAAGCAAGAGGAATGAATGTGAATTCAAATTCTTCCTGCAGAAAATTCAAGTTATGAAGGTCTAGTTTTTGTGTCAAAGACATACACTATCTAAGAGGAGTGGAAAGCTCTCCAAAGATTTTGACCACTGAACTGTGCTTGCCATAGATATCAAGGATGAGCTGAAAACAAACTGTGTGTCTAAATATCTGAGAGAGAAACATTCCAGTCAGAGAAATTATGTGTGTGCCTCCATGCTTATTCATGGAAGTGACATTCAAAAGTGCTGCTGCAGCAAGTCTAACAGTAATGAGTTCCCTTTTTTTAACTTGTTCCAGATACTGGACACCAGGACCACTAGAAGAACTTTATTATTCTTACATGTTGCTACAAAGTATCACCTGATTTCAGTCTTCACATTAGGAGAAATATGGCAAAAAGGGAAATAATTCCATAAGGCTTTTCTATTTTAATTTCCAGGTGAGATAGTTCTTCACATACCACGGCAGTGGTTTTCAAACTGTGGTCTGCGAACCAATGGTGATTCATAGAAAACATGCTGATGGTCCACAGACAGCTGGTCAAATCGTGCTGGCTCTTCTCCTTGTTTCCACTTGCTACATTCTTCTAAAACACAGCTAACAAAAGAGATATTAAATATTTGCCTAATATTTTTCTTATATAAGCTGAATGGTATATAAGCCCATTGTAATATGATTTTAATAGGAGTAGAGGAAAACTAAATAATATGGGCATCAGCTTTCTTCCTTAGAAAGTGTCTTAAGACATGTTTGCTTCATTCCCTGGATGTGGTGCCACAGGACTGAGCCATGCTCATGAGCAGCTTCCACACTCAAGGAAAATGCTGATTCTAAGTTGTAATATACAGTTAAAAACAAAGGTACAAAATTTTGATTTGCAGTTGGGGGACCTTTAAGATGAATGTTTCTAAGAAAAATATTTTAGTGAGTTTAGGCTTCCTTATAGACATTTTCTTGGGGGCACTAGGGACAAGATTTCTAGCCATAGATATGATACATGTTGTTCATGGTGGCACATATTTATTCATACTCACTAACCAATGGCTTGACTTGGATGATGTGAGCTAACTTAAAGAAAAATATAGAAATCTGTTCTATATCTATCCAGTTTTTGCTAACTTACAGATAAATACAGAAATATGTTCTATACCTATCCAGGTTTTGCTTCATTTCCTAAAGCCTCTTGTAAGAACACTGCATGATTGCCTTCTAATGTTCATAACTGTCCTTATAAAAATGCATCAAATCTTCTAGCAAAACATTTTGATCAGTCCAGAGTGTAAAATATCTCTGTGAGAGAAGGGTGAGGCTGCTTTATTATTAATTACCCTGACAGTGAGAATTATAATTTTGGTTAACTAATGTGCCNTGACCTGCTGGCCACACACCCCTCGATGCACCCCAGGATGCCATTGGCCTTCTTGGCCACAAGGGCACATTGCTGGTTCATGGTCATGCTGTTGTCCACCAGGACTCCCAGGTCCCTTTCCACCGAGCTGCTTTCCAGCAGCTCAGCCCCTAACCTGTACTGGTGCAGGGGGTTATTCCTGCCCAAGTGCAGTACCTTACACTTGCCCTTGTTGCCCTTGTCAACAGGAGTCTTATTTAATATTTGGAAAAAAAAAAAAAGGTTTGATAGTGAAAAGTGGTGAATATCATACCCTGGAACAGAGCCAACAAATAAATAAGCTGCCTGTTTTATTATAACTAGTTAAATGGCAAGTACGAAGTGTGTGAAGCATCAAAACCTTCTCACAGGTGTGTAATATGGTCTCAGAAGTTACTGAGTGACTCTTCTGAGAATCACAGACTTACATTTGTGACCCATAAACAAATGAATACCAAAGAAATATTTTCTTATCAGCTAATCTGGATATTTAGGGTGGCTTTGGGAATAGTATCTTTGTGGGGTTTGATGTGCATGCATATAAAATTCTAACAAAAATTGGCACAGCCTGTGTTTTTCTTTGAGATGGAAATGAACAACATCTCTCTTCCAGAATGTATTCACTTTTATGCTGCAGCTGAGTAGGAAATTCAGTTTCTTGATCATGTAATACCTCAATCTTTGGCAAACAATTTAGATCAGAGGAATGGACAGTGAAAAACTGCTCATCAGAGTACTTTCTGGAATCCTTTATGAATTACAGTAACATTTGAAGGAAGTCCCCATATGAAAAAGCCATTTATGCTCTTTCTACTCTACTGCACCATAAATTTGGGTGTACAATGGAATACAATCATTTAACAAATAGCAGCATGTAGTTTCCTTTTGCAATGGATAGGCATAGAAGAGTGGATCCTGTGGCAAGTTAAATCAGTAACTATCTTTAGATTAATTCTTTCAGTTGATGTTACAATAACTAGAAACATGGGTCTTTGTCTTGGTTTGAATTTACCCTTTTTGACTTCTGAGGTTCACAGGACATCTATGTGCTTTCAGTAGGCATGATGTCTCTTCCTATCTTATTTCTCATGCTTCAGCAGAACATGAGAGGCACAATATTACCTTTAACATGTAACAAGTGCATTGAAGTAGGAGATAACCTTGCTCAGAGATAAGTGCTAAACATTATTAAGGGAATTTGGAAGAGAAGGAACTTCTTAAGACTATACCCATTTCCATATATCTTTTCAAAGTAATTTAAAAGCTCTTGGGTCAGCTACTCATCTTGTAAATATGGGTCTGCTAATGTTGAACTGGCCTTCTTGCATGTGTTATTTACAACAGCTTCTATTTCTGTCTGCTGTGTGGAGGAAACAGAGAAAAAAAACTCAATTACATACTCCCAACTGTCTTCAGATAGATCATAAGAAAGTGGTTTTGTAAAGATCTTTGATCTTTATTTAAAATGTAAATGCATATTCAACTTTAACAAACTGAAATCATACATGAAATCTATCTCTTGAGGAAACTATCTTTTAAAACATTTTAATGGAAAAAGACTGACAGAAAATGAATATTGCTGCAGCTTCATTGTCTTTGAACTCAGGCTAACAGTAAAGAAAGGAAGATTATTTTATTAGAAGGTATTAGGAAATAAAATATAAGCAACTTACTCTCCCATCAAAAATACCCCTTCGATTATGAATAATAATAACCAATCTATTTTTTCTAAGATTATGATAAAATTAAACAAAATAAATCAATGATAATACCTTGTTCTTATTACACACCTGTGGTGGCCCACTCAGCAGCAGCCTCCTTGGGTGAAAGGTGTCCATTCTGCCCTCATTTCTATTGTTGTAGTCCATATGGATTGGCTTGGGAACCGTCCATTGGCGGTAGTATAGAGACTGCTCTGTGCAAGTCATCATCTTACTCATAAGAGGACGAAAAGAACTTGCCCACATAACAGAATGATAAGGCAAGAGGGAAGATGATTTGGGAAGTCCACTGCTGTCCGTAGAAGTAATAATGTCATAAACCAGTTTGGGCAGGAAAACTATGGGAGGCTGTTTTGATGCTTTGGTCATGGAGCATTGAGAGGTCTGTAGGATGAAGGAGTTATGAGTAGGTGCAGAGGAGGAAGAAGAGGAGGAGAAAGGTGAGGAGGATGACGAGGTGATGGAAATTTGGGCACTTTTTATGTTTTGTTTCATATCCATCTGTTCAGCTACTGGTGGCAAGTGTTTGCTGATTGTTGTTTGTGCCCCCTTGTCTACTTTCTGTTTCTGCCTTTCATAATTATTGGTAGTTTCTTCAATGCTGTTGCTTAGGACTTGGTGGGGGGATTTTGCTGTATCCCCTGCTGCTATTAAAGGAGGGGATGACTCACTGCAGAACGCTGTAACTAAAAGAAAATTTGTATTTCAACACTGTGCAACTATCTCTGCTAGTCAATGCCATAGTTAAACAAAATGAAAAAAATAATCATTTTGACAGAGTATCCATCAAACATTGCAATCCCACTCCTGTTCTTGCTTTCACCTTTCTTGTACAGGAAGTCATAATGGGACTAATTTGAAGTATTCATCTCCACCAGAAAATGGCTTTTAAAGTACTGAAGTGCACATGAAAGATGTCAGGGATTGTCCTGCCCTCTATTTCCCTCATCCATTCCTTGCTTAAGGTGTTCATCAGAGACTTTCATCACTCAAGACAAATACAAAATTACTGAAATCATCGTTTGAAAGAGTGTAAGAAAATAAATATTCACAGGCTATTACCCCATGAAACTACAGAAATGTTTACACAGACTGACATCTAGAGACAGTCCTCAGCTCTGGATCAGTTCTGATCTGACACTCGTGCTGCGTCACTGCAGCATTGAGTCCGATCTAATAAAACCCATCTCTCACATCTCTGGTGCTACATATGCATTAATACATTCATACAGCTTTTGGTCAGCTCACAGCACATACCGAACTCACGAATGTTGGCCTCGAATATGTCATGTAGATATACCCCACAGCTAATTGCTCATTTTCTGAAAGTGGTATATTTTTACCTTATATATTCTAACTACTAAGATTTCTTGAAAATTTAAGGTCTCATTTTAAGTGGTTCTGTGAATTCCAAAAGGAGATGCAAATACTTCACAGTCTTCAGAGCAGATTGAGAACTGCTTAAGGAATTACTCTCCACATGGTAATAGCAATGTCTGTCTGAAGCTGAACATAGATAAAAGTAGATTTCCTCTCATGGTGAAAACAACAGTTTTGGTACTCAAAACAACCCCACGTTTTGAACTAATAAAAGTCTGTAGTTTCTCTTGGTCTCACGAAATAGTGATATATACTCTAGCTGCATATTAATCTAAAGTAGTCAGTAAAGGACATTAGCAATAAATAAAAAAATATCACCAGCAGTATGAATGGTTTCAAGTAAAACCACTGTGATATCCCTCAAAATACCAGTATCCAAGAGCACCGGAAAAAAAAAAAAAAAGGAAAAACCATTTCTTTAACCATAGGGAAATTGAGGCCGTAAAGCCACAGGCAGGCCACATGGACACTATGGAACTGATGAGCAGCCCAACTTTAAAGAAGAAAAAAACATTTTGAAAAGTAAAGCATTGATGAAGCTTATCCAAATGCTTTCAAGCTTTTTTTTGCTTTTGTAACCACCACTGTGCCTATAGAAAAGAAATCATGGGCCAAATATGCATGTCACCACGTTGAAAACTACAATTAGATCAAAAGGAATTTACTGTTACTGACAAAAAAACCCACGTTTTAAAAAGCTGCATGAGATTGCGACTCCTAGGAACTTATGGTACAGTTTATATTCCCCACTTTCATTCAACTGTCCAATTAATATTATCTGCATAAAAAGCAAGTGAAGAAATTTATCACACAAAAGAGCTGTAGTAGTTCTCAACATTGCCTCATGCTTTCTACATCAGTTTGCAGATTAAAAAGGAACGCAAGATTTAAAAAATTGACCACCTCCAAAAGAGCTTTCAAACAGTGCAAAATTAATGAGTGAACATTCCAGAGCAAAAACAAAAAGGTAAAAATAACAGTGAGACCAAGAATGTTTTTTCTCCTACAGATTTTCAAAAGATTTTTAAAAAATGTGAAGCTTGTTTTCTTTTTCATAGATTTTCGTAGCTTCAGTGATCACAGTCAGCCATCACAGTACTAACTGAGGATTCATACCTCAGTGGTACATATTAAAGAAGTGCCCGGTTTAAGGACCCCACCCTATGATTATTTTTCAAGCAAGAAAAGATCTTATTTCTTATATTTCAGAAGTCTGATGTTTATTTTTCATAAAGTTATCTTTAGTGATCCCATTGAAATAGGTCTTACCAAAACCTTAGTGATTTATGTTTTTTATTATTTCTCTAATAAGCTGAATAAAAGGTCTCTTTTATGTCCTAAATGTAACTTAATAGAGATGATCTTAAGGTCTTACTGGAAGCTTTTGAAGAGAGAGATGAAGATGCAGAGTCATGGGAACGAGATCTTTCTCTTTTCACAGGACTTCTTTTTTCTGAAGTAGAACCTGTTTCATGAATGGTAATAGAGGAAAACAAAAACAAAATATAATTTAAGTAAGCCTGTGAGAAGGCACAGCTACACTGTCAAAGTAGGAAAAAACACACAAGGGTTTGTGTGGGTTTTGTCCTCATTCTGACACTGTTTTCAGCGTGGAGAGTATCTGTTCCTACCACACAATATTGGATCAGCCTATGGTCTAATCTAACTATGCTGAGCTACAATAGCTGCACAAAATCAATGCTGCAGCCAGGAGCTGGTAGTTTCTAGGCATATGTCAATCATGTTTTCTCTTTCTACCCATGTCATACTTTCCTCACTAATCCAGTGTCAGGGAAACCAACAGGCAACAAGCTCTATTTTGTCAGTATGTTATGAAATTACCTCCTATGCCATACATTACAGCTTTATGGCCAGATTATATCTCAACTTTTGGTGATGAAAATCCATATTTGGATGGCCACCAAGGATATTCAATTGAGGTGCCTAGCTTAAGCTTCTAAGTTAAAATACTTGTTTCTGTAGTTTTCCCACAATAAACAGAGACATAAGCACTGTCAGCAGAAAATTTAGACTGTAATTCTATCTTAGGTATTCTGAATTGGACTTTGGAAGAGCGTACCATACTTCATGGACTAGGAAAGTAGCCTTACAACTTAGATGCCCATTTGACTCAGATCACATACAATCTCAGCGTACTTCAACTAAAGGGACAGAAGTACTCATCGCATATACAGTAGGCCTCTATTATAGACAGTCTGAGTATGACCTCAGGTATTTTGTTCCTCTATGAAAAGTATGTATTTGATTAAAGCAAATATTTTTGTTCTGCTTGTTCTGTTATCCTTATTGTAAATGAATAAGAACTTAATAGGTGGATAGTAACCAGCTCTCTTCTGCCTCATAGTATAGAAAAGGAAATGAAGGGAAGCAGTTTGAGGTTTAAATAACCTATGCAGATAAAAATCCCTTGTTTTCCACAGTTGCAAGGCACAATAGACAGTAAAGAAAAATGTAAAGGACTTAATGATAACTGATAATGCCCATCAACTATCACTCAAGAAAACCCTCAACAGTTCATGGGTAAATTATTTTTGTTTGTTTCCACATTTTATATGTTCCTAATTGCTCTCTTAAAAAATTATAAACTTATCAATGCTACACTGTCAATTTGAATTCATGGAAATTTTCAAGGAGTACTCAGAAGTTACTATGTTCAGATATATTTTTCTAGCCATACTATTTAATACCTTACAAACTAGAGACTACTCAGCTGTACTATATACAGTTTCCTTGGGAATAATCTTCATTATTGTCAGCATGTAAGCATAGGTCCAGTAGCATCAGTCAGGGACAGTTTAGGTGGAGTTGCCCCTGCTGTGACGGAGTGGATCTGGTCGCTGCTTCCCAGACAGCAAAGCGCACACTTCCCTGCTGCAGGAAGAGCAACACAGCACAGCACTCCAAACAGTGAGCATCACTGGAGCTCCACTTTGCAGCTGCCAGAACATACGGGGCAAAGGAGGTAGGGGGAGAGGGAGGGGAGAGAAGGGAGCCAAAAAACAGAGAGAGAGAACAGATGCAGCAGGACTGCAAGAGATTAAAATGTTGCAGCAGCAGCAGTCGTCCCTCGGCAGTAAGGGTAAGAAAACAGGTTCAATGAAATGAAGCAAAACTGAGAAGCAGAGCTTACTCAGTAAGGCTAACTCCAGAAACCCTCACTGAGTAGGTATCCATACAATCCTGCTTTTTCTAATACAACTTAATTATTTTACAGCTTCTTTCATTATCACTACTAATAATACCTTCCGTCGCTATTTCTTCATCTTCATTATCAGTGCTGCTTAATTTCTCTGGGTCACTTTCTAACACATCATTCACAACTGCTTTCTCTGTGTGAATTTCTGAGCTCACAAAGTATGCTGCCAAACCAAGTTCTTGCTCCAAGGTTGTCCTTACCAAAGAAGATGAATTTATTAAACGTAGGTCACAGTATCTCAGTGATCTGGAGAGAAACAAGAGCGGCTAGTATGAAAACTCACTGTAATCTACTCCCTTATTTCTTTTACAAACACAGCCAAAGGGGAATTTTTTCACGATCTGCTTAAACCACAGATGAGATAGAACACAGTATATCTTTTGTGCTTAATAAGTTTACCACTGTGATGCATACACTTTTTTTTCTTAATCCAGTTATGCAGCTTAATCAAGTGCACTGAACATTAGCATCCGCATTAGAAAAAGAATAATCATTTGGGTTCTAAGCCTAACACACAGAATGGGATTCAGTTGAACATACAAAAGCATTTAGTGCCCCAGGGCATCCTGCCTGGCTTCCAGCTGCCATTCCAGAAGGCACTGATCTCTCCACACATCCTGTAGCACATATGCCAGCATCATGCAAATGTCTCAGCTACTCTAAGGTATCTAAAGTAGCTATATATATATATTTTTTTTTTTTTTACATACCCTTATTCTCACCTCTAAACTGGGACAACGCTCATAATATTTTCTGAGCTACTTATATCTTGCTATAAACAGGAGGTATTATTAATAATGTGTTTTCTATTTATGACATAAAAACTGCCAAAAAATGGAAAAGAAACATCTTGACACTGAAATCTGTTTTCTTCTCCCACAAATAATTACACAGTTAACCTGTAGCCATTTCATAAGCAATGGATAAAAAACTGCCACTGAAAAAATACTGGATCGTCTTACCGTGGCAAAGACTCCCCTTGTGGATCCATACCACTAAATATTAATATACAAGGCAAACCTTCCAATTCCAAATAGGTCTGTGGCCTCCAATCTACATCTTCAATTTTCTGCCAGACCTGTATAAGGTAAGAAACACTGTTGGACGTATCTATATGGCACAAATAAAAACACAGAAATATATACTTTTATCATCCATTATATGAATCTGTACAGTGGATGGATGTTCCACCAAGGGAAGCTGCAGAGCAGAGCCAATATCAACATAGGTAGATTGCACAATTCCTAGAGCATTACAGGTAGCAATCTGCCTGCTGTAATTCTGCAGAGACGGGGACAGTATGTTCCAGTCTGAAAAGCCTCCCAGCCTCCCAGCTGCGTAGCACTAAGGCCAGGGCATAGAAGGGTAGAGTGGATATGGTACAATAGTCAGTAAAGCTGAGTAAGAGCTTTTGGGGAGAGAAGAGTATAGAGGGTTGCTTCCTGTGGCAGATAATGTATGGATGTCCGATTCCATGGAAGAAAATGAGCTAGGAATTAAGACTTTTTCACCTTAGAGGACTAGGGGAAAGCTGGAAGTGTTCAACACACACGTACCACTGTCCTCACTTGCTACCCCCTGAAGTCTCCTGCTCTCCCTCAAAGGTATCAGTTTTCCCAATAACTTCATGAGAAGTTTGATAACTAGATCTACTGTTTGACCATTTAGCATTAGGCCATACTGCTTTACTTACACCAGTCAGTCCTTTTTGCTGTATGAATGATCTACAGAAAAGGAGTACACAGTAGGACCAACAGTATCACAACTCGGCCTCTGACATTTGTACGTGTACCACCATTATGCATGTCAGAGAAGATAACCAGGATGTGATTCAGAACTAATACAGATTTTTCACAATAAGTTATACCTAATTTACAGCAGAACGAGATCAGCATTAGGCCCTGGATCTCAAATGACTTCATCTAACATGTATTGAATCAGACATTATACCATCCTAGAATGTAAATACGTTTCTGCTTTGGTGATCAGATGACGGTAATTTTATGAAAAGCAAGGCAGTATCAGAGGCTTTTGGTAAACAGATGACCCACGCCTCTGGACCTAAAGGATATAAAACAATCCATAAACCAACACATGGTTCAGAAAGCATAAAGTCCTGAGCTGTGAATACCGGGGGTGCTCTAGGACCCGTAACTAGCATCACTGATTTGGTGCCTTCATGCCACCTGCTGGTGACAAGAATAATATAACTCTCAACTGGTCACTGATTAAAATCTTTTTGCACTACGATGATTTTGTGAGAAAATTCTGCTAAAACTGTGACAATTTTATTTGGCTTTTTTCCTTATGGCTCACGGACACTGTAGATAAAAGCAGTTCAACTGTTTGGGAGGGTTGCTGCTGGAAGTCATGTTCTAGCCGTATTAGTTAATACTCCACTGAATATTAACTGTCCCACCAGACGTAGGACATTAGAGGTGTCACAGACAGTATGTCTAAAACATAAAAGTCATGCTCCTTATGGTAGTTTTTATTTTTACTAGTAAGACCCACACTTCAGCTCAGAACCATAACTCTTATCAGTAGTCTCCCCACCTACCCATCTAATGAAGCTTCCCAGTATATGTCATTCTGCAAATTACCTTTAGTTGCTCCACAAAGTGCTTCCCTATTGTGATTCCAGAATTAGGATTTCCCAAGATTATTTCAAAGTTATCTTCAAGGGCTAGTCTTTCCCTTACATTATACAGACGTTCATATGCTACTGCAGCCAGCGGAGTACATGGAATTCTCAACACTACCATGAGGCCATGACCACTAGGACATTGTCTTGAAGAGTTTATTAGGTTTTGAGTGATTTCCAGAGTTTCAACTGAGGTGTAATTCTTCATCTGAGAAAGACCACACACTGCCATCATAGCTGCAGAGTAGTGTTGTATGAGGACAAAAGTCCTTATCACTGCACTGTGTAATCTGGGGAACCTGAAATAAATGGTGAATTAAATAGCGAAGTATTAAAGGCTAAACTGAAAAAGCTAATTTTTACAAAATATAGTAAACTCAGGATTTTCTCCCGTAAAGAATCTTTCATATCTACTATACAACAGAATCTCACCAATTGCAGTTGGATAGGCTTTGCAAGGCATCATTTCACAATCAGAACTGATGTTGTCTCTCTATTTCTTAGTAAAGATTTACTAAGCACGTAGTCCAGTAAGGTTATACCACTTTAAGTTACCAAGACTTTACTGCTGTTGTTACAAAATTTATTACAGAATATTTGCTAAGTCACTCAGTAATCAATTATATTCTCTTATCAATGAGAACAGTATCCTTCATTATGTGTTATTCTCAAAGGATGGGAGGGGGGATGGGGTGTTTCTCTTGTTTTCTTACTGAAGCCCTGAACCAACCTACTTGTGTTTCCAAGAGGACTGAATATATAGGCAGCATCCAATGAGCACTCCAAGTTTCCAAGCCCAGGTACACCCTGTCTCAATCCCCTATCTATGGAAGGGAGAGACATGGATATGCGATAGCTTCCTGTGCTCTGGTTTTCATAGAAATGAAATCCAGGTGCACGGTAAAAAGAGGAACTATGGCTTGCTCAGAGAAGTGCCTGGTATGTGTGATCAGAGCTCCAAAGCACCCTGTAGCAAGCCCCAGCAGTTAAGCATGGATGTGCTCAGTCTCCCAGTTAGCAATACAAATTCACGAGATTTTACTTGTCCTGTCTCATTTTTCTTACAGAACCCAAAGAGTTCATTCACAGCTGCACATATGCACATAATCTATCACTACACTTTAGCAGTGATTCTAGACTTGCTCCGCAAGGACCAAGGAAAACTGATGAGGTAGTTTCAAGCTCTGATGATGCTCTGAAGTTTTTATCTCTGATTTAAGTGTACAAATCACAGTGATATGTCCACTTCTCTTTGTGGTCCAAGTGCAGTATACACAAATGCTATACATCAAAATCAGCAAGGGTCAGCAAGTGATAATATTGGACAAAAGTAGTAACACATTTGAAATTACATGATGATTCAATGTTAGATTATTATATAATATATAAGTAGCTACTGGTCACAACAAGAACACACTCTAAATTGGGCTAAACTGTGGGCATGTTCATAGTAAGAGGCAGCCTAGACTGATTAGATTACAAGCCAAACATATAAAAAAAAAAAAACGGAAGGAGAAAATAAGAAAGAGTGAAATTCCCTTGCATACACAGCTGATTTGTGGGACAGTGAGGAAAAAAAAGAAAAAACACAGGCTTGTAGCTAGTAACTCATGTCACTAGAATGCACCTCCTAAATTTCCTGTGTTAAACAAAGAAGGATACCATACCTTTTTCCCAAAGCCATGACCATTGCTTCAAAAGAGCTGTCGTACCGAAGCAGTGGAATACTATGCCCAGAGAGGGTGGACTCAATGAATTCAGACAGTCCAAAGTATTTCTTGTTTTCATGGTATAAATCTACACCCTAAAACAAATGAAGCAACAAAAATATAAAGTTTATCAATTATTCATTTACAATTGACTAACCATTGGTATCTGATGTATTTGCAATCACATTCTCTAATAAGCATACATCTACTCAGACATATTAAAAAAGGAGAGAAAGAAACAGAATTAATTTTTTTGAGAGAAGTTTGACCCAATTTTTCCTTGCTTCTTTCTCTCTCCCCACATATACAGATACACGGACAGCACAGCTATGTATTGAATAAATATGCACACATATGAAGAAAATGCATGTATGTACATATATTTATGCAGTAATGCACTAGAGATAGATTTTCAGATTCTTTCCATTTATGTAGCTCAAAAATTTTTAGCAGAGTTACTACAGTTTATAGAAGATATAAAAGGAATAAAGAAAAAAAGGAAGAAATGATGGAATAAGCAAAAGGAAAAAGAATTTGCCACAGACTGAACAAGAAAAAGATGCCATGCAAACTTCATTCTTTTTTACAAAAGTCATAGGGTGTCCGCAGTTTCGCCAAGTATGTAAATGGAAAATGACTTACGAAAAGCTCACAAAAGCACCTCAAAGCATCAATCTTACATTGCTGTATGAAGAAGGCCAGTGGATCTCATTGTAAGGGCTGATATGAGTATGCTGTGTCTGCAGCGCATAGGGGAAGGAAGTCACATGGAGGGTCACAATATTTGGCGCCTCTTTCACCTCCCTGCAGTTCAACAGTCTATCAACAAGTCCTGTAGACAGTTCTGTTTGAGGATAAAGGCTATGCATAGCACTGCAAAAAAGAAACCCAAAACTCTCCAAAGTGATCAGCACAAGGGAACATTTGTGTCAGTGGAATAGCTTTAACCTGGATGTGAAATCAAAGTTAAACATCTACAAGGAACTTAGGACTCTATACTTTGCCCTGCTTTTGTTGCATAGAAGGATGAGAAAAGAAATGCAAATTATTTCAATGCAGCTGAAAATTTCTGTAAGTCTGATAAGCTCTATAGCTAGCAAATTACCAGTCCCTTACAGCTACCAGAATATGAGAGATAAAGGACGAAAGGAAGCTGATGTTTTGGCAGTTATGAATAGACACAAAGTCCTGTAGTAACTTTGGCCAGATTGTTAGTGATGCCCTTAAGAAAATATAATTCTTACCTACAAAAATCAAGATAAAAAATGACAGACAGTAAGTCAGTATGACAGAAAAACAGAGGGAAACTACCTGTGATAGAGCGATTATGAAAGGGAAGAATAGTTATCGTTAGGGGCAAATGCCAGTATCATGGAACACCTACAGTCAATTCCTCGCTCCAGTGTAAAACTTCAATACAACTTCGTGCTATTTAATTTTGAGCATTTACCTGCAGTAACTAAGTTACAAGCCTAGTCACTGCAACCTCCTTCTATTACCAGCAGAGAGATGTAAGTAACTCCAGAAAATGGTTGTGTCCACCCATGATCTAAGTCAGCCCTCAGAGATGCCCATGTCTCTGTTGTGACTGTGTGGGCAATCCCAGGCAATTACAATCGTGTTTTAGGCACCTCATTTAACTGACTTCAGTTAGGTGGTGTGAATCCTGCTGTGCAGAGCAGTCACTTAAATATTTGCCACTTACGTATCTTTATTAGATAAGAGAAAAAAAATATCAGAGTTGAGCAGCAAAACAGGTACTTCCCTACCACTCAAGGATGTTATATGAATAAATGCCCTGAAGCCTGTGACAGCTGGAATAGGCCATGTCAGTTCCTAAGATACAGAGGACTTGAATAGGAAGCCCTCACATGCAAAAATAAAGTTTTGGTGAAAACCAGTATGAAAGACAAGACCTTGCCATTTCATTCACAAGTAAGATTCCATAGTTTTTGGTTTCGGAGACACTACCATGCTCCCAAAGTTGGAATACGTTGGTGTTTCTGGAAATCAGTATGTTCTCCAAGATCCCCAGTGCCTCTGGAGCCAGAAACGAAAAGCAGCCCAACTTCTCAGCAGGCAGATTGTTGAGAAGCAAAGGAAACAGGGCTCTGTGAGGGAAGCAATGAGTTATGCAAGCGAGCTGATGGGGAACTTGGTAAACATCAGATAGAAACCTCCATGCTTCCTGAGAAGTCTACCTGACATTATTATGTATCCACAGATGCTTTCAATTATTACAAATCAGTGATTCTGGATGGAAAGAAATATTGTACTGGAAAATTTCCATTCAGTTAAAAAAATAAGCAGCAGTGTTGGGTCACTAGCTGTCTACTCACTGTGGAGGGATTTTGCATGTTTTACAGCCCAGAAGACACTGATAGAGGATAATGAGCTCTGTGTACTTTCACAGGAAGCTTTCCTTTGAACAAATGACAACAGCCAAAAAAACAATAGCCGTGGCTGAAAGAAGATAAGAATGGTGAGCAAGGAAAGTTGAAATGTTCCACTGAGGCATAATATCATGTGAAAGATAAGAATAAGTCATGAAGGACCTTAAAAGAAAACATGTTTATTCAATGCATGGGAAGAGGGAGTTAGCAGAAAGATGCAAATAAAGATGAAGGAAGGGATAAATCAGAAAGCTGATCTTGAGAGCTAATGCAAACAATAATAATTTATCTGAAAAACAGTTAAAATTATCTTACCTCATTAGGTCCCAGTGTGCGTGATCATGGATTAGGACAAACAGTGTATGTGGATTCTGCACAGAGTTTTGTAAAAAACCTTTGAATTTAATCTGCGCTTCTGCATCTAGTTTCATAACATACTGTTCCACCCTCTGCTTTGTAAGATTTTCCTTTTCTAATCCAAGTTCTAATAAAATACCTAAAGGAATGGAACAAATGTCAGTATTTCCAGATACAAATGCATTTAACAATTTCCTGTAAATCTAAAATACAGCTAACTAATGAGCACCTGAGTGCCAGAGATGAAACAAAGTCTGCTGATAAGTCACTTCAGACGGTGGAACACAAATCAAGAAATCAATTTTCTCGAAGGAACCCAAATCAAGATTTTGAGTGCTGGAGTCAGCAATTGAGCAAATATGAGACAGCAATTTCTGAGCCACTGCTAGCTGGAATGGACGAATCTGATGTCGTTCAATCTCATAACCTGGAAAAAGGCAAAATTCTGTTTAGATATATGCCAAGTCTAATCTAATGCAAAATGTTAGAGTCTGGCAAAGAATGATTGATCTACTCTTTAAGGTGTTTTGCTTATGAACAGAAGTTCCAGTTTATTAAAATCTATATGGAATATGCAAAGAAATCTTTTTGCATTTGGGCATTTTGGTCCTACAAGTCTCTTAAATGTCTGAGAGCTGAAACTGAACTTGTGCAAAAGCGGTCTGCTACCATAGAAGTAAGACTTAGAGCTTCAGAGAGTACAATAGCCAGTGGAATGAAGCAGAGCATCCATCAGTGTAAATCTGAATATCCCAAGACATGAGTTGCTGTTTGCCTTAGGACTCTGCCCAGAGGGATCTAACTGCACAGTCAGAGACCTGGTCTCAAGTACCCTACTCTGTTACCTCTTTAGAAAATCCTCCTTACTTACTTGTACATGCAGCTGCTCCAGTTCCATTCAGTGCTGTTGGTTTATTCACCGAAGTAGAAAGTGATGAAGAGATGTGCCCCTGGTTTTCCTGATAAAATTTCTCCAGCAAAAGATCAATGTCACCCTCTATCAAATTGAAAGGATAGTGGAATAAACATCCATGTTAGTAACAGCTGTGTGTCATACTGATTTTGTTTTGTAAATCTTAAAGAGCTTTATATATGCTAGCTAGTTATCCTGTCCTTGGCTTACTGGCTGTTTTATACAGGAACCCTCTTGTTGTTTTCTATTGCATCTGTTTTTACAGCAAAACACTAATAAAATGCAAATCAGGCCAGGGAATGACAGACCAACTCTGCAAGCCACTGGCTAGGACACTTACAGAGAATGGTAGAAAACTAGCCTCAAGGCCCTGATACAAATCAGCAACAACAAAGACATGAAACTGGCTTAGTGTATGTTCAGACCATGGAGCTATACTGTTCACTAATAAGGATTACAAGAAACTTTGGGAAATCTGATAATTTTTAAATCTTTAACATTTCTGAGATACAGAAAGAAAAATAATTCCCTATAAAGCTGAAAGATAAATATGAGTTTTGTAGCTATACGCAATGCTGAAGCAGGTAAGTTATGTTTTATTGAACTATGCATATCTGCAAATATATCCTATTCTATTCAGCTGGAGCCTTGTTTACAGATGAAAGATATGCAGAGAATACAGTATGCCTGTCCTGAGCATTTAGTATTTTCTCAGCCATTGAAAAGATATTTGAGCATGTCTCCACCAAGCTCAGAAAGGCAGGGTCTGCCCTGTGAAGTGCAATCCAGTGGATATAGATGGCAAGGTTTTTTAGGATGCTCATTTGCTTGTTCTGCTCAAACAATAGCAATAGCAAAAGTGATTTTAAGAACCATACTTTGAAGATATTAAGAGCAGAAACACTAACATATCTACACAATGGTTCAAGGAAAACAAGTTTCCCTTAAGTGATCACTCAAAATATCATGACACATCCAGAAGGGTTCTTGTGATCTAAGTACAGATTTACTGACGTGACGTGAATGGCAAAGGGACTGTGACATCTCATTAACACTGACAAATATGCTGCCTTTGCTCTAGTTGTGTGATATGGTTTAACTTTCCATGTGGCTGGATCTATCCCCAGATAACCCAGCTTGTAGTAATCCTCAGTATACTCAGTTAAAAAATGATTCAGTAACCCTGGCTCTCTGCAATTTTCCTCTCTTTCTCATGCATCACAATCAAGTTCACAGTATGTTAAGTTGAAAGGGCAAATCCTTCCTTTGATAAAACAATTCTGTTCTATCATGGTCTAAATAAATTCTGTGCTTAGGGCAAAAGAATTTATACATTCGTATTGATATAGACTTGCATAGTATATGGATGGATTTGCATAGCTAACAATAATATGCTCAGCTATTTGCTGGTATGTTTTTATGAAAGTAAGGGATTTTACAAACTGGCACTTTTAGGAGGAATTTCAATTCAAGTGTACTTTCACAACTTTGTCCTGCATTTTTTATGTATTTCTAATAATGCCTTGCTTCTGGAAAGGTAATGAGCACAGCTATTTTCTCTGACTTAAAAGTTTCAGGGACTTGGAAACATTCCTCTTTATAACCTGTTATGTACCTGGACAGAGTGTGCTAAAGAAGGACCCCAGAGTTTCGACTTTCCCTGTGACCAGCTGATAGTTAACTTCTTTTTGGTAGTCTGAAGGACTGAGCATGCTCTCAGACAGAACTCTTGCCTGATACTTTCCTAAAAGACAAAAAAGTAATTTTTAAATCACTTCAAACTGAAGTAAAAACATTCTAAGTCATAATAAAAATACTACCCAGCTAAATAAATACCACACACACAAAAATGGCAGAGATAAGTCTTTTCTCTCTCCTATATGTGTACGCACCAGACACCTGTAAGATAGAGTAATGTTTTTTAATTCTTCGTGTTTCTTTCCCGTTTTAGGAAATATTTGTTGATGCAGTATATAAAAAGAGCATATAAATAGTAAAAGGAATTGTCAATCATCTTACACTCATAATGAATCTTCGAATGGTTATTCAAATAATTTATTTTATTATCAGCATAGCCCTCAACAGGTTGTGGAAGGGAATGACATTGAAAGATCATCTTTTAGAAGCCAAGAAAATGTTCGGTCCTCTGCTCGCAGTAATATCGCAGTCACACAGAGCGGGAGAGCTTTACGCACTATGTGTGCTATAACTTGCCATTATTTGTTTGTAGTAGTGTTGCCCGGGATGCCTTGGTGAGAAAGTGGGTAACATAGGCAGTATGTGATTTGCTGGGGAGAGACCCAACTGTGCAGCATCAACTTGGTTTCTTCAAAACCTATTACTTGCTGATTAATGTTCGGCTTTCTGAGGCAGCCTATGGAAACTCCAACCAAACTCCTCATAGCATTGAATTACTCTGTTTTGCCCAGAGATACATCCTTGGGATCTTACCTGTTATCACAATGCAGGAATCAATGGCTCGATTTCTACTGGCACATATGATCACCACGTAGTTTGTCTTTATTAATTTTCCTTCAATAAGTAGCTTAAACATTTCTGAAAGCCCTTCAGCCAGAGAGTAGCTGCACTCAATGATATGGACGCTATCATTACAGGAGCTAGCTGCAAGGCCCGCCAGCCAGGGAAGCTGGGCTGAAGTCACTGGTGTGATCTGGCTGGGCACTTGAGGAAAGGTCTGTGGAATAGCCTGTTGGTACTGACGGATTTCAGACAGGTGTGATTCCCGCCATGAACGCATGAATATTTGTTCCAAATCCTCAATCAAAGGGACCTGGTCCGAGGCTAAAAAAATTAAGAGGAAAGTATTATGAAATAATTAAACAAAACTGTTGAGTTAAAAACAATTTTTTCAAAACGTACTTTTTCAGAGATGATCATTTTTCAGATTTATGCATGCATGACTCTACTGCCTTTAGCAGATGTGAACCAAATTTTTCATTTTGAAGTGCCTCATGTAAAGCTGCCCTAATTGGAACCTGAGTATCAGTAATTAGAAATATTTAAGAGGTTGAGTGCTGCCTGTCTCAGCATAATACAACTTCTAAACCACAGGCTTATTTTTAGTTGCTGAGGTCCCAGATTACAGGAGAAGATTAACTTTGTATGTATGATTATATTTCAATCTGTCTGGTCTTCAAGAACCAATTATCTAGTTTTGTTTAATTACCACAAATGAAATTGTTTAATATCACACGTCCTAAACTAATATTTAATATTGCCCTGCCCTAATATTCTCTTTCTCCTTTGCTGGCATCTAATACATTCATTGCAGTCTATGTGGATGTAAAATAATCTTACCTAGTTGAACAAGGTAGTAGACAGTCAGTAAGAGCTGCATTTCTTCTGAAATAGGCTGTATTGTGGAGGCACCGTATTGTTCATATGCTCTTGATAAAGACTGTGAATTTCTGTAACAGGTGTACAACAAAGGACTCACTATCACATCATTAATGTTCCCACAAAGATATGGGAAGTTTCCGTGACCTACAAAATAAACAATGTTTGTACACATCACATTAATTTCATAATTTCCCATGTTTGTGTTAAACAGTTTTAATAATAAACCTTTTAAAATTTACAGCTTTAGCAGTGTTTAGCAGTGGGACGTATCTTTACATCTCTTACAAAAAAGATTTAAGGTCTTTTGGGGGTGTTGGGGTTTTTACCTTTAAAAATAACAGGCTTTGCTTTACAGATTTTCAGCAAGTTGTCAGGAACTGAGACCGGTTCTCCTGAGCCCACCATCGGAGATGAGGCTGGCCCCACCAAAGCAGAATGTGGTAAAGATGATAGGCTTCCTCCATCTAAGATTTTAGACATATTATTACTGGAGTCAGGTCTAATAATGATTTTCTCAAAAAAAAGTTATTCAACATCATCTCATACCCACATTTGGTATCAGTATTAAATGCTTTTTATGGTTACATCAGACATTTCATGAGCTATTACTACAACCCATACTATTATGATAACTTTCTTGGAGGACTAATTAAGTTGTTGCAACCTTGAACACTGCACATGCCTCTAAAGATTTCGAAATGTTTATAAGCAAACACTTCCAGGTATGAATTCAAGAATACAGAGATTTATATATCAGCGTACAAATCACGGAATCACAGAATCACGGAATTTTCAGAGTTGGAAGGGACCTCTAGAGATCATGTAGTCCAACTCCCCTGCTGATGCAGGAATGCCTAGAGCACATTACTCTGCAATAGTTATGATTTGTGTGTTCTGTATGATATATTTAGTTTTACTGCTTCTGAACAGGTTTTCTTGCTATAGCAAGAAAGAAAAAATTGTAACTTCTCTACAGTAACTTTAATTTAAACAACAGCACATGAAAAGAAAACATTTTGGGGAAAGCAGGTTTATTTCACTGCATGTCACTCTAGTCTGTATCTAGACTATAAAATCCAAGTGCCAAGAACACTGTGACAAATAATTGAAACAATGGATGGTACCTTGACCTGAGTTATGACACTAATTTTAATATCCTAAAGGTGTTTCAGTGTCTAAAGATGGATAAAGGCACCTGTTGGCATTTATTAATAATGACTTGATGACTGGATCCTAATGAGAGTTAAGCTCAGAGCCTCAAAAAGAAATCAATGGAAATGAAGCACCTAAATGTAGGTGATCATGTAGTTGTCAAACACCTCTCAAAACTCTATTGAATGGGTCTTTAAAATATTGCCTCTTTTCTCTCATTATTTTCTGAGCAATAAAACAAACATTATCATTACCTTGGGTATAGCTTACCATTTTTAATTCTGTTTGCAGCCTGTGGGTTGAGCTGCAAGTTCCAAGTTTCAGTAGATGATGGAGATTCTGGTGACCAACCTTTATGGCGCTTTTTTGGAGGCCCTGAATTTGTTAAAGTACCTGAATAACAGTAATATTTCAGAAAAGTATTAGAATAAAATTTATTCAGTTTTGTGCATGGTAATTCAATATGTTTTGATAGATTGAATGTGTGTGCTAAGTACTATGGTAGACAGGGTCAAGTCCATTAATATAATAATTTTTTATGGTTTTTATTTTACTTTGCTATGTCCTGCCTAAATTTCTGGGAACTTTCTGGTGCAGAGAACTCTTAATTATCTAGGCAGGCTTCAATTATTTTATACCAATGTTTACTCTGTACTAAGAATAACATAGTAAGAATGAGACGTACTACGAATGCTTGTAAGTGTTAATATTTTCAAGTCAACACTGTGGGCATTTTGCTCCTTTTATTTCTGAACACATGACACAGTGTTTCATATAACTTATTGCAAAATAAAATTCTCAAGGGTTTCAGGGTAATATTAATAAAGATGTGCATTCTTTTCAACAATTTTCCCACTTACAGGATTTTTGCCACTTCTTGCTGGTTACCATCTTTATTTTTATGTTACTGCATATTAACTCCTAGCAAATTACTTCTGCATTTTCCCTCTATCCACTTGCAGCTCCAACACCTTTGTCTGTAAAAACATAACTTTCTCACAGCTTTTCTAGTTCCTAAGCATTAGTTTCTTGAATTTTCTTTCATTAATTTCTTGAATCTTCTTGTGCAGTCCTGCAAACTCCAAGAATGATGAGCTTCCTCTAACATCAAGTATTTCTAATTATTGAGAGACAATGGTCCTCCAGGAATTGCTCAGCATGTTGCAGGACTGAGCTATTTCTATTTCTGGACATGACTATGCAGAGGTTGTAACACTACTTCACATTGGCAGGGCTATATCTCCTGGCAGAATGTTTAGTCCCACATAAAATTCAAGACAGAGTAAGAATCTTATATAAAAAAGCAGGTTTTAATTTTGCAAAGGATATTAAGATTAAAAATAAACCTGAAGTCTTCAGATCTAGAATAAGATTGTTCACTTGCAGAAGAACCTTACGTACAGGTTTTCAAAGATTACTTTGTCCTTTAAACATTTACCACATGAGGGCAGTATTAAGCCGTGTGTTCTACTCACTCTTTCATTTAGTTTCCTGGTACAATGTTGTGACAAAAGTCACAAGATAGTTAGAGCAATACAAAGAATTTTTATTTGAAAATGCCGTACTCTGTCCTGCAGATATGTTGATATGTGAGAGTAATCCATCTGAAATGAATTGGCAAGAATATGTTGCTGCGTGGAAGAAAGAGATCAAGAACCTGAATGGGCAGAGAAAAAGAATTTGGCTGTGATGCCAGCAGGGAAACTTGGGAAGACTTATTCTAAAATAGAGCTATAGCATGTTTCTAGCTGTAGTGAAGACTAACTTTCTTGCTTAAGCAAGGCAGTGACACAGAATACAGTTTGTGACAGAAAACAATTAACACAAATCATGATAATAATGGTGCAGTGAGGACAGTTTCTTTAATTTGGAGCCAGTTGTCAAAGTCTAATGCTCCATCCCAACGTGAAATGCAACATAGGAATTATCCTATGACTGATTACTTATAAATCTTTCTTAATTCCCTTCACAAGACCTGTTGGTGAGATTGATGCAAACTGACACATGCTTTAAGAACCTGGATTCAGAATCTAGTCTGTAATCTATTAAATGAATGAACTGTAAATATAATGAAAAACTTCCAATTAATAATCTGAACTGTAACAAAGCTATGGCTGAAAACATATAAACAATTTTCCTTCTGAAAATTAACACAGAAAAAAGTGTTATGGTCAGAAAGGACTTGGAAGGAAATAGTAAATCCTATTCCTACAGGAAATTATGATCACGATATTGTTTGTTCAACACCTCTATTATACCCATGGAATATAGAGTTTAGGGTTATTAAACAACAAAACCATACACAAACCTAACACTGAAGGTCTTGTCAGAGCAGACAGGTTATTTTTCACCAACTGTTGTTTAGGCGATTCCTTGCCATTATAAACTGCTGAGCTGAATGCTGCTGTTGAAGCAATATGATCTATGGTTGCAGCTGGCAAGAAAAAAACCAAAGTATTCACATTTAACATTTCTAGGTCAAGATCCCCGGCTGATACAATAAACTGATCACTTGCTCATTTACTTTAACAGAGCCATTAGGATATGCTCAGAGGGAATGCAATGCTAAATAAAACAAACCCACTTCTGATCTCATACCAGATTATTGCTGTCTGACTCCCAATTAAGCACCTGGCTAAAATCCAATTCTGCAATTAAATACATGTGTCGGGCCCTTTAGCTTCTTTGCAGGTGGACCTTAGCTCTTGCATGAGGTTTACTCAAGACCAGCTAAAAGAGTGAGAGAGGTTGTTTAAAATTAACTAAAAATCTTCTAAACCTCCATTCCAATTTGACATCCTCTTTCCAATATTATTTTTAACTATGCTGCATTAAAAAGAGAGGCTTTCTCAAGCATAATATGCTTGTAATTAATGTAGCTTTTTTTATAGATGTACCATCTGACCAAAAAAAAATGCCAATCTGCTATTCTAGAGAGATTAATGAATTGTTCTGGAGGGGTACCAGTATTCCAGATCACGGCTATTTAACAGGCTTCTATCTCACAGAGAGAATATAACCACCAACAGATGTGCCTCAGTTCTCCTGTGTGAATCACTGTAAAAGCCACAACACACTAAAGAGCTGTTTTCATTATGAAGAAGCTCAGAGAGATCACTCTAGCCTCTATCATCCATCAACGTTCATTTATGTCAAGCTACTGGAAAAGTAAATGTTTCAGAATTTTTAGTACAAAAAAGTTACAGATACTGATCATTAGTTTGTTTTTTAATATTAAACCCACTTTTCTCAGCAGAAGAAAAAAATCAGAATTTTTTAGGCTGATGCCCACATAATGCCTGCAGTAAAGGAGATTCTGGTTATAACATAAAATAGACTGGATCAGAAGAAAAAGTTGAAATGACACCGGTTCCTGTAATATTTGTCATCTGTGACCAGACAAGCAACAGCTGGAGGAACGTAAAACCTATTCTCAGCAACTTTAAAGATAATGGCTTTTAAAAAATTTTGCTTTGCCTTAGCTATGAGCAAGCTGCAGAACACCCGTTTTATTATTTGCTAAGCTTTTATAAATAAATCAGAGGGGAAAAAATGGACAGCGAGAAGCTTTCAAAGTATGATTGCCTGCTTTATTTGTAATATATCTCTAAATCTATTCAACTTTTTTTATTTTATGTGGTAGTGTGCTTATTTGTTTTTCTTCCCATTCACACAAGTACACACAAATATGCATGCACAGAAGAGTAAGAGTAGGTGGAAACCCGGTGTGTTTTCCTTCTAAGTGGTACCTGTTTGCTGAGTCCCAGCTGGAGCACTTGGGTTTGCTGCTGGCAGCGGCTCACTTGAGGTGCTTCCTGAGAGGCCTGAACTTTCTGGCAGCTGGAACAATGTGCTTGAGCAGGTGCTGGATGAAGACTGCCGGCCTCTGAACTCTTAACAAAAAAGAAACTTCTTATTCCTTGACAACAGCGGCATTTGCTTTTTCTCTGCATATTTGCTTTGGTAATTTCACACAGGAATTACTTAGAGGCCACACCACTTGGAAGGGAGGAACCGCTGTCTTCAGACATGCCATCCTCATATTCAGTCAGTTAATTGCTTTTTACAGCTGCTGTAGTAATCACCTAGCTTTAAAGAGTCTTTCTTTCAACTGATCTGTCTTAGGTTTTACAGAGACGCCAGTCCCTGCGATAGCTAAGCTCGGATGATGGAAAACAGAGCTTGAGGAAGACAGCTTCATTATCTTACCTGCCCCTTTCCAGCAGATTACAGATCCTTTGGTCAGAGCTCCTTGTGCATTCCTGACCAGATAATACTTTAAGTGTTTCTGTTTCTTGGGCTGAGTGGTCAGTTTAAGGTTAATGTGATTTGAGAATTCTGTAAAGTAGCAGAAACCCTTCTTGCCACAGCCAACGCAATTGCCAGAAAAGCCTGATAAAATAAACAATGCACATGATCCAGTGAGATAGGTGGGTCACTATTAATAACATCCAAACACAACTCCTTCCTGGAGAAAAGCTGCATTTTGTTTTTATTTTTTTTCACAGAGTGAACTTTTCATTAACATTTTCCTCCAAAAAAATACTACATCAAGTCCACTGTATTGGACTTTGGCTACCAGATTGCAAAAGCAGAGCCCCACATTTACAGAACAATTAAAATAGGCCATATTTTTCATTTTCTTTCACCAGAAAAAGATCATAGTTCCTATTTATCACCTACCTGTGAAACATCAAACCAAGAAGTTTCTGACTGAAGAGTACTGAATCACATGCTTAACCCCAGCCCTATTCAACACCACAGAAGGTACACGCTTCAATTCTGTTTCAACCTTCATTGAAATTAAACACTCGATTAAGTCTCAAGAAATTAAGTATATTTAATCTATTATATTTAATTAGCCTTCCTGGGCTATTAATTTAAAGTAGCTTTCTCAAATTATGGCTGGACTGCGTTAGCACTTAACGGCAGTTTAAACTATTTATGATTACAGAAACAAAGTGTCTGCAACTTTATAGCCACGACAGAGGCATAGTCCTTGCACGTAAAGAAGGTTATTGTACTCAGGCTTGATGGGACATTTCCAGGGATACTGCCATTTCCTCTCTTTCTGAGATACACAGTTTGAGCCTCAAAGAGGGGCTTATGACGGTGATGTCATTATCACCGTAAATAAAGGGCATTCCTTGCACAGCTGACTCTTTACCTTTCATTCTTAAAGAACTTTTTTTGTCCGTTTTCCAAAGTATTTCCTAAGAAATTTTCATCTTGCATCAGACCAATGCAACTGTCTGAAAATACTTACTATCTACAAAGAAATCCTATGGTGTGCAATTAGAAGATAATCTTCCTCGGGGAAATTTTCTCTCTGTTCCCTACACATGACCCGAAGCACAAAGTTTTCTTTTATTTTAATCATATCTAATGAACATTTTTATGTGTCATCACAGGAATTGAAAAGGAAGCAGTGTGTTCAGGGAATTGGAAGATGGCAGTAACATTGGAAATAAATAACTGGAGTAAAGGATCAATAATATAGTAGATAAAATCAAGAACCACTTATTATTTCAATCACATATTTCAAACAAATTAAGTTTTCAAATTAATGGTCAATACCTTTTTCTTTCTGTAAAATATAAGCACTGAAACATAATGTTTTGTAAATACCTGTTGCTTGGTTTACAACCCCAGCACTTTTGTTAGTTTTCAAATGGCTCACAAGAATTCATTAAAAACCTAAATTCATGTGGAAATTGGTCTGGTATCCATGGAAACAAGTGGCTAACAACTATTGAAAGCTGCCTATTATCTCTCTGATCCTGGTCAGTAGGATGATAAAGGTCATTATGACTCATAAAATCAGGACAAGTCATGACTCTGCAGAATCCTGTGTTATATCAGTCAGCACAAAAGCATCTGTCTAACATCACAGAGCCTTCTGTAGCTGCAATAAAAGCAATAACAAAAGGAAACAAAATTAGAACGGATGTGGCAAAAGCTGTAGAGTTTGCATGCATTTTATGCAGATTAAGAAATCATGAAAAATGTTTCTGCTAATAAATGAAAACTTCCCATACATTTGGCAGCACACTGAGCACGACCAGCTGCATTGCAATTTTTGCCTGGTTGCCACTTACAAGCCCTTACGTGTTTTCAAATACAAGCATGAGGGGACGATTTCCAGAAGTAAAAAGTACCTGTGCACTTTTTAGGTTTTATCATTTTCCTGAGAGTGACCAGCAACTTGCTGAAGCCACAGGTAGAAATATTTGTTCAACAGAAGTTGGACAGCAGATGTAAAATGTTTTCATGTGGACTTTAGATCAGTCATTATTGGTAACTTCTGTAAATCATCATCTGCCTAAACCAGATTTAGCAATAACTTCTACTTGAAATAACCTTTTGCCCTAATCACCTATTTTTAACTCTGTGAGGCCTACTGGAAAATTAGTTTACACCACAGAGGCCTAGCAAGGATTAAACATCTAAATTGTCCACTTGTGAAAAGTCCCTGGAGAACATTTTATAAGTTTATTTTTTAATTTTCCTTTTAAGTCAAACTATCATCTTTCACCTCAAGCTTCCCCAGCTCCTCTGAGTCAGACTGAGTCCTTTCTTGCGAGCTCCTGCCAACACCGTTTTTCATCCTGTTCATTCTGACTGACACTCTCTTTGATGACAGCCATTGCTTCATTAATACAGCTCAGCACTGACATCACAGAGAGAACACAGCATGATCTTATAATTCCAATGCAATAAAATGCATTTCAATCATTACTCATTGCAGGGCTCTGCCAACCTTGCTTATAGCACATTATGTAGCAGATTGAGGAATGTGGAGAACCCAAACATTTCATCATCCTCCTTTCACTGCATGCCCTGTTCACGTGCCATGGCCTGAGGCAGCAGCTGATAGAGAGGACAGCTTGTTTCACAAACAAGCTGCATTAAATATTCTTCCATACATTATAGAGAGGACAAAGGTCAGGGGACTTGGGGCAGCCATAAGGTGACTCAATATATCTATGTCATGGGATTGATTTCACAAGAGAATTAGAAATCAATGCCCCGAGTTTAGGGGCTAAAAGCCTTTCACCTTTAGGTCACCAGTTCATATTCAACTCAGCTCAGTAGTGACTTTAGGCTGCTACCTTCTGAAGATTGTTTAATCAGAAGGTATTTGATTGTATCTGGAATCTTATCATATGCATTTGCTTGAATTTGCTCATATCACAATGATCAATTGCCCATAATTTAAAAAGCTCTTCCACAGTAGGGACCTTGTGGTCAGAAGAAGGACCTTGGACTAATAGGGTATGAAACCTGACCTACCTTCCCACTGGGGAAATGGTTCCTTTGGATCAACAGTGAGCTTGTGCTAGGGATAAAGAGAGGACTTCAGGATGGAAGGATATCCATCTAATATTTCATCATCTAATATTTCATAATCTAATTTTTCATAAATTGGCAGAAAATCTTCTTCTTGTTTCTCTTTTAAATGAGTAACAGACTTTTAATTAATGTTAATATTTTTGTGGACAGTTGGCAGCTTACTTAAGACAAAGAATGATTATATTTTCAACTTTTCAGCAAAAGTATTTCTTCTTTTCAGTCCTACTCACAAGAAAAAGCACACAAACACTGACAATGTTCCACATTTTTCCCTCCTACTTAGTACCACTCCATTTGAAGACTGAAGTCCTAAATTTAAAAAATAAATTAAATCAATATGGTCAAGGTGGAGAGCTCCATTGTACAGAAATTCACCACCGTTACAACAGCCCAATAGAACATTGTATGTTTTAACAGAAGCAGCCACAGTATTTTATACTACAATGTTTTCATCTTACACACAGCTTACAATGTAAGGAAACTAATCTTTTCCTCTGACATTCTGACCTCAGGGACCCACTGGAAAAAAAAGAAAAAAAAAAAAAAAGATTTCTTACTCCCTGCTAGGAAAGTGGGCAGCTCTTTGGTCTTTTGGAAAGGAAAACCATGGGTGGATAGCTGCTTCGTGTATCATGAGAGACTCCCCTTAAGAGTGAGAACTGGGGGCAAAAAAAAACAAAAGAGGAAAAAAACCTTTGGAAGTGGTACAGTGTTAGCTGCTTTTACTAGGAAACAATAAATATTGCAGTATCACAGAAGTGCTTCCTCCATCTAAGTATTCCTTTAGGTTGCAAAAAAACCCAAGAAACAGCTTCTTAAAGGTAAAAAGCTGGATCTGTTTTGCAGAATATTTAAACATGTGATCTAACTTGATTAACAGAAGCATACAGGGTACCTGCTCACAGAGAACTTTTTGCTTGCCAAAAATACAGTGTTTTCCAGAAAATGGTAATTTTTCTATGGAGTAATACATCAATTCTAAAAACAAAGAAACAAAACCTCCAACAGAAATGACTTTCAAATCACAAACACATATGCCTTGATGGTGGGACAACTTATTAGCATAATCAATAAACTGGCACATGCCCCAGAGGCATATCAACAGCTCCTAATGGGAACAGGACCATAAGTCAAAAGCTGGACCAGAAAATACTGAGACATTTCCTGTTTTCTTCTGGAATTTTTGTATGCTCTACAGGCATCTTCACAAACACATGCAGGTGGACCATAAGAAATCAGGAAATTATTTGGTAATTCATTAGTGTCTTTTCCCTTCAGATAAATTTTTTGAGGAAAAATCTACAATACTGAGTAACAGTTGCTTTATAAAAACACAGTATATTAAGAGAAAAAGCATGAAGTTAAGAAAAAACAATGGGGTTGAAGGGTTACAAGTGACATGCCTGTATCACCAATAAGCCTTACCAAAAGTGTGGGATATACTCTGACTCATGATGACAGCTCGTTTCAATTCAAAATGAATCCAATTCAATTTCCATCTAAACTTAGAAAGGCTTGAAGGGACCGCTTTCCATGTTGTTTCAAAAGGCCAATATGTTTAAAGGACAACAGTCTAAACTCAGAATACCAAAAATAAGCCTTCTATGCTGTCTTTAAAAGCAAGACAGTAAAAAGAGCTTCCTTTCTTCATATGAAATGTTTTCAACTTAAATCTGTCACAAGACAGAGGTCACTGTGTTAAACTAATAGACAATTTAAAGCAAGAATGGTTCTGTCTTCTATCTCACTATGTATCTGAAACCATGAGACTATTCATGTCTGCTCCTAGTTTTACTTACCCTGATTTGACTTGCATCAGTGTATGAAAACCAGAATCAAACAATCATTTCTATCTACACTGTGATCTATTGTACAAATAGTATGCTGTCTTCATGTCAGAGAATGTCAATAAGATACATCATGTCAATAAGATTTATCATGCTTTTTCGTTAGATTAGAGACCATGAACAAGATTTTGTTTCCAGCTTTCAGATGAAGACTTTGGATCTTAACGTCTGTAAGTTCTTTCATATTTCAGCTTGTTATAGAATACAAAGTCATCCGACAATATTACTAAAATTATTTGCAAAAGAATGTGATTCACTGGCATTCAAGCATGTAACAACAACCAAAAATAAGCCTGTAAATGGTTTCAAGAAACTAAAATATATTAAATAAGCAAGCTGAGGATGCAAGTAGCATAAAAACCTCCCATTTATGTTCCTGTTGCCTTTTTCTGTTCGTGTTTAGCATGCAATTAACAAATACGCTACTTCCTCTCTGCTAACAGCCTAAGGAGCTTAAGCTGTTAATAGTGCTAGCACTGAATGACTTGAGTGGTACAACATTCCTGTCTTTATCTTTAAAATGACAACACGTGGGTGATTTATCACCCTCTTAATTCTTTTACAATCACTGGTCAAATGTACTGTGACCAATCCAACTCTGCAAGATCACATGAAGAAAGAAATTACTGTACATAGAATTACATTATGCACCTTCACACTACCCTGTCAACCCAAATGCCTTGAAGAGTTGCTCAAACTGAGATAACAACTGAGTTCACATCATATCCCTCAGTATTTGTGAAAGAAAACAGTTAAGAGACATGACAAATGTTTCCTTTTTGTTATTTAAAGCTCGAACTGGTACACAGATATATGATGCAGCATTTTTTGGTTAACTAACTAAGCAAATAATATGTAAGAACCTGAGAGAGCCTGCTTGAGAAAAGAGTTCTCCATCTGATTATATACCATTGAAAACTGGCTGGCAGATAGAGCTCAGAGGGTTGTGATTAGTGGCACAGAGTCTAGTTGGAGGACTGTAACAAGTGGTGTTCCCCAGGGGTCAGTACTGGGTCCAGTCCTGTTCAACTTATTCATCAATGACCTGGATGAAGGGGTAGAGGGTACCATCAGCAAGTTTGCTGATGACACAAAACTGGGAGGGGTGGCTGACACACCGCAAGGCTGTGCTGCCATTCAGCGTGACCTGGACAGGCTGGAGAGTTGGGCAGAGAGAAACCTCATGAAGTTCAACAAGGGCAAGTGTAAGGTACCGCACTTGGGGAGGAATAACCCCATGCACCAGTACAGGTTAGGGGCTGAGCTGCTGGAAAGCAGCTCGGTGGAAAGGGACCTGGGAGTCCTAGTGGACAACAGCATGACCATGAGCCAGCAATGTGCCCTTGTGGCCAAGAAGGCCAATGGCATCCTGGGGTGCATCAAGAAGATTGTGGCCAGCAGGTCGCAGGAGGTTATCCTCCCCTTTTACTCTGCCCTGGTGAGGCCGCACCTGGAGTACTGTGTCCAGTTCTGGGCTCCCTGGTTCAAGAAGGACAGGGAACTGCTGGAGAGGGTACAGCAGAGGGCTACAAAGATGATTAGGGGGCTGGAACATCTTTCTCATGAGGCAAGGCTGAGGGACTTGGGTCTTTTTAGCCTGGAGAAGAGAAGCTGAGGGGGGATCTCATCCATGCCTGTAAATACTTAAAGGGAGGGTGCTGGGAGGATGGGACCAGTCTTTTTGCAGTGGTGCCCAGTGATAGGACAAGAGGTAACGGGCACAAACTTGAACCTAGGAAGTTCCATCTAAACATGAGGAGGAGCTTCTTTCCTTTGAGGGTGACAGAGCACTGGAACAGGCTGCCCAGAGAGGTGGTGGAGTCTCCGACTCTGGAGACATTCCAAACCTGCCTGGACGCCATCCTGTGCAACTTGCTCTAGGTGACCCTGCTCTGGCAGCGGGGTTGGACTAGATGATCTCCAGAGGTCCCTTGCAACCCCTGTGATTCTGTAATTTGTCCCAATATAAAAACTATTCCATTTTAATAAAATTAATATTCATTTCATTCACATGACTGCAGATCACCCCTCTTTGAGTTCATTTGGATAAGCTTAATGGCCATCAGAAAGGCTATAATGAAAATAGATAGAAGGACCTAGTTTTATGTCAGAAGTTAGACTTTTAAATGGATGAAAACAAGAAATTAGAGTACCCTACAAACAGTATTACTCAAACACACAGTATTACCTAAACACACAGTATTACCTGATTACACATACAGGAAATGTTTCAACTTATAATCATTCATATTTATTTATACTGTAGTAATACCAAAAAGTAATAGGTTAGGATCCAGAAACCATGCTATTGTTCAAACAGAGTGGAGAATATTATCCCCATCTCAAAAAGATAAATCAAAAAGGTCATACATTTTTGTAGTCCAAACTATCATCAAACTGTTTACATGTATATAGTAGCCTGAAAGTTCCACTTGACAGACCTACAGGCTGTTCATGTTAGTATTTGGAAAGCTAAAATAGAGACAGGCATCAGTTCAACTAGTCCAGTTACCAGATGTGCACTTCCAGCAACTAGGACATAGACTGATCAGACAATGACTTTAGCTTTGGACTAACGGATAGAAGGTGATGAAGCATTTTTAATGAACTGGCTCACTCTGTATCTTTCCAAAGCAAATATAGCCAGCTCTGAGTTGTTATCTTGTTGTGCATCACCAGTGAGCATTACTGTAGACGTGGGACGGAAATAAGATCTGCTGAACTCACTCTGCAAAAAAAGATCAGCTATTAATTGTAGTCCACAGAAGCATCTGCTTACTGCAATCACAGACACTTACCCAACAGGGCATTGCGCCCATTGTCGTCTGGCAGGAATCTTTTATCCACAGCACACACTAAAAGGTGATCAGGTAAATTTGGTGACTTTGCACCAACAAGTAAAAACCCCGATGGTACCTCAATATGCTCATTGGAAATTGAAACCAGTCTCAAATCTTTACCAGCCTGGCAGAAACCTAGAAAAAAAATCAATTCAACATATTTTCAAGTTGACAAAATTTTTTTGTTTAATACTCACAATTATTTTTATTAAAGGACTTCCTATATTTTTAATGAAAAACAAAGTTGTATCCTCTGAGGCCAAGGGCAAACTAAGAGGTAATTTTCTTCCCTGCCTTTCAGTCAGCCATAAACAGATGCTACCAGCACAATAAACAAACAAAAATCTGAAAATGTACAGTGAAGTTTCTCTTGATAACATTTTGCAACCTACATATTTATGGGACTATTTACATCATAACTTGGGTCAGACATTCAAAAATGGAGAAAATAGTTCTCAGTATCTGGTGAATTTCATTGGCTTCTCCTGGGTTTTCAAACTTTTTTACAGCAACATTGAATGAGGTACACTTTAAACACAAAAGAGCGATGATAAAGCTGTAAGAATTTCTACATTCATTTTAGCAAATGCCATGCCTGCAAACTCAATCTTTTAAAGGTCGTGTTTCCTAAGAGAACAGAAGTTCTTATGCCAGGCGTTCCAACACAAATGCTTATCAGACACACTGGGCAAAGACCCTGTCAAATATAAGAGCAACAAAGAGCAATCCAGCTTTATCTGGCATAAACAATGACATTTTTAGGCTTTCTATACTGTACAGATTATCCTGTTTTGATGAATTACGGGGGAAATGGCCCCAATCCTATCCTTTTTAGTAGGATAAATGCTTTCTGGCAGCATGTTTAGTGCATTTCTTACCATCAGTAGTGCAACATCCTTCTGGGGGAGGCTTCATCTGGTAAGAAACAGGAGGACTACTTGATTCTGAGCCTTCTTCCTCCTCCTCTTCTTCTTCTTCCTCATTATCTGCTCTGCTGCCTGCTACAAATTATAGCATAAATGACTTAGACAACAGAAAATGCTGGCAACAAACTAATGAATGAACAGGGTGACCCAGTCACAGAAAGTATTATAGCAAACTGGATTCTCTCCTCTTGACAATGACTTTACTGTTGCCAACTCTTAAGATATTTGTTGTTTCGTTGAAGCTCCAGCTCCACTCATGCTTACAATAGAATGTCTTTCACCAAAAAAATAAAGCTTTTAAATCCTGTGCAAAAAAATTTCAAAAGCATGACCCAACTGCACCTGAGAAATTTAAAAAAACTAAACGACAAATAAAAAGAAGCCTCAATTTATTATTTTTTCAAATCTCATTATTTTTAAGGTAACTTCACGATTTCTAGAGGCCTAATTCCTGGTGTTTGAACTCTTGCTGATCACAACAATGTAACTGTATCCTTTATCCTTTGTTTATAATAGTAAGAGCCAATATAAACCCAAAGTCATTACTTCTTAGCACTTTAGAATGTCCTGGCTATAGTCCAAGTACAGATTTTATTAATTAGGTAGTGACCATGTCCTTGATGTTGTACAGGAAACTGAAGAAACAGTTCCTGCTTGAACCTAGGTTCACCACAGATGACGCCACGATAAGAACACCTAATTCTCAGGCCTTCTGTCTCCTACCAGAATCCAGAGCTCTGAGTAAAGCACTGCTGCTCCCTGTACAATGTCAAGGAAAGGCAGATGTCTAGGAAGATGATTCACAGCAGCCTGTGCACGGACTGTGCTAGTCTAGGAGGCAATACTGAGTGCTGGGGACAAGAATACATGACATAGGCTTCATTTTTTAGGGGCTTTAGGTGTTTCTTCTTCATATTCTCTGCTGTAAACCACTTTTCTGGTGCACCGGCTACCTAAATCAGTATTTTTACCTGATAGCTTGCTTGTTAAGAGACTTCATCTGCATATTACTGGTGTATGTTTCAGCCTTTCAGCCTAAAGATTGCTTCTTTACTTGAGAAAGTAAAATAGCAGTTAGGGTCCTATGTTATTCTGTTGATCCAGTTTTCAAACTTGAAACAGAGAAACAATGAAGCACACTGCAGTCATGCTCCAAAGCTCAGTGTCAACTGAACATAACTCTCTTTGCTTCAACTGACTTTCGATAAGGCACTCAGAATCCCATAGGATATTCATTAAGGATTTTTTTTTTCCCTATAACCCTCCTCAGAATAGCTTTTATTTTATTGAGAAAATATTGTAGAATCAGCTAAACAAAAACTACAGGGTAAATGAGAATTGGGGAGGAAGCTGAAGAAAGTAAATCTGGAATTTGAAGATTTGTCTCTAAAGGTTATTAAGATGTACACCCCAATCTAGAAGAGACTTTGAAGGGTACATTTAAGTATCTAAACATCAAGCTTCATGCCTGGTGCACACAGGTAAGGACAGAACATTAAACATGACTGTTTTAAGGTTGTACTCTAAAGACAAAAATGCTGAAAGTGAACAAAGGGAAAAGTGAAGCTCTCCATCTTTGCTACTTAAGTCAGGGGTAAGTTATGTGTCATGACTTAACCTTGACTAACATCCAAATGCAATGAAAAAGGGGTGAGTCTGGCTCTCCCCTCTTTTCCCACACTCCCAGACATGAAGTTCCTCCTTCCGCTTTGTGCTAGCTCTGACACTGGAGCCTGTGCTGAGACATCCTAGCTTGCTAAACCAGCAGAAAAATAAGCAAACAAAAGTGACCAGCTTTTCTTGACTGGGTTTATGTATTAAATTAGCTTGGTGGAAGATCCAAAAAAAGGCAAGATTGATGAAAAGGGAGAAAATAGGAATATGTGGCTAGGAGCAGTGGGGGCGAGCAGGATGTGGGATTTTCCCCTTTGGGCAGTGGTATACTGTTAGGTTTGTTCAGCCATAACAGGTAATTTCACATCAAAAACAAAGATAGAGACAAGAAATTGAACTGGAGGGTAAGAAATAGGAGAGCTACAGTGCTTTCAGGTCAAAAATGAAAAGAGTACAAGAGCAAATACATACCTATAATACACAAGAATGAGCTGCTGTCACCTGTAAAGGGCATCATTAGGGTTTCTGCTGCTTGTTTTAAAAAAGATCTACAGTTTCCACTTCCATTTTACTTTTGAAGTAGGGCCCCTTCAAAGAACTCTATGTTTGTGTGTGTCTGTTCCACATCTTCTCTTAAACAATCCCAAAAGAACACACAATCAAGCACTCAAAACCAGAGACAAGATCATGGCAAAAGTGGACTCACAACCATAGTTCTTCTGTTCCATCTTACAGAACTAGGCAGTCAGCTGACGTAACTTGATATAGCGCAATTAAACCAATAGACATACTGTGAAGATTTTGTCCCTATTTTATTGAATTTAAATTTATTCATAGATACCATAAACATCATTGTTTGCTTTAAAGGAATTCTTTTCAGCTTTCACAATTTATTAGACCTTTATGCTTATACAGTTGTGATTAAGACATATCACATGGAAAATTCTTCTCTACCTAAGGTATAATTTAAAAATAAGTTAAGTTCTGCAAATATTTTAACTTTTTTTTTTTTCAGTGGGACTATTCATAGGGCTTGTACTATCCACAAACTGATAGCAGCATCAGGGCTTAAATCAACAGCCCCAAAATACACTGTATCCATAAACAGCCAGCCTCCCTTAAATGCAGACCAAGGAAGGAACCAGTTAACCACAGACATGAGTTTGCTGCAGAGTTCATGTCAGAACGTGGTGCTGCTATCAGAGCTGAATACAGCAACACTCAATGAACAACCTCACTGCAGTGGAGCCAGCTGCCACGCTGCTGCTCTGCACTGCTTTGCCACGCTGCTTCCCATCCTTTTCCCACTGAACTCCCAGTGATATTGGTGGTATAGGACTTGGATGCTAACGGAAAAATAATGCTTGTCATTGACTTTTGAAATCAGCTTCACACCTCTTTGGCACAAACATAATACACAGGCCTAAAAGATGGCACCGGCATGCAGCTAAGAGCACAAGAGGAAAATGGAAGAAATATATTTTGTATTTGAGAAATAAAATGTGATTAGAGAATCAAAACTGTGAATGTGATTGTGATTCAAATGGGATTTTGATTTCAGAACGGAAGAATTAGAATCATAGAATCACCTAAGTTGGAAAAGACCTTTAAGATCATCGAGTCCAACCATCAATCTAACACTGCCAAAACCACCACTAAACCATGTCCCTCAGCACTACGTCTACCTGTCTTTTAAATACCTCCAGGGATGGTGACCCCATCACTTCCCTGGGAAGTCTATTCCAATGTTTGGTGACCCTTTCGGTGAAGAAATTTTTCCTAATATCCAATCTAACCCTCCCCTGGCGCAACGTGAGGCCATTTCCTCTCATCCTATCGCTTGTTACTTGGGAGGAGAGATCAACCCCCACCTCACTACAACCTCCTTTCAGGTAGCTGGAGAGAGCGAGGTCTCCCCTCAGCCTCCTCTTCTCCAGGCTAAACAACCCCAGTTCCCTCATCCACTCCTCACTAGACTTGTTCTCTAGGCCTTTCACCAGCTTTGTTGCCCTTCTCTGGACACGCTCCAGCACCTCAANCTCCCTGGTTAGCCAGGACTGCTGACAAATGATGGAAAGTGGCTTGGTGAGCACTTCTGCCAGCTCCCTCAGTACCCTCGGGTGGATCCCATCTGGTCCACAGACTTGTGTATGTCTAAGTGGTGTAGCAGGTCACTCACCATTTCCCCTTGGATTATGGGGGCTTCATTCTGCTCCCTGCCTCTGTCTTCCAGCTAAGGGGGCTGGGTACTCAGGGTGCAACTGGTTTTGCTGTTAAAGACTGAGGCAAAGAAGGCATTAAGTACCTCAGCCTTTTCCTCATCCTTTGTCATTACGCTTCCACCCCCATCTACTAAAGGATGGATCCTTAGTCCTCCTTTTATTGCTAATGTATTTACAGAAACTTTTTTTATTGTCCTTAACATCAGAAGTCAGATTAAGTTCTAGTTGGGCTTTGGCCCTTCTCATTTTCTCCCTACGTAGCCTCACAGCATCTTTGTAGTTCTCCTGAGTGGCCTGCCCCTTCTTCCAAAGGCCATAAATTTTACTATTTTCCTTCAGTTGCAACCATAGCTCTCTGTTCAGCCAGGCCGGTCTTTTTCCCTGACGGCTCGTTTTTCAGTACATGGGGACGGCCTGCTCCTGCACTTTTAAGACTTCCTTTTAAAAAAAAATCAGATTAAAGAGCCTCACTGATTTGCACATACTGACTTCTAATAACTGGCAATCCAGTCCACAGGTTTAATTTGCAGTTTATATGGTAATAACTCGGCAAACAGAGATATGCATGAAATCTAAACCTGTTAGAGCCAAATAACCCTGCCTTCTACTGTAAAGAGTTTTTAATGCACATTCCTACAAAGTTCCTGAACATCCAGACCATTTATTGGCATTTGCAGATATGTTCTGCAATTACAAAGGCTTAGAAAATTAAGACGACTTTAGAAAACCTTAGAAATGTACGACCAGTGAGACCACAGCAAACTGTAGGCTTTTTGATAAAATGAAAAATTAAGTAAGAGGTTTTTTTAGATAATGATAATGTTTTTGGACTGTTCTAAGTACTACATGAATTTACCAAGACTGGAGAAGAGAAGAAACACATCAATAATAAAAAAGCAGAAAAAAAAACCAGAATGAAAAAACATACTATTTTTGCAGCCAAGGAGATCTGACATTATGTCTAAACCAACTTAGGTGAACGTGATACTTCTAATTTACATAGCTACAAATAATTTTATAGACAAATGTAATTGTATAAATGCCTATAAAGGCATATGTTTATGACACATAGGTTTTTTTCAAATCTAGAATGTGTGGACTGGAAAACCATACTCCCAGGAAAATACGTGTTAGCAAATTCATTGCAAAAAATGTAACATTTAGGCCAGATGACCAACATTTCATTTAACTTGTCTCCAGGCACACTATCATGACAGATATGAGTCTGATCTCAGTGGCTAGGCACTTTTTTCTGGTCATTTATGTATCAAAGAGACAGAAAAATGTTTTTTAAACAAAACAATAAAACCCCTAAAAATAATGACAAGTTACAACAGGTGATTGATAAAGCTTAAAAAAAACATTTCGAATGGTTCCTTTCTTAAACTGACTATACACTCAATTGTCAGGCTCTCTAGTGATTTTGATACTGCAACATCATCAGAGACAAAAATCCATACTATCAGCCTTACTTACTGGTAGCTGGTTTTGTTGCCAAATGCTGCTTCGAACATCTATAACATGTTATCAGTCCACAAAATAGAAAACCAAAACACTTGGGTTGCACTGACCAACTGTACTGCCTTGTCGAAATTATTTATATCATGTCTGCTTCACCATAGGAAAACACTTGCTGTATTGTGGATTAACAGGCAGCTATGACCAAGGATAGTCTATCACCATGTCAGAATGCCAGGGCCAAGGAAAGATAACAATGAGAGGGGAGGACAGGGGCTTATACAAGACCCCAAGGATGGCTCTGCTTCAGATGCCTCCTGGCCCTCAGAGCACGGGATTCACGTAGCTGGAAGTGGAAATTTCGATTTGTGATGAGGCTGGAGTACATGACACAAGCTTGCAGACCTCTCCTATCTGAGGAACAACCTAGGAAAAACTTCACTACAGGTCCCTTCAGAGTTTCCCTTGTGTGAAACTTTCACAAAAGGAATGCTCTCTGCCAGGCTGTTCTGAGACTTTTAATTAATTACAGTTCAATTCTGTTTCCATTAACTGCAAAGAAAACAGAATCAGTCCCTCAAGGTTTGGAAAGTTCTTTGAAAGCCTTGAAAGAAAGAAGTTATAGAAGAGCAAAATCGTACTTTTGTTCCTGAACAATGCATGTGCTCCTGTAGCAACTTTCCCAACTGATGTCATAATCCATCTTGTGACATCACAGTTGGTTGCCATGGAAAAGTTTATGAAATCCTCATAAAAAAATTTGATAGAAGGATCACTTTGTGTAGGAAATAACCAGCATATGTATTTAAACAATGAATGTATAGTCTTTATTATGTCCTATATTAGCAAAAAAAAAAAAAAAAAAGAAGGAAGAGAAATTACTAACAATGCGTGAGCTGTGAGCAGATTTACTTTTTTAAGAAAAGTTTTCTCAGCTGTTACCGTGAGGTAATAGTACAGAGTTTAATCTGTGCAAAATACTTTTGTCTAGTACTACTTCTTGGGATTATTTTTTTTTTCTGTTACTGTGGATTGTTAACTACTATGCATTTTTCATTACATATATATCTAACCATCTTTAGCGAAGTATGACAGGGGAAGTAGACCTGTTCAAAAGAAATGAAACACCATCCTGGTGACAGAAATGGCTAAATTATGAAATTATTAAATATAACCTTGTGCCAATATGACAGTGGTCTGCACACACCAGTAAACTCACTGTAAACCACAAGACTACTACACATAACAGCACACCAAAACACCAAATTGTATCATGAGTTTGCTTATCAGATCTATACACTTCATTTAGACTATACTACTTCCAAGAAAAAAAAAAAAAAGACAGCAAATGAAACTCAGAAAGCAGGCTTCTCTAAACACACACAGTAAGAAATCTCATATATTAAATACCGACTTGTGCAGGGTTTATGAGAGAACACATCCTAAATTTTTACCTTTGCAACCACAGAATAACTAAAAATATTATGCCCAAAGTAATTATAAACCTTCTTAAAAGCTAAAAATATTTGTTGTATTTATTCATAATGAAAATCAGTCTCAGCTTATAACTTTTACAAATTTATCATGTGTTTACCATCATTTACTGTATAACTTTCAGCAGTATATGATAAATTATAGGATAACAGATTTATGTTCCAAATGTCCAAAGATTCCTCCACACATTTAATGGAACAATGGCTAGTACTTCAATTTATGTATATTGATAAATCTGAGCAAGGAAGTGGCTTAATTTTGTCAAAATAAAAGACAACATAGTTTGTATTTTGGATCCAATTCTAATACATATACTTATTTGTAGATCATAAAAAATCCAAAGAAAAACTTTAAATACTTTTGTTTTTCTGTATTCTAATTTGAAATGTGTGTGCTGAGCCTTGGGAGAACAAACAACAAAATTGTCTTTGAGCAGAAATATAAATTCCACTATATCCTACCTTCCAGTGATGACAGTTGCTGTTCAGCTTCCAAATACAACTGAGAAAAGATAGGTCTGGGAACTAAGTTGTTTGAGCGGAGAGAGGCCTCAATAGAATTATGCAATACTTCTTCAAACCGTGTTGTCTTGAGCTGACCAGCGTAAGAATTTCCCATCTTCTCAAAAAAAAGAGACAAGAAGAAAAAAAAGAAAAAGAAAGAAATTTCAATTTTAGCACTCAGAACTCGATCACTGTGTGTTGATGTCAGACGACAACATTTCTCATGAGAGAGAGAGAAGCCTCATTGTCCACAAAGAAAGGCAAAGGAAAAGAACATTGACTGCAGCGGTCGCTGAGCAGATCCTGCTGGTAAATTACAGGAAGTTATCTAAAAGTAACAGCTTTCTGTAATTCAGCAGAAAGGCAGCAAGCTTTGACACCTTCTTGAAGATGTGGCTAGAAATCTGATTCGAGTAATCCTTTGGTTTATATAGCAATTGAGATGCATTTTCAATAGTCAGCAATCTCATCCGTAAAACAGCCTTTCTATTTTATGCTATTTGAACAGAATAAATGTTAAAAGATCTGTGTATTTATCTTTGCATTGCCCATCATGGCTGAAAACTCTTGGCTAAAGCAGTTCAACATGTCTTTAGAGAAGCTGTTTCATAAATGATGTAGCATTGCTCTAACTCAGATATTGTGAAATACAATGGCTTTTCCTTCTCACCTTAAACAGTATTTTTCCCTGTAAACATACATTTTATTTTATTTTTTTAGAATGAGACATTGTCAATTATCTATTTGATTTTGCATTTAATTATTAGGACTTTATTGTTAGTGAAACCACAGAATTTACTCATCCTGTCATTGAGGAGCCAGTCTATTCCAGCTGAATATCCCACGTACTTAACTGCCGCCTGCTTTCCACCGCGAATACAATGAACCGGTATAACCAAAAGCCATGTCAGCTTTCTCTTCCTATTACAAAGTAGCTCTCGCCCTGGGCCCCATGTCCTTTCCCTCCTCAAGTAACTGTGAATAGAAAGCATGAAACGCTTCCTGTTTGTGTCAGTAATTCCTAAAGACTGAACAGCCCCTCCTCGGCACTGGGTACTGCTTGGGAAATGAGCCTGTTGGGAAGCATCCTGTAGGAATCAGTCAAGCAAAAGAAAAACTATTGTGCAACCACATACCGCTTTTGATGGAAAAAGGAGTTTGAAAGGAACAGCATACAAACTTGACGATTCGGATATCTTTTTATGACTTTGTAAAGCATATTTTACATATATCATCATATTTTTGTATGTTTGTATCATGTTAATACTATTTATAGTATAATTAATACCCTATATTATAGCCAATTGATATTTTATACACAGTATTAATAGAAGCACAATAAGAATTATAAAACAATGCAGGTAGCATTTAAGAACGTGATCTAGAGAAGAAGCAGGCACTACTGACAAAATATTTGTCAGCACAAATATTTACAAAAAAAACCCAGAAAAGTTGCAGTGAGTAGTACTGACGTATCCATTTGGGGAAGGGTAAATGAGAAGCTGCAAAGCCTGTTTGTGATGTTCAGTGCTGCTATGGAAGTGAGGATGCATCTCCTCTTCCAACACAAAAAGCAGATTACAGTTCCCTTTCCACATTGACAGGAACCCTGTGCCTCCTCTTGTTTTAAGTACTGCTTTACCTACACCAAACACAGATGAAGACAATCAGGAAAGCCTGACATCAGTACTGTCCTTAAAAAGCTTTATCAGAGGTGTATGCAGGAAACCCAAGGTCAAGCTCTGAAATGAATTATACTAAATGCTGTTTCTACACAAAAGCACTAGAAGATGTTTAGTTCTAATTCTAATCCATCTTTCAACCATTATATGACTGTCTGGTATCTCGACAATTATTTGTCTTTGTTACATCGATGCTCTATGTCTAATGTAACAAGGACAAATAATTATCAAGATATCTGATAGATACCTATTTAATTCTTTGTTCTTTTAAATTCCTTCCCATATTATGAACTAATACTTTCTCTTGTTAGGCTGGAGGCATCTGCGGTCTCAGAGACCCATCTCTACATTTTCAGGGGCAGGTACAATATTGGTTCTACAGGACTGTTCATCACAGTCTTGAAAGTCCAGACTAAAGTGAAATAAAAATGCCTGAATGTGCTCTTAACATGGGAACATTCAAAGTTACACCTTCAAGAAGGGAAACAGCATTCAGCTTTCATCCATTTCACACACTTTCTTACATAGACTGCTTTACTTAAAAACAGAGGCAAAACATGAAAAATTCATGTAACTTTTTGCATTTAAAAAAATCACTGCTACAGCACAAAGAGAGTGTCCAAAAGTTTGACTGCAGTGGCAGAGGCTTGTTTTACAAAGGGCTGGATTCTACCTGTTCTCAACATGACCATGCAAAGCAGATTGGTCTACCTGATTTTCAAACTTACTTCTTCAGTAAAGCACACAAAAAAATAGGAAGTTTTTAAATTCATCCAGAGTGAGACAAAACATTCTGAGACAACTCAAAAGCATTATCAGACGAATAGGTACACACACTGCTTTATGCAATGAAGGTTTACTTGCTTTACTGATCACTATCTGGATCTAACTGTGATGAATGAGAAAACACAGTGACATTTCTGTTTATAAACTCTATTCCGTAGACACAGTCAGCTCTTATTCTGCACAGTTTACTAGCAAAATAAATAGATATACCATTTACAGGGATTTAACAGACTTGCTCAGGATTTATATAGCCCACTAGTGGACAAAACAGAAATGCTATATTTAACCCTGAGGATGGCAGACACCAGCATCTTATCGATGTGATGTTACAGATAAGGAATCACTTAAGATCAAGTTATTCGTGCAAGGGGCAGGTTCTGGAATCCTTTACAACATAAGCATGTTTGTTTATCATTGGTGTGCTAATTTAATTATGTGAATGAGTCTGTAAAATGAAACAAAATATATTTTCTGGATTTGTACACCTGGTAAGCTCTCGTGTACCTGTGGGGTCTTACAATCACAATGTCAAACACAATCATAAATCCAGGAACACAGTTTGGAAGATGTGATAAGTATTTTACAGACATTTTCATCATCAAACACACACCACTGGAACAAGAAAATGGACACTGCAGAAGCCTTTTTGCCAGCATCAGCCTTTGTCATTCAGAGTCCCACTGACGCTCTCAGTTGCAGGAGAAACTTATTCTATGAAGCAAGCAAGGGAGAAGCTGTTTCTCACTAATTCTATGATGGTTGTCATCCCCCCTTTTTGTTAAAGCTGCTCAGACTGTGGCACCTGAATTGTAAATTGCTGACTCCGTGGCACCAGGAAGCAAAGGCTTTGAGTCCTATTTTCCTGCTTCAATGAACTCAGCATTCCCAGCCCAGATTTATGTCTCTCTTGGATACAAGTGGGTGGCACAGGCTAAATTTTCAAATGTTTGTGAAATTCCAAGCCATGAACATAGACGGTGATCAGATCTATCACCCCCCCCCACACACACACACACACTGACACAGAAGGATAGCCCTCGACCCCAACTAAAATCAAAGGGCACCTCCCTATCACACTGTCAGTTTCCATGGAGAGCACGCAGAAAAAAATACTTGCCAATACAAAGGGGAGAAAAAAGGGAAAGGCCTGGACCTGGAAGAACTGCTTAAAACCATGATAAAAAGAAGAAATCCACTCTGAGGAACTTGGGACCCTAAGAAACAATTGCAGATACAAATGAAGCAGGTCAGGCCAGCGTCTTAGAAACCCATGGATAATGCTGCCAAAAAGAGATGCCAAGTCCAGGCACCTGAAAATGAGAGTAGAAGTGTTACTCACTAAAGAGATCAGCCCTCAAATTCCAAACAAGGAACTGTCAGGATTCTTGTAGTAAACAGGGATTATGTGACTAGGAAAAACAGGGATCTTAAGGGTTAACGTCTGTCATATAGAGTCAACTTCAAGTTCAACTGCAGTTGAACTAGTCAGGTTTTGAAGAAAACCTGCACTATTCTGCTATGACCCTGTAGTCCAGCTGCTGTGATGTAGAAAAGGAGCTCCCTCTCGGCCACGAGGGCAGTACCTACCACGAAAGCCATGACAGTGACTGGTCATGATAACACATGGCAATCACCAGCAGCAGGAGGACATGCAGTTCCATCACCTAGATCTTGGAGGGAGATCATTTGCACAGTGGAACAAAGACGGTAACCCACTAGTGACTTTTTAGTTGCAGTTGTCTGTAATAAAGATCAGTGAGGAGTATTAAGATTTTGTGAAGACTGAAGATCTAGCACAGCAATTCTGGACAAAATTTATCCTATACCTAGCACAGACTGGATATCCTAAGAAAAGCTATGGGCTTTACAGCATGGAAACTAATCCAGGGCTTTTGACAACTCCCACTGAAATGGACTGATAAAGACAGACTGCCTTCAGCAGAAACTGGGTAAAGAATATATGTGGTCTGTGTTAAGAAGGCTTGAAAAAATAATCAAGGGATTGAAGTGGGAAATCAGGAATTACTAACAAATTCAATCTTAGATATGACCTACAAATTATTACAGGAGGAAAAGTTTCATATTGAGTTGCGAATTTTTTGCATTCTAAAATATAATTGACATTAGTACTTTAATATATTAATCCTTCCAGCAAAACAGTATAGCAATGGATGTATTTTCCCAGTTTAAGCAGCCAGCTTTCATGCTTTTGAAATGGCCTAACAGAGTAATTTCTATTGTATCATTTCCAACAGGAGAATGGTAAGATGTTTCCAACCTCACCGTTATTCCAAAATAATTTATCACTATGGCAAGAGGCAGTTCATCACTTGCATAAAAGGAGGGGGTTTGTTGGGATGAACTATGGATTTAGGTATCCAAAAGTCTATCTATTAAAATTTATCTAGGAGAAGAAATCATTTTTTACTGCAGGTTAACAATTTGTTCACAGATCAGTACCAGCAAAGTTGTTAATGTGATCCTTTTGCTCTTTGAACATAAATCAGATCCACCCAGTAACGTCCAAAATCCATCAATATTTGTAAAGTTTGGTGAAGTGTCTAATAATACTTGAAAACCTGTATTAAAAACAACAATCTGATTAAGAAGAAAGAAATCCTAGGGCAGGGACTTGTATGTAAATGTAACCGTAATAAGAAAAGTAAATTTGGAGCAGCACAAAACTGATTCTCTGCAATGAGATACATACTGTAAGATCCTCCTCATGGATTCAGTTCAGCCACAAGACTGTGTAATCATGTTTTACCCTTTTATTTCCATGAAGCTATCTATAATTATAGACAGTGCTTTCTTTAGCTTTGGATTTGGAAGAATAAATTATTTTTAATCTTCTATATTAACATTTGTCTCATGTAAAATTGTTACTGTGTGGTAAATTTATTCCTGCAGGTTATATAAAAGTCTTGATTTAGGAGAACTAAAACAGTGTCTTATTGATATTCACTCCCCACCAGACTCAGCATAGCATTGTATCTTATGTCTTTACTACTAGCCTTTTGGGAATGGTCACTGGCCCCTCATAACTTCTGAAGTGTACCTGGGAATTGCTGCCCAGAGTGAGTGCTAGTACCAGAGCCATGCCAAGACATTACAATAGAAAACTGATTTCTGGCACAGGAATTTTTCCTGCAACTGTTTAATTTACTAATACAGCTGTAGCTCATATGGGCAAAGACAAAGAAAAACTTATTCTTTCAGTAAGCAATCTGGTTGTTCATGTACCACAAAATTATCACTCGTAGAATTAATTTACAAAGTTTTTTATTTGTCAGTACAAAGCCACCTACAAGCATAGTAAATAGGTAGACTGTTGCCAAATTCTGCAAAAAAGATTAGTTTCTGGAAGTCAAATCTGTTTGCTCATAACATTCTGCCAGAATGACTTGGCGGTAAGAGAGAGGAAAAAAAGGGTCAGAAGACTGATGGTTATAATACTGAAGTGTGGGAAACATTTAAATACATTTCCTCATTTGAGATCATTTCCAGACCAATGTTTTACTATTCCTATGATTTTCATCAAAATGTTCAAAAAGGGTTCGATATTCTGCTGTTAGTCTTACCTAGAAAGAGAAAAAAAAAGTTTAAAAAGTTGCTGAGAAGTGAAATGATGATCCTCTGCTAAGCTCAACTCTACAGCACTAATAAGATTAATATCAGCAGCCACTTAGGGACCTGCTGATTGAAATCCACTTTTTTAGTGAAGTAATTTATTCCACAGCAATAAAGCTGTCAGATCATCTAAAAGTCTGTAGTCATTCTGTGTTTCATATCTGAATAAAGTTATGGCAATTCAGTAGGCCCCATTTGGCCATGACATTTTAAAGGCAACATTAAAGCTTTAACTTAAACCACAGTTACCTTTGCCAGAAATTCCAGCTCCTTTTCTGTTATAAGATATTAGAACTCATATATCTCCTGTGGAATTATATTAGAAATGTTATCTACATACCAGACCAGATTAAACTTAACGGTTTCTTAATAATGCCACTTTGGAAAGTAGTTCATGATTAAACACGGAGACTTTGATTAAGGTTGATGACAGGTCACAGAGAACATAATCCTACCGTCTTTATACAGCCAAGAAGAATTCTGCTACCGTTTCCATAAAGAGAATATACTGCAAGAACACTACTCAGATCTCTCCACCACTTCTTTTTTCTTTTGCATTTGCTTTTAATTTTTATCTGATACCTTCTTTTGATTTTGAAAATCAGGCTGACTACAGACATGGGATTTCTCCTGCATTAACAGTGAGATGATTTCTTCTGCTGACTCATGTTTCCAAGCAACAGGATGTTGGAACGAGAGTGCAGATCGAAAGGTGCCAAGCTTTCAAGTGCACTGAAAGTGGGAAGTGGGAAGACATCACCGAGCTTTTTGGCAACTTTAGATCCCAAGCCAAATTACTTCTATTAATCACTGAAATCAGTTATCTCACTCACTTCAGAAGTAAATAATAGGGAGATGACTACTCTCAGGAGATTGCTGCAGAGAGTAATACAGACACCCTTGCAATGAAATCAAATATATGCAATTTTCCCCACCCACTGAAAAACCAAGCCCATTTGTTAACTGCCTTCTGTGCCCTTGGAAAAAATCACAAAGATCCATATCAAAAGGGATGAAAACAGATTTGGACAAATCAATGTTAAATGACCTCAATAAAAACACCAGTAAAAAGCCGTTGCTTTCTTTTTTACTTCAGGCAGATAATAAATCAAAATATTTAATGAAACATTCTTAATATTAAATTATTTCACATCCATTTTGGCTATTGGAAAGAGAAGAACTTCAGCTAAAAACAAGTACTTTCTTATTTTTGCTGAAATTTTTCAACTGCAAACCAACAAGCATTACTTTTGACAGAGTGTTTGTTTTTCAATGAAAACGCTACAGTTCATCCAGGGAACAGTAGCAAAAATCACAAATAATTATTTTCTACAGAAAAAGGAAAAAAGAATTTCCAGATATGTCTACCAAAAAAAAAAAAATATATTTTTAAACTCATACAAATTCAACTTCCCTTTGAACCAAGGAAATAAAGTTTGACTAAATCTAACTTGCTAATCTAACTTGACAATCTAACTTGCCATAAACCCATTAAAATATACAGCTATGCTTGGAGATCCGGACTAAGGCATGTTGGCAATTTAGTGACAAGGAATCTAAGCTGTGACAGCCTACATTGTAGTTTTCTGGGGAAACAGAAAACTCCAATTGCAACCAGATTCCTTTAATTATTTAAGGATGAAAGGCTGTTTGGTTTTAAGACATAGTTTAGTCTTCCTTTACAACTACAGAAAACTTAAACTTCCTTCACCCTATAAACTGTTATGCCTACTCTCAAACCAGAGTTGAATTTTTGAGACATCTAAAGTAATAATTTGTTTAAAACTGGCACTCTATTTTAGCTTATCTTAATACAGAAGAAAAAATGCCAGACAAAGTTCAAATTGCTTATAGTAGAAAGTCCTTTGTGAAAAGTCATACACTGGATTACTACTCAAATTTTTTAAAATCATAATCATAATCACTATTGGGACCTATGCCTGATAAAAATCCATACCTGCAAAAAGAATTTGGAAGAAGTCCTAATTAGATTTTTTATAGATGACTGAACATCTATTATTAACTTGTTCCTTAATTATAATTTTCACTGGAAAACTATTTTCAGACATAATGATAACATTGATTTTCATTTACTTGCTTTTTTGATTTAGTGTGAACCTTCTTTTCATAGACAATCATACATGTCATTCCTTAATAACCTGACAACACAGCAAAGGAAGCACTTCATAAAAGTAAATGTAGAGCTGGGTCATAGTCCAGTGTTTTAATAATAGTGCAGACTGAGCCTAATATATGATATGGCAATAAATACATTTAGGAAATGACACTTCATCCTGCAAATGCTTTCACATTCCTCTCTGCAGGAAACAACGTATTCTGATGCAGATTGCTTTGCTTTTCCTGCAGGATCTCATAAACTTTGCAGGTGTTACTGGAGAGAAAATCCCTTATCAGCAGCTTCCAGCATAGTTCAGCTGATATGCTTTACTATTTCTCCAGCACAGAACCATGACCCTATGGCTGGTCAGGCAGCTCTGCCTTGGCTCCCATTCGGCTTTTGTGTGTTGCTTTGATCAGTTCCTGGCTTTGGATGAAAGCAATTCTTTTAGAGACCACCTTCAAACTCTCTTAAAAAAAAGAATTACATACATAAAACCAATTGAGCTTGTTAAGCAGCAGGAAGAAGCCAAGTAGAGGGAGGAGAAAAGGAGGGAAGGAGGTGCCACAAATCAACACTAGGAAGTGATGATCAAAGTGGCGAGTGGAATTAGTAAAAAATGATCCCTAAGTTGTACAGGTCTAGGTCATTCCCTTTCCCAGCTCTGTAAGCACAGAGGCTTTCTCACTGTAACCCAGGAAAAAGATAGAACTGTCTTACCAAGAATTGTCTCACCCATCTGCTCTGTACCTTTGAGTACAGCAGCACGTGAGATCTTAGAGTAAAGCAGTAGGAAGCAGACTGGCAAGACAGAAGGAGGGCGATTATCTTGAAATGCATGTTTTTCCAAAGCAAATTCTAAAAGTCGGCACTTGGGGTATATTACTTTTTCTTCTGGTTACTGGTGCTACAGACTGCTTGCGAGAATCTTTTCAGAATCCAGAATGAATATACAAAGAGTAATCCCACACTGATTGTACAGTTTAGCTTTTGAGCCATCCTCAAAAGCAGACTTTTGGGTTTTTTCCTTACCCCAAGCCTACTCTTCTAGGCTTATTCCTGGAAGCAGTGCAGCAGCAGTCTCTGGGGCAGCCACATGCACATGCAGACACCAGGATATAGAGCCTAAAGACACTTTGGAGCCGTGTCTCTCAGAGCTGCACAGGCAGAGCCAGACAGTGTCTGTGGTGGTTCTCCAAGGATATACACAGAGTACACAGGTTTAGAGGCTTTACCTCATTCACAGAGAAGGGCCTCACTGCTTGAAAGAGATCTTCACTGATTTCTGCTGACAGAGCACACTACGCTGTATCTGGATCATATTTTCCATCCAATGAACAAAGAGTGGACAGAAATACAATGGGAGCAGTCTAAAATATGCTTCACCATCTGTGGATGGCAAATACATCTCTAGATGAATAAATTACATTGCAAAATAAAACTGAGCATCAAGGTATACTCAAATCAGGCGATCAGTTACGTATGTATTATATGTTGAAAATACATTAAATAAGAAACATGCATAAACATAAATATGTGATCCAAAAGCATTTAACGAGCATCTCTAGTTAAAGAACCACTACAAAGCTCCAATTTCATCAATTTAAGAAACTGAACTTAGCAGTTTGAGATCTCAGCCGTCTCTTTTAAGGGTTTAAAAATTCAAGTTGTCTGCATTTTTTTTTCAATACTCCAAAGTTTTTCCGATGGGAAATCACTCACCTCAAAGACGACAGATGACTGACAAGGCAGGAGGTACACAAAACGCAGACAAATGCATGTACTTAAAACATTAATATTAGCTGTAAAATGTCTCCCAGCTACAATGTTTGAATAGTAACCAATAAAGGCTGTGTGAGTATGTTATCTTACGATATGTTAATGTTTTCATTAAACAATAACAGTATTTTTCAGCCTGGAAATACTAGCTATGTAATAAAAAATATACTGTACCTTAATGAAAGCATGTGCTCCTGAGTGACGTCCAGTAAATTACTCCTAAAGTTTCACACTCCGATTGCACCGCTGAACATCTTACACCTGTGCTAACTGCCAGTGATTATATCTTTATGGAGTTTTCCTTATTTTAATTTAGAAGAGTCTGCTGCTTGGCGAATTGGATAGGACACTTAAGGCTCCTGAGTCAGCACTGCATGCAGCTGAACAACTCAGTCGGGTCGCCATGACACGAACACTCTCCTGTCACAGTAGAGCACAGGAAGGTTTCAAAGCTATCTATTCTGCAACTATGACAAAAACAAAGTAATGAGACCACAATATACCCTGGCAAGCTGTTCTCTAATTTGTGTGCTGGCTATACTAAATGATAAATGGTCTGACTTTATGTCTTATTAATACAGAAGTGTTGTGCTGGGTCACAGTGCTCCTGGCCAGGCACATATCAATCTATCAGTCTTGAAGCATTATTAACGTCAACAATTTTGTTGCCTGGTTTTGGAAGGAATGAAGGTGAGGTTTTTTTAAAGAAATGGGGGTGTCCTTTGGCATGATATAGATAAGAGAATCACTAAAGAAAGCATAAAGTGTATACTGTGGGTACTTCATTTTGGTAACAGAAGAAAAGATTAACAGGAGAACAGAAATTAGATATGTAGCAATATTATCTTTGTGTTGGTACTATGCCTGTATCTTCTGAATAAAAGGATAGGAAATCAAAACAATATTTAAGAGATTACGTTCACTATACTGCTGGATATACAAAGAAATAGCTATTGTATCATGTTTAAACAAACACTGCATCTTTTCAAGATACACCTACAGTACATGTATAGAGAACATTTATTTCTGGTAAAGGTATATTTATCAAATGTGTCCTTAGGTCACAAACTGCAGCACATCACTTCAGAAGATGAAAGCAATTATTCTGAAAATTGAATTTTCTTCTTCCTATGGGTCCAAGTCACGAAACATTCAGATATGTGCTTAATTTTAAACTCAGTTAAGTATCACTGAAATTAGCAAAATTAAGCGCTTATCTAGACTTTCGGTTGAATTTAGGTTCTGTATAGCCCTTGTATGCAGGATACACTGAACAATGAAAAGAGATTATTTTTCGGTACAGCTTCTGAAACTTTGTTTTCACCCTTCACTCTCAGGGTACGGTTTCATGACTGGCTCAAGCTGCTCTAAACTCAAGTTACAGCTGAAAAGGAATGTCTCTCACTCTTGATCTATATTCCTCCTGTGTCATGGAGGACACATGGAGCATGGAGCTGAGCTGATATGGTTGAAAACTAGTAATTTTTTTAGGGTTATGTTCAGCCAGATCAGATCCCTCATCTAGCTATGCATAAAATACATGTCCATCAATATATGCAAAAGAAAAGGCTGAGAAACACGTGGCAGGATCTTTTTCTCCAGACTACGAAAATGCTTTAAAGAACATATTTACATCTTAAAACAGCACCTTCTGATTCTCCTTCTGAAATACAAAGGGAAAAAAAAGGAATTTTAAAGCCTGCTGAGGAATCCCTGAGACATAGGTGATTTAGCGTTTTCACTCAAAATAATTTTTATTATTAACTGAAAGCTTTCATTGTTTATTTGGTACTTTTTAAAAATATATACTTTATACTTCAATTTTAGATGGAAGCACTGTATGAAAGAATGTGAAAAAGAAACTGTACAGGAAGTAGTAAGTAATGCTCTAGGAGAGTGACTGGTATGTTTTTCTGTTACTATGGAAGTGAACTAGGAGTTTTTTAAATGTTCTATACTTAACGCCAAATATGAGAGACCTCAATCATGTCATTTTCAAGTAGGGTACAAAATCATTCATCTAGGGAATGCAGAAATCACTCTCTGGTTTCCTATCAGCACTGTACAATTGTGTACCTTAAACATATTAACCTGACAAGATGACACTTAAAAGACTGTATTGACTGCCAAAGTTTAGAGAAATGTAAAAGGAAAACAAACACAGCAAGAAATACATGTGAATGTGTGTGAAAGCATGTGATTTTTGGAAGAGTCACTTTTAATAATTTACCAGGTCAACAATAACACAAGCCAGAAAATTCACATTTTAAAGTGGTATAACTTGGTTGATGCCAGCCAAACATACTTGCCCCATAACTGTAGCGCATTCATGAACAAAATTTCTCTAGGATGCTGTGTAGGGTGCTGCCTAGAATGAAGTCTAGGATGCTGCAGTGCCTATCTCTGACTTTACTGTGGAGCTGGAAACACCATATCACTGTTAAAGAATATTAGTATAGGGCAGGTGTTAAAGAAAATGTTAACTTGATATTCAGTAATGGAATGCAGAAGGTAAAAGAGGCCTGACTGCTTTCGATATAGGCATGGAGCAGGAGTTCCAGAGGAGAAGGAGAAAGGGCAAGCAAGCACAGAGGGGCCTATTGTGTTTGATTAGTACCCGGAGCAGGAATGCCAGGAATGGGTGATGAGCATGGAGGTCATGTATTAGAGATCTTGTATACAGAACCAGTGGGAGTTGGTCAGTATGCAGCTGTGGATGCAACATACATCAGAACAGAGTGGGTCTGCCTGCTGAAATGAGTCAGTAATGTAAGTGATGAATTGACAGAAGAGTTGTTAGGGAGAAGCTGACCATGTAATTATCCCAACAAAAGGTATGTAAAATATACACCTTGTACCCTAGGCACTTACAGAAAAGAATCTTCTTTTTTTACAGGAAACTACAGGGCATGTTTTCCAAAGTTTGAAAACACTGCAATAGAAGTGAAACAAGGGACATGACCTGAGGTTATGATCTCAGGTTAACAAGATTTTCAGAAGTTCAAAGCACAGACTAACATACAACAACAAAATCAGAAACGGTGTCATGACAATATTTTACGAGGACATTGGTTTATAAGGAAGAACCAGAAAGAGTTGGTCCACTGTGCAACCAGAAAGGAAAACTAAGAGATGATTGTTAAGTTTAATAGGTTTTTTTCCCAAGAAGATGAGCAAAGGTTATTTGTGATCAAATGACTGATTTGTCCAGCAACTTTAGCAGGGAAAAATGGAGACTGTCCCTCCAAAACACCCAACAACTTAGTATTTGAAGCGTTCTGTGTGCAGATTGTGTATGAAAGAACTAAAACTGGGTCCTGCCAAGCAGAATGACTGGTTTAATTGCAAGACAACTACTTTCCTCCTCAAACTGTTTTTAAAATGGTTGTAGGCATACGTGCCTTTTGTATTTATGCAGAAATATTGAAATGTATATAAAATCTTATATAAAATGTGACATATGTAGGTTAAAAATACCTACCACGTTGAGCTTTTCAGGGTACTTATGTGGAGCCCAGATGGTGTCCTCCATGAGAAATATGCTCAGTCTTGTACTTCGAATGTGTACAAATGGAGATATTTAAGATCATCTAGAAATATGAAGTGCGGTTCAGCTGCCAAACCACAGGCATCTTCTAACTTTGAGATGTCCTGGGGTATCCTGTCTGGATTCTAGCCGCTGCTCCAAAGAAGCAGAGGTCTGAGGCAAGTTGTCTGTCATATCTGCCAGCCCTTTATGGACATCTCAGGTAAACCAACAAACTTCAAATGAAACGAGGTACCTATTCTTAGGCAACAGAATCAGACTGCAGGTACCTATTGGTTCACTAGGCAGAAATTTCCATTATAATCAATAAAATCAATGGAGCTGAGAGTGATTCAGCTGGCCAGCCACTGCTGTTTATTTACTTCAACATGAGCTGAAACACTCACCTGGCTCCACTGATCACACTGGCTATATCATCATCGACTACCAAGAGTTGCAGCTGTAGATGCCTACATGAAGACCTCTATATTTAGGAGTCTTGGGACTCAATTCAGCTCCTTACACATAGATGTTCAGTGGCGTTTGATATGCTGCAGGTATCCAAGACAGCTGCATAGGTCGTACAATATAAGTCCTGCAGGAGAATAACCGTGGATATCTCAAATGTCAGAAGAAGCAGGTAATCAAGAAAATCAAATCCTTAATCTCAAACTAAATCTCACTCTCAAAGTCAAAAATTGGCATGTCTGTGGACACACTGTCAAACAACTTGGCTTCCAGTTTTCTTCTAGCTCTTGATCACCTGATTGTCTACACTGCATACATGTTAGTTTACATCCACGCATTCCGCACTCAGCTGTAGTTCTGCTAGTAGTTAAATAAGGCACTCCTTCTCCTAGGCAGCATGGACAAGATTGTGTCAGGTTTGCTCCCATCACCCTACACAGTTCTCCAACAGTTTTCCAAAAGGCCTGGTGCCCTCACCCACCTGTCCTCACCCCATGCTCCCAGGCATGCAGCATGTGCCATGCCATGAGACCATGAACAGGCCATTCTGGCTAGCTGTGAAACATACCTCACAGTATTTTGGTCATCTGAACACACATGCACAAAACTTGTGCCTCAGAGGCACAAAAGTCGTGTGAAGAGCACTGCAGACACAGCCTGTCCATTCTGAAGAATGCTACCGTGAACAGTGTTGATAAGAGCCACTGCACAGCACGGCCCTTGGGCTGCATCTCCCCAGACAGCTGTGGGTCCAGAGAACTGGAGCTGGATTCTCCCAGGGTAGCAATAACTGATCAGGGTTCTCAGGATTTCAGTTTGGGATGTTTTGCGTAAATTCTTTTAAGTCCTTTGCCTGCATTTTTTCCTTTTCTTTTGTGTTTTTTTTTTCTTTTTTTCTGTAACCTCAATGTCCTTCTACTGTTTGACTGTAAATTGGGGATAATATCACTTCTCTGAGGTGCAGAGAACAGTTATACTCAAGATTGCAAGCTATTCCAATCATGCTGCCAGAAAAACCATGTCAGGAGACTACTCTTGGGTTTTTGTAGGTATTAAAGAAATGGGAGTTTTAAAAAAGACATTGAGGAGAATTGCAAAATAACGTGCAGACATCTATTGTGAATACTAATAAATATGAAGGAAACTGAGGAAGCTAGTGTAGTGAACTGCTATTTATAAAGTAACAGGATAGCCAGAATAGGATTGTCTTTCATATGAAAGTGTATTAAAGGCACATAAGAACCTTTCTAAACACTGCTTTGTATTTAAAAACACACAAGTACTTTTGTTCTTCATTATCATTGTATTGACAAGGTTCTTAACCACAATAGTATATGTTTTTAAATCTCTGAGAAAAAAAAAAGTTATTAAAGAGTAAAATAAAAGGTCAATTAATTTTTACAGTACAACCAAGTGCTTCAATAATGACTGAGAAGGAAAAAAAAAAAAAAGAAAATAACGAAAGGAAATACATACTTGCCAAAAACTAGAGAAACCAATAAATTGCTATCTCTTGCTAATTCCTCCTTAAACACCAACTGCACAGATCCTCAAGACTGAAAAATTACAATAAACAGGGTCATGCTGACCTTAAGGCAAGCAACAGACTTAATACTGCAACAAACAACCATGAATCATACCTAAGGAAACCTCCCATTCCTTTTCAGTAGAATGCATTATTAATCAGACACATTGTTTTACAACTCGTATAACCTATGCCAGAAAAAGCCTTCATTTTCTCAGCGCACAACAGTAACATTTCAGTGTCACAACTGTTTCTTCATCGCTCTTAACAGTAACCGAAACTGTTGCTGTTAACAAAACATTTTGTTTTTATTCACGCACTGCACAAAAGCACCCACTACTTTTTCAGTCATGCTGTACCTGTGTAAAAATCTTAAATGAATGTTCAAAGACCATTTCTTAAAAACTTAAAAGCTACAACCTGACTGATACTTCTGTAGCTATTAACGGCTCTAACTGTTCAAAACACTTCCTTAAGAGTGTTCCTTCATCTCTAGTAATTGTCGCACTGGCAAAAAAAACCTCCAAACCTCCAGGCTGAGTAACATCCATTTGAGTGCTTAGAAAAACAGCTATTAAGAACTCTCAACTTTCTTCGCTCTCATTGTGAAAGACCTCATATGCCAAGCCATGTGATGCAGGACGCTGTACAGTACATTGGGTCAGAAGACAAGATGTGGCACCATCTTATAGCTGGGGAACAGGCACATTACATTCTGTTGCGAATGTGAACTGAAACTAATTGAACAAATCCTGTACTCGGTGTGTGTGATTTGATACGCTTGCATTAACCCACTACCTATCTCCAACTTCAAAGACAGTGATGGTGCTATTCTACTGCAAACTATTAAAGATACTTATGCAATTTCCACTGTCATTGCCATGTTTTGTACCTATTTCCCAATCTGCCTTTTATATATGTTCCCAACACCTGTACACGCTTGGGAAGGAATCATGTCCATGTGTACCAATGGATGGCTTTTTTCATATTCAATGAATCAGACAGGAGTACATACCTCTGCTTGTAAGCAAAGCAAATATACCACAGCACAACTACACACACAACTGTTGTACTACAGCACAACTTTCTATCAGACCCTCTTACTTTAACTACTAGGAATCATTAGAGATTTAATAGCTTTAGTTTACCTTAGTTTTAGATATATTTTTCTTAAGAACTTTCCTGGTTGCTTGATTGATACTAAAGAGCTTAGTGCTGCATATTGGATGCACTAACTGAGAATGCTCACAACAGCATAGTTTTCAATCTCACTTAATAAAAACTGTGCCTTCTTAGTTTTGAGAAGCACCAGAATCTCCAATTTCTCTTTCTTCAGATTGTGGATTATGTATCATAACCCATGAACACTTTAGTGGTTAATAATATCATCCTCAGAGAACCACAGGGAAGTAAGGATATGTTCTTCCTCTGTTTTACCGATGGGAAATCACAGTCTGAAGTGATATTAGCATAGCTCCCAGGAGCATCTGAATCCCTAATTACAACTGAAATCCATGGCAAGCAATCTTATCTAAATACTTGCAAGAGTCCGAGTTCAAATATTTCAAAGTCATACAGGAACTGTGGAAAAGCTCAGATCCGAATGCAGCTCTCCTGGGATACCACTCTGTACTGGATTATCATCTGTTCTACCACCTTATCAAATGTTTACATATTTAGTTTAAATGCTGGTAGATGTGTGGAATTTAGCGGGTGTGGAGGAGTTAATTTTTCAATTTCTGTAATTCTACTTGGAAAGCCTAACGACACAGCCATGTAGAAACAACCCTTGAAATAAGCTTTCCAATAAAAAGTAGTTTTTCCTTATTTAGGTAAATGGTGCTAGAAACTCCCTGTAACTTCTAAATTATTGGAAGTTATAAATGAGGAAAAATAAAGCATACAGCTTTCCCATCCCCTGTTGTCTTCCTCTACAGTTTCTTAATTGATCTGCAATAAGAGTAGAGATCAAAACCCAGCGAGATCAACAGGCTTTGGGTCAGACCTGACATTCTTTTCAACTGTTTTATGAATGATCTCAGATATTAACCAGAATTTCTGATTATTTTCATTTCTTAAAACATTGTATGTTCCAGTGAAAATTCAGCATCGTATCAAACTTTCTCTAAGTGTTACAGAAATTTAAGAAAATGTTCTCCTCTGTAACGCATTTAGGTAGTTATACAGCTAGCATCTTATTCCTTTTACTTACTAAGCTCTCACAGTTATCAGTCACATGGCTCCACTAGCAAACAGAACAGATCCCGCAAATTTTTACACTGAAAATTACTCACTTCTACAAATGTTACACTGCTGGAACAATGTAATGCTGAAAGAATGCAAAACATGTCAAAAGATTAGCAGCTCTCAAATATCCATGCAAGTGTTACCTGCTTTGGGTGTTAGCTATGCCAGAGGTACAGAGGCTCTCAGTGTTACTCCAAGCAAAACCAACTTAGATCTCATACGATCTATCAGCTTGAGTATAGGCCATGTAACCACAGCTATACTATAGTCTTCCAGGTCTATTCCTCTACCATGGGTTGTACAGATAGGTCTTGCTGAACTGAGAGTCAATACAGAACTATTCTAGTTGATACTACACTGTGTTAGCCAGCATTGCAGTCTCCATATTAATTTCTCATCACCCAGACATCCTAGCCCCACCTTACCTTGTATAATGGGGAATTACCTGTGGAATAAAAATACATAGGCCAATAATCCAAAGATGCTGAAATGCTGCAATCATGAGCTCACAGTAGGTTTTAAGTACCCAAGCAGACAGGCAAGATAGCAGACTCCTTTGAATAGGACTCCTTTGAAAATGACTCAAAGACTCCATTAAAAATGTCAATATCAAGCAACTAAGAAACAAATCCTTGTTTTCATCCAAGGAAAGGTGTGTAAGCAGCTAAGTTTGCTTTCATTTGTATCTGTAAGGCTACAGAACAAGTTCCAATGTAAGAAACAGGACATAAATCAGACAATACAAATGCTGATGCCCTCTGCATCCATGATCTGTAGGGCTGCTTGTGAACAATCTTAATGCTAGCTGCCTTTTGGTAAGGCCTGTAAATGCACAGCAGAATAGCACCCAGCAGAATCAAGCCCAAAAGCAAGTACCTTAACATGTGAGTTCAGAAAACTTGGGAAAATGGCTTACTCAAAACTCTTCTGCAGAGTAAATTCTAGCAGGTGGAGACCCAGCTGTTGGTGCTAATAATAGTAAAAATGAAGGTTAAGCAGAACTGAGCTCAGCATGCCTCCTGCAGCCCTGCTTGAAATATCTTCTTCCCTTTCCCTAGAGATATGACAAGAGCAGATGATGCAGATATGGTCAATTTTACATAACTGTTTGCTAAAAATGGAAGAACCAGAAGACAATTATAAAGGATTCCATATTTATTTTAAATTTCAAATTGCATGACCCAGTTTTATGGTACCTACCTCATTGCCTCGGAAAGTTCTGTAGCTGACAGGGCTGTTGCTTGTACATTGGGATTTTTCCAATATTTTTTAAAAATTCAAAACAGGTCTAGTATTTGCAAATAGCATAAAATAGTATTAGCAGACTGGGAATCCAGCTGCCTCTGTTTTTTCATTACATAAAAATGAGAGGCAGTTATTTGGAGGAGCTATGGACACTATTTTGCAAACTTTTGATCCTTTTTCTTACATTCTGTTCTTGAGAATCAGTTCATCATTACTGTAAGTTTATTATACCTAATTCAAAACAGCACAGCCATTTAAACAGGTTTAGTCTATCAAATGACCCCAAGCAAAAAATAAAGGAATGATTTTTGCATCGTTTTCTCATATATTAACATCATTGTGCTTTTCCACTGAGTGCGTAAAAGTTACCAGCTGTGAATATAGTGTGAACAATGTGAAAATACTTTCATTATGTTATCACCATATAAATTTTAGTACAGTTTCCGAGGCCTCAAAACTTAACTTTTAACAGAATACTGAGTGTCAAATTGCAAAGGTCCTACAAAATCTATTTTAGCTTAACATTCTGCACATCCAAAATTTGGAGCTGAAATAGCACAGCAACTACATATGATGCTATTGACTTTGGGGGAAAAAAAAAAAAAGTAAAATTTTTTAAAAAGCAAGCATTTATTATAAAATTACATGATTAAGTATAATGTTTGCTCTTTCATCCTCAGAATTTATCAAAAAGCAATTCTGGACTCAAGTCTGCTAGAATGATATTAAATTCTTCAACAAAATTAGAACTTAATGTGACAGAGGTGTGATTTCTGATGTGCTGAAAGCAATGTTAAAATCTTTACCATTTTTCGACTCCTCATACTACACAAAAGAAGCTGGAGAGGAAGAACACTGTCATGATGACATTTTTGCCCTGTTTGACATTTTATCTTGCTCTGGTTTGAAATCATTATTGCATGTTATACAACACATACACAAAAAGTAATAGTAAGAGGCAATCCAGAGTAATAGAGCTATATAAAAAGGAATACAAATTACAAGTAGTAGGGTTTTTTTACCATAAAAGTCTTAAGACAGCACAACGGCAATTATATACTACACAATGACAATCACATTCTCTCTCTCTCTCTGTCTTACATATGTGTTGTATAATCCTAAAGATTATGGTGTTTATATTTGTAATTATAGTGATCAAAGAAAACAGCTTTTAAGAATGATTTCTTCATACCTGAAATTATGTTTTACTCCTATTGTAAAAAATGGCTTAGAACTTCAGTGTCTTGGTTGAGAAAAGCAACCTTAGCAGTGTATTACGTGCTTTTCTTAGTAACTTCTAACATTTGAATTTATTTTTTTTTCAATAGCAATGAAAAAAGCAAACAGATTTTAAGAATTAAGAGAAAAGGAGCCGAGAGCAAAACACAAAACATGATCATGCCACTGAATAAATTCATAATCTGCTTATACTGGAGCACTGCGCTGTGTGCACTTTGGATCCACTGTGTCAAAAAGGACATATCAGAACTTGAAAACGTTCAACGAAAGAGAAGGAAGACCAAAAGGATTAACAAGATTCAGGATTATCCAGTTGGCTGGGATTCTTCAAAACAGAAAAGAGGTGACTTAGAGGCATATGCTAGAAGCCTACAAAATCATGACTGGCACATCAAGGGTGTATAAGGACAGATAGTTCACTGTATCATCAAGTATAAACATTAGGATGCTCTCTCATTTATATTATTTTTAATGCCATTATTTCAGTTGGTTAAGAGTGCCTCATATTTTTCAAAAAAGATGGGCATTGCTCTGATATTTGACTATTATCCATTCTAGATTATCCCTGCAGCAGAGAACAGTCTCTCATGATCAAGAAAGATTTAAAAGAACAGAGTTCATGTGACTAGACGAAAGAATGGAATAGCACTCTAAACAGACAGCATGAACGGTACAAAATGGTATGTCTGAAACACCACAACTAGACATATTGTACCAATTGACATGTTAGGAACAAGCTTTTATGTAACAGCAAAATTCTTGCATTAAAGGGCTGACCCTTCCATGTCTGCCAGCATACATTTATCCTATAATTTGTATAAGAGCAAAATTCTTTGCTTAAAGGGGTGACTCTTTCACAATTGCCAGCATCCATTTCCCTGTAATTATGCATCCAGTATATTTTACACACGCATATCACTTGTTCAATAGCAGTAAACATTTCTTATGAAAGACAGTCTTTTTCCTACACATTTGATAAAGGCTCTTTCAGAAAAATATATCTTAGCTCTATGGCATAATTTGAAAGCATGAGGAAGATGCATTCAGAAATGTTAGCACATTTAGGCTTCTAATTCAAACTTTGAAAACGACAACTTTCTTTGATTCCCAGTGGGTGACAGAATCACAGGGGTTAGAAGGGACCTCTGGAGATCATCTAGTTGGCTGAAGGAATTAGGATTGTTTGGTCTGAAGAAGAGAAGGTTGAGGGGAGACCTTCTTGCTCTCTACAACTACCTGCAAGGAGGTTGTAGTGAGATGGGAGCTGATCTCTTCTCCCAAGTAACTAGTGATAGGACAAGAGGAAACAGGTTCAAGTTGCACCAGGGGAGGTTTAGGCTGGACATTAGGAAAAAATTTTTCACTGAAAGAGTTATCAGACATTGGAATAGGCTGCCCAGGGAGGTGGTTGAGTCTTAAAAGTCGTGTAGATGTGGTGCTTGGAGACATGGTTTAGTGGCAGACCTGGTAGAGTATGGTCAATGGTTGGACTAGATGATCTTAAACGTCTTTTCCAACCTAAACGATTCTATGATTCTAGTCCAACCCCCCTGCCAGAGCAGGGTCACCTAGAGCAGGTTGCACAGGATGGCGTCCAGGCAGGTTTGAAATGTCTCCAGAGTCGGAGACTCCACCACCTCTCTGGGCAGTCTGTTCCAGTGCTCTGCCATCCTCAAAGGAAAGAAGCTCCTCCTCATGTTTAGATGGAACTTCCTAGGTTCAAGTTTGTGCCCGTTACCTCTTGTCCTATCACTGGGCACCACTGCAAAAAGACTGGTCCCATCCTCCCAGCACCCTCCCTTTAAGTATTT
>VYXH01001869.1:131633-190043 GCA_013397275.1 Burhinus bistriatus | reverse complement strand
CTCTACCCCTTCATCCAGGTCATTGATGAATAAGTTGAACAGGACTGGACCCAGTACTGACCCCTGGGGAACTCCACTTGTTACAGTCCTCCAACTAGACTCTGTGCCACTAATCACAACCCTCTGAGCTCTATCTGCCAGCCAGTTTTCAATCCACCCCACCGTCCATTCACCCAACCCACACTCTCTAAGCTTGCCTAGGAGGATGCTGTGGGAAACAGTGTCAAAAGCCTTGCTGAAGTCAAGGTAGACAACATCCGCTGCCCTCCCCTCATTTATTTGTGCCNCAGAACGAGCTGTTCCATCATCTTTCCAGGGATGGAGGTGAGGCTGATGGGCCTGTAGTTTTCCAGGTCTTCCTTCTTGCCCTTTTTGAAGACTGGAGTGACATCGGCACAGCCTTCAGGCACCTCGCCTGTTCTCCAGGACCTTTCAAAGATGATGGAGAGCGGCCCAGCAATAACTTCTGCCAGCTCCCTCAGCACTTCACCTGCCCACCACAGTACACCTCAGTCACACTACTTTGTCCCATACCTCTGATTTTGGGAGGCTTAAGTTTATCCTAATTTGTTGTAACACATGCTAATACATTAATGTTATGATCTCAGATTTTGTTTTCTAAACCTATATATAGTTTTTCAATGTAAAATACAGATAATTCTACTTACTGAAAACATAGTGAAAAATTTTCTTGGAAATGCCTTGGATCCCAAAGTACTGCCTATTTTGTAAACACTATTACACACCTTTCAGGAAACAGCACTCCATTAGAACTTAACTTTTGAAGAACAAAGAAAAACATTATCTTAAAGCTACCCAAACAGTAGCTCTATGACAGAATATGGGATGAACCATACATGAAGAATTCTAAAGAATTTACCCTATGTAGGGAAACATCTCCATTAATATTTAGGAATAATCATTATAACTGTTGCTTTTCTACAAGCTGTCTAAGACTCAGGAACATGATCTCTGGCTAAAGAAGAGTATGAATCAAGCTCACGGGGGAGCAGGTCACTTACAGCTAGAAATACTACTTTTCTTCCTTGTCTCCTGTGCCAAAAGCTGTAAAGAAGAAAAGGGAGGAATAAGTTGTCCACACAATTGCAAACCCTACCTCTACTAGAATTATGTTATCAAAGTCCTTCCTTTTCTTCTCTGACTGGTAACTTCTTTCAGTGCTTGACACTATGGACTTAGAAATAGTGTATTATTACCTTTTCCTCATCATCTTCTCCATTCAATTAGCAGCATATATACTACATGAATAGCATCTTCGCATTAAGGTGCTTATTATTTACCAAACTAGACCTTTATAAAAATTTTTCTTATTGAATTGTTTTTTTCTTTATAAGCAATTTTGAAGCTTTGCTTCCTTCGAATAAATTCTGCCTATCATCTTCTTAATTTTTTCAGACAACAGTGTCCTAGTATGCTATTAAGCTCTTTTTAAGCAATAGCTATATCCCAGTGATGGATAAAAAAAAATCAGATGGGTAGGTACTATCTGTACATACACACATATCAACACATACACAGACACACACAGAGTCTTATGTGTTCTCAGGCTGAGTTATCAATGCATAACACGACACTTGTTGATACGGTATTTTTCCTCCATCAGTTGACATTCATTGCTTTACTTTCATGACCTCACAAGAATTTTGCACAAAAGGCAAAGACAAAATACGTCCCTTATGCAGTAATAAAACTTTTAGTTATTCCTATTAGTCACCTTTTCTCTATACCTCACATTCAACAGTCCTTAGTGGTAGACTCCATAGAAATGAGTTTATTGGAAGACCCACATAGACGAAGCCCCTGTCATTAGCGCTACCCAGGCACTCCCATTCATGTGAGGTTGCAGTTTCACAGCAACCCCAGCCATGTATCATCTACATCCAAACAGGGAACGTCGTTCCTTTGCTACGTCTATACTGCTAAACAAAACCAGGCCACACGTCATTCTGTGGCAGGCCCATGCTGCCTTTCCTGGATATATGTAGTGCCCTATGGCTTTGTGGACATAATCATTATGTGTGGTCTGAGACAGAATTTTAATCAATGTCAGTGCTCTGTTGCAAGTCAACATAGCGATGCTTTCACAATGTGAAACTGAAGGGCTGCAAAAATGTTCTAGTGGGAAAAAGCCTGCTAGGACAGTATGTGAGGTCCACGCCCATTGGGAACCGTCCCCAGTGCATGCCATTCCCAGCCCAGGCACTGTGTGGAAGTCAACTGCCACAGGCCAAAACTGTACCAGGAACCACTCTAATCAGGAGTTCCAGCGCTCGGGGTCACCACAAGCCATTTTATTCAGCACTGCAGACTCTGCCTTCAAGTCCATGTGCAGCCCAGTCACAGTTTTCCCTTCTTCATCCTACTTTCTCTGTTTTCTTTTCTGTTCATTGTCTTTTTAAAACTGTTCTCTCTAAATGGTCTTCCCAAAAATGATATGCACATTCCACTTCCACTTACATCTCCATTCCAAGAACTGAAATATTCAGCAATGAGACAACGAATACTGACACTTACACACCATTAGGCTTTAAAATTATCATTGTTATAAAAGATGAAGAAAGTTGCATTTTGAGACTGTGTTGCGGACCCAGAGGCACTATACTGGTTGTATTGCAGCTGTACATATACCCATGCAACTATGTGAAGAGACATCATTTTCTTTACCTTTAAACTACATAGACCGAGTAAATACATGTGCAAGTTGAGTATCTGCCTTCTTTATATTAGTAAAGCTTCTACATCAACTCTTGATTTTCTGTGGGTGGATTGTCCAAACTGTGATTTAAGTCTTGTCTTCACCCCATGCCTTTGGTTACGTACAACACCACGGAGGGTGACACGCTGCTCAGACCACTGAGCAGCAAATTTCTTAAGGCTATTCCTGTTCTTCTCAAAAACAGGTTCAAATTTTTCATGTCTACTCTTATTAGTTTGCAGATTTTAAACTGCTTTTACTTCATCTCTGTTACTCTGGTCCCTCATTATGCAGTATCAATGAGAACTGACCGTACAATGTTAGCTCTTCATTTTTTGAGGCAAGTCAGACTTGACAGGAGCTTCAGCATACCTTAAAAAGAATAAAAAGCCATACGATGACAAAATGGTCTGAGAAGTTTCTCTCACTAAAATATGTTAAGCCTGCTTTTATGTTTTTCCTGGCATAGTAAGAGAGTTATTTTAATTTCATTTTAACTTAAAATTACCTCAAGCACCTAACCAGCTTAAGTAATAACAAGGCTCATTTAAAAATACAGCAATTAAAGGTAAGAACGTCTTTTTTGCACAGGAGCTGATACAGTTTGCTGCAAAATTTCATCTGAACTTAGGTTGTAACTTCTCTGAGCATGAAACCTGTATTAGCCAGCAGGATTTACTTTTCACTTCTTTTTCAGATTACTCAAATTCCTGTGCACTCTCCTATGGTATGTAACAGGTTTCCCAGTTCATTCTTTCTGATATATTTGGGACAGAATTTAAGATCTCAAACATCAATACATCTCTAGTTATCCATAGTCAACACTCGCTTCCGAAAGACTATTAGATCAAAAACTTGCTGTACACCATAGCAGACCACTTTTTCAGAAACTATTGTAAAATTCAAGCTTAACTATTCCATCTAATTGCACCATATCATACATACCCATTTTTTGTATGTGACATAGTTCAGAAGTGAGATTTAAACCATTCTCTCATGATGAAAATGAGCATATGCATAAAAAAAGCACTATGGAGAAGCATGGGAAGTCAAATATAAAAAAGCAGAAGAGAATAATAATAAAAGCAACCCGTTTCTTCCTTTTAGATTTGTTGCACAATAATTCCACTGGCTCCCCTAATTCTTTTATTCGGAAAAATAGTGAATAAGTATGTCCAGTAAAATTTCTTATCTTTCCTTACCTTCTAGATCTCCTAGAACTTCTATCCTCTCTTCCTGTGCTTCCCAAAGCTGAAGACTCCTGCCCATCCAGTCTTTCCTACGGAAACTCCTCCATACCTCTAGTCATCCTTGTCTCTATTCCAGGACTCCACTGGCTCTACTCTTCTCTAAGACTAGAACTGCACACATATTCAAGATATGGGTAGACGGCAGATTAATACAGTGGCAAAATACTGTTTTCCTTTTCTTTTTTCTTTATTCTCCTCTTAATTATTATTTTTTTACTTGCCTAACTTCCACTGAGTTTTGACCTAACAACTTCAAAACCCGTCTCTTGAGGGAGAACAGTTAATTCAGATCACATCACTATGCATGGATATTTAGTTGCCATATAAACTACTTTTAATTTTTTTATAACACTAGACACTAACTATAATCTAATTACTGGGTCATTAATTCTACCCTACAGTTAGGGTTGGAAATCTACAATGTCTGCCTTCCTTTTACAAAAGTTGTAATGACTTTTCCAGCAGCTCTTGTAATTCTAATTAGGCTTCTGTAGACTGAATAATGTAGAATGAAGGCCAGCACTTAAAAATAGATTTTTTAAAAAACATTTTGACAGACAAGTGATTTACAGCAGATACACAGAAACATCAGACAGATCAGCCAGCCCATCTGAACTTTGAAAAGGCAATTTCTGTGCTTCTAAGAATGTCAAGTTTGCACTTCTTACTTCAGATGTGAACATCTGCAAACGTGTACAAGTAGGTGTCAGCAGAGAGAATCCGTTCTCCCGTAGCACAGATTCTGAATAACTTTTTCCAGTAGTTTTTCCCGTTCGTGCAGTGAGTACCTCTCCTTTCTGGGCCGATGCAAGCTACATATTAATGCCTCTTATTTTGTTTGGGCGCAGGTATTCACACATGGGCAAGCTAAGTGGGATTAGAGCATGACCTAGCTGGGGAAAAAAAATAAAATCTATTGCTTCTTTTTTCTAAGTTGATTTTCAGCCAGATCAGTTCCTTAAACTATTTCACCACATAGTCACATGAATGCATATGCCACCTATGCAGCTGTGCAACTGTTGTGGGAATTAGTGGCCAGCAGCAGCAACTGCCTAAGTGATAATGGCCACAGTCACTAGGAGTATTAAATAGCAAATCTATTTTTTTAAAATACCTTTTTAAATGGTGATGGGGAAAGAAAATTACTTTTTTCTCATTTCCTTGACTTCTGTCTTCTTATTCTTACCTATAAATTATGCATTTGTGACATAACAGAATATGCCTTCTGCTGGCAAACAGCAGTGACCTATTATTTAGCTAAGTCTATTATCTAAGCCACTGCTGAAACATGATACTTGCAGCTATGTATCACTTCTGATAAAAATTTAAATTCATCTGTTTAACCATAGGATCAGAATTTAAATACAGGATCGGGATCTCACTTCTGTAAACACTACCCTTTTGTGTGGCCTTTGTCCATCACTCATTGGAAATGTTCTCTTGTATAAAGCTAGGGACAGAGATGTTTGGAAAATCAGGATGCAACTATGACAAGAAAAACAATGCAGGTACAATAAGAAAAAGCATAAAATATTATAAAAGGTGCAATGCTTTGTTCACCATGTTTTTCTAAAAGTAATATTATATTATATATTACAAAATATACTAACTACAGAATACACAAGCTGCAGTGTCAATGTTTAAGATAGATGCTCTGAAAGCGAGAGGCATTTACTTTGGACTCTCAGTGTAGCAATGACAGTCTAGCCTCTCTGGGGTCATTCAGGCATGTTAGCAAATCTGTAGCTCTTCACCTTCCTTCCTAGATGAGGATATAGGAAAGTAAGTAATGGTGAGTCATCTAGCAGCCCAAAATATTGGTTTTCAAGTGCAATATCCGTCCAAATAAATAACAATCATCCCAGCATATCTGTTACTTGTTATTTAGTTTAGCAACAGTGATAGTTATACATGTTCTTCAAGTTAAAGTTAACTCATACATTTATATAAAAGTTCTCTCTTCAATCCTAACTTACGATAAAATGAAATATGGTGAAGAAACTCAGTCGCATTAAAAAGTTTAATTTCAGGCTTTTGAAAACACATTGCACTTACATTTGTAGCTACATTTAAAGATATTACATAACTATGCACTGACATGTCCCAGCTCCAATTTCCTCTTTTTAAGAAAGTGTCATTGATTCAACTACAGGGGTTTTTTATTTTTAATACTTACTTTATCATTTAGCTTAAGGGTCTGATATTGAATTCATATAGTTTTCTTATGACAATAATGCAATTATGTATATTGATGTGGCCTAACTTATTAGTAAAGAATTCAAGTATATTCTAATTAATAATATACTCTTAGCAAAACGTGGGCAGCAGCGAATCCTAAAAGCTGGTTTTTATTAAATATTCCTAGAGACTGATCCATAACCAGAAATTCTACTCAGCTCTCAATCCTGCAAAGAATGGTTTTACATTGTGTCTACATAGTTCAAGAATGACAGTGGTATTGCATAATGACATACGCACTATCATTGGTTCTGAATCAACAAAAAACCGCAGAGTTAGATTCACAGGAATCACAAGCAAAGGCCCATGTCTAGTCTGACTTCCTCTCTGTTGCTTCCTATTTTAAGCTTAATGAGCTCTCACACAGCTAGGGCCCCAGACTATCACCCTGGTTGTTCAACTCTAAAACTTGCAATACCTCTTTGCAAAATTGGGGATTTAAAGAGCTCTAATCTCTAAAAAGAAATCCAAAATGACAAGGAGCATACAATATGTTTTGCTTTTGCATGCGGACAACAACAGAAAATACCCATAATAGACTTCTTTTCTCATAACATTTTCAGAATAGATTTTTTTTTTTAATTACATTTAACACAAAGAAACAGCTAGCAATGTTATTCCCTCACCAGTGTGCAAACTGAGTGAATAGGCAATACAGAAGCTGAAATACATACAGGCTTTGTTTCAACACTGTAACTTTTATTTGTTGACGAGGAAAGCAATCCATCTTGAAAATGATGGCATAACTCTTCCAGACATCAGAGTCAATGTTTTAAGCATGAAATGTATCAAATATCGGCTCATTTTTTTACTTTAAAAGTACCTCAGTACATACAACCCATGAATAAAAAGACCCTAACTTCTTTGCAAGTGTTAAAGAAAGGTGTGTGTGGGGGGTGTTGGTTTGTTTTCTCAGAACAGTTGTCCATAATATGTCAAAGCAAGCAGAAAAGAAAATTTTTAGAAGGCAAGATCTTATAACATATACATTACAAAAAAACATTAAAATTGATTCTTGGATGTGCAATGTATAATTTATAGGCTTGACTAATCTGCATTTTTAGAAACTAACAGATTGTTTTACTGGTTAGTACAAATGTTATTGATCTTCTTTCTTGCTGAATTAATAGCACTAGCATAGGACAACTCGCTTTCTCAGCTTTCCCAATGTTTTCCTGAAAAGGGGCCCGTTACATGGCAGGGGGCAAAGGACAGGCCTAGATAACACTGTTTAGACATTTCTTTGATGTCCACAGGCATCGTCCTCGACAACTGACCACTAGAGACAAAAGAGCACTCTTAGGCTGCTGGAAATCCCAGCCATTCTTCTCACCACCTTTTGATATCCCAAGGCTTCTATACCCTGACCTCTGCACTTTGACACAAAGATCTTATCTTAAGGATGGTCAGCCATGTCAAAAATTCTTTCCAAATTTAGCCAATAAACTAAGGATTTCTTTTGCTTTTCATAATTGTATTGTGTCCTAATGTACCAGGGGGAATGTCAAGAAGAGTTTACAAAGAAAGCGGAAGGAAAAGTGTCAACGAGAAAAAACGTTAAATTTTCTGGTTTTGAAACCATTCTCAAACATCTACTTTCTTTCACAAACCACTCTTTCCAAACCTTCTTAATGACGCCGTGCTGTGCACATGTACCCACAGTATTTCTACCTTGTCAGTGTCATACAGAACTCCAGTTTTAACATGTAGACGCATGAGCTTACTAACGTAATTTAATTCAACAAATGTACACATTTTAAATGGTGTGCATGCTGTAATTTAAGGACTGATATCAATTTCTACACATTTGTTCATATTTTTTAAAGAAATGTAATTTTAATGGTTTTCAAAATCTTTTCCACTCTACAGCTGGTGTGATTGATAATTGGATCATTTTCCCATTGTCTTCCAGAATATTTAGAGAAAACATTTTCCACAAAACTATCAGAGATGCCCATGGGTACTTTTAATCAGACAGTTTCATTTTCCCCTTTCTGAGGGATTAAAATTAAACAAAATGGTCAAACAGAAATAATACATGTCCAGCCAGGATACTGGGAGGCCCCTAACATCATCAACAACACAATACATTCCCTGCAGCATTTAAACAACATCTTCTGCACAAGCTCAGCCAAGAAAATACCTAGAGAAACAACCTTCTACCCTTCATTATTATGGGAAGTCCTGCTGAAAACCCACTCTAGATACATAAATGAAATCACAAATGTAAGTAATAACTCCAACAAGACAAACTTACTGACAATCAATAAGTATGTAAAAATTTGGAGTTCAGACAAAGTAGCGTCTATATTCGGTCTACTGTGCTTTGACAACCACTTTTGTAACACACTGCTAAAATACTGTCCTGCTGGGAAATTCTGTCGCTGGGAATGAGGACAAAGCCTGGGCCAAAATTCGATGGATTTCACAGTATATACTCTTCGAAATTTACTTTAATTTAATAATCTATGCCCATATGGTAAACTGTTTTGCATTGATTTTTTTTTCCCCAAACTGGCATTGATACAATTTTTTTCTACACTGACAACATTCCTCCTAATTTATAAGTCAATGACATGTCAGTGATAACACAACAGATAAAGAAAGCATACATGCCAACATTTTAAAAATAAAACTATTTGTAATTTATAATGCAAATATTAGGATTTATAATGCTTGTTTTAAAGCCAGTTCTAAATCACCTAATACTATCTACTCAGCTCAGCCAATGTTTATTTACTTTAATGTAGATGTCTATTGGAAAAGAGTGAAACTGAATTCATAAAAGGAATTGTTAGAATGACCAAGAATCTTTCGATCTTTAGAAACTCTCTTCTTCTCTATACTAATTTACTACTATAAAAAAATAAAGCAAATACCAGCAAATAGTAGAAAAGAGGGAAAAAAGAGGGGTTTTTTAAGTTTTAGAATTCAAAAAGTTTTTAGACAAAATGTTGATGATAGCCATACAAGGGCTGTTAGAATTTATCCTATTGGGTTCAGTGGGATTTGAACTAAACCAGACCCTAAGCATTTTTGCTTACTGATTACTCTTGTTATTTTACAAATAAATTGCATTTCTTCAGACAGAACAGGGGAGACAACTCTGAATCAGTACAGAGCCCTCAGAGCAACTCCAGCATCAATGTAAAACAGATAAAGTTAAACTAGGGTAAAAAAAGCTCTACTGAACCACAAGTCTGTAAATATTTTCATTTAACTGAATCGTGACCATGGATAACATAAAATACACCCAAACAGGCAACATATATACGAACCTAAGGTCATATCTATATGGCAACATGAAAAGACTAAAAAATCAGTGGCGTAAATTCAATGCACATAAGGCCATTGACAAATCTTCCAGTTCTGGCAGTGTCCACTGAAAAGATTACAATCACTTTTATAGAGCCTCATTACTGCTCTAATGTTGGAAATTATTGCCTTGCCAGTTTTGCCTACATAGTTGCTCCTGTGAACAATCCCTGACCTTCTTCAGTAAAAAAAGTTAAAACTGTTAAAATAATAGATCTTCACCACCCCCATTCATTTCAAGCAAAACAGATGAGGAACCACACACAGGAGCAGCTCAGCAGGCAGAGTCACCTGTGATAACCTCTGACAGAAGTGCAATAATGAGGTTAGGGGCAGTAACCTTCTTAGCCAGCACAGTTGCAGTCGGAAGAGGATGTGTGAACAAAGCCTTAATAAAACACACTAGATTTTCATGTGCATGCTTTTATACATGGCCTGGAGTGTAGGCAAATTCTATGGCTGCAGTTACACTTAATTCTGATGTAGATATAAGATTCAATAGATTATTCCTTTGCATTCCATTATGCCAACTTCATTAGGAGTTGCCAGACTTTCGTCACATAACCTAACAAACGCAATTGTGTAAGCAATTTCTAACTGGATATATCAAAACATGCACCTCAAAAAGAAAAATGTATTTTATCCTGGACCCACAGAAGCACACAGTGAAAAAAACCAAAACTCAGGGAAGCTTTCCCTGTAGATTAAGACCTCATTTGCAAAGTTTAAAGGTATCACTCCAACGCTTAATAATATTTAGCTTGAATTCAAGATAGCCTTTTTTCTTTAGAAAGTGAACACATTGCCAAAGAAACCAAATTACATGCAAAAGTAATGCCACCTAGCAGTGAAAAGACACTGAAGCAGCATAGCTAATCTGAAATGGGGATAGCGCCATCCATGAAGTTTTGCTTTCTTACTGCCATCCTACACAACATAACTCCACATCGATTGGCCTGTCAGCGTGACCTTACACCTCTATTGCTAAAAGCATCTGGCCCAAGAAGAGATGCCTGGCCTTTCTGTGAAGGGATGGAGAATTGCTTGCGTCCACACTGCAGGATCCTGTTCACATCATTTGATCCTTGGCCAAAGTATCTTTAGGCCTCCGTTGGGCCTCACGCAATTCTTTGTGTGTGCTCTTTCCCCCAGTCAGTTTAATTCAATTATTATGCAGGCTGTAGTGCAGCTTTTATCAGAGGAACATTTTTTGGCATGGAACTAAAAGCATATGATAGATGAACTGGGATGTTGCATCACATTATACACAGGGTACACGACCTACTTAAATAGTATTAGAAAATTTTGTGGTATTAAGAAAGTCATAAGTAACTGTGTCATCCATATTGCCTAGTGGGAGCAGCCTTTGAAGTAAATTAGCTCCAGAACCACGCTTAAGTTTTGCCTCAGAGAGAGATCACTGAATTACTATAAAAAAGAACGCAAGAGTTCACCACACAGTGAACATCATCAGTGGCCTGGAACCTGGGAATGAACTGAGAAGCCAAGTCTCCTGCCCCACTTGCTGCACTTTTTTTCATACCAATTGATACTCCCAGTTGCATCCCTCAGCCACCAAAACACTGGATGCATAACAGAAAGAAAAGAATCAAAACAAACAACAGAATGTATTAGGAAATTTCACTGCATAAAAAAAATAAAAGACACACACAGAAAAAGACCTATATTAACATCTATAGAAGACTACACACAGTCACTGCCTGAGACTTTACAGATATTAATATTTTAATTCGTGTGAAATTGAAAAAGGTAAACTGACCTTTTGAGATTGGAGGGATCCTTTAAGGCACAGTAATAATGAAATGCTAAAAATGCATAAGTATAACCAAGCATTTGCATTTTCAGGGATTATAAAGTCATTACCTAGCTTTTTATAAGCACATCTTTTTTACAAAGTATTGCAGTGTTAAATTCTCTAGAAGACTTGCGTTATAGCTGGAGAATACTATCATTTTCTATGCACTTTAACTAATCATCTAAACTGTAGATAAAAAAAATGTATCTAATTTGATATATACAGTACATGGGATCATGGCCTTCCCCACATGGGAAGGCAGCCAATTAGATAGATATGGCATCCATACAAAAAGCATCCATATGGATAGTGATGTTATGGCTTGATTACTCAGATGGATGGGAGCACAAAATTACTAACTTGAAGCAACATTCTAGATCATACAAAACACACATGAATTAAGCTATAAAAATACATGGCAGGAGCATTAACAGAAAAAGGAATGATCAGCGGTGGAGCCAAAGATAGGTCCATTAAATACTAGCAGGTCCATTAACCAACGAGCCTCATTAACATAGCTATCTGAACTTGTATGAACAAGACCAGTTTTTGCATCAGCAAACCCACTGCCTGTTTAATAATGCCAAGGAAAAGAGAGCTGACTGTACTTCACTTCTGTTCTGCCACCACCACTAAGTACATCTTCCTAGAAAACATCAACACTGCCTGTTTTCCTAGTTGTTCCTCCCGTTATTTTCCTGAACAGGAGTCCTTTTTCATTTTGTATTAAACCTCTGTATGTGACCCTTTAAGTGGAAGATGTAGGACTGTCAGTGTAAAGATTGCTTGTAGATGAGTACATGAAATTAATAGCTTGCCTTTCAAAAATCCCCACTTTCACTCTCCCAGCCCACCAAGAATTGTACCAAATTGTACTTATATAGTATAGTATATGGAGCTTTTTAAAAAAAAAAAAAAAAAGACAATTATGATTAGGTTTGATGGAAGAGGAAGGAAATGACAGAAGAACCAAAGAAATGTAGAGCATGAGGTTGGAAACACAGTTTGTAAGATAGAGACCATGGTGAAGTCTTGGTGCAAAGTAACCCAAGGTCTCTTATTTCTTTATTGAAGTCTCACAGACAAAAGCTTTTAGTCATGGGTAACTATGACAAAGCAGCTGATCAAGCGTGCAGCTAAGCCATGGTAACTCACACATATATCCATAATATACATTGCTTGTTTAGGCTGTAAATTCTTGTTTATGCATGTACAATTTGTAAAAGAAATAGTCTATGGTTCAAGTTGGGGCCATGTGAACTTTAATGGCAATATTGGTACTAATGTTCATCAGTAGGCTAGTGCAGGCAAATGGAAATCCAAAAATTGAGGTTGTCATAATTTCACTTATTTCATGTTTTTGTTAATTTTATTGCTGGTTTAGGCATAGAGAAAAAGGGCTGGTTGCTTTTCCTAAGTTACAATACTATGAAATTTACAGCTGACTGTTCAAAGGTGGTCAAGGTACAGTAATATTATAGGACAACTTCTATTTCATATAGAAAAAAATCTCACTGTCATTTTGAGGACAAACTTCTCAAAAGCAAGATGACCAGGCGAGGGCTCAAAGAGTTATAGTAAGTGGGGTTACATCACACTGGCAGCCAGGCACCAGTGGGGTTCCCCAGGGCTCAATTTTAGGGCCCGTGCTCTTTAATGTTTTTATAAATGATCTGGATGCAGGAATTGAATGTACATTAAGTAAGTTTGCTGATGATACTAAACTAGGAGGAGCTGTGGACTCTTGAGGGTTACAGAGAGATCGCCTTACTGGCCTTACAGAGAGATCTGGATAGGCTAGAGAGCTGGGCAATCACCAACCATAAGAAATCTAGCAAGAGCAAGTGCCAAATTCTCCACCTGGGACTGGGTAATCCTAGATATACGTACAAACTGGGGGACGACAGTCTGAAGAGCAGCCCTGCAGAAAGAGATCTGGGGGTTTGGGTTGATGGCAAGTTGAGTATGAGTCAACAGCGTGCCCTGGCAGCCAGAAGGGCCAACCATATCCTCGGGTGCATCAAGCACAGCATAGCTAGCTGATCGAGAGAGGTGATTGTCCCACGCTACACTTGGACTGGTATGGCCCCACTTCGAGTTCTGTGTGCAGTTTTGGGTGCCCCAATACAAGAAGGACATCAAACTATTAAAGTGTGTCCAGGGAAGGGCAATCAAGATGGTGAAATGTCTCGAGGGCAAGACTTCTGAGAAGCAGCTGAGGTCACTTGACTTGTTCAGCTTGGAGAAGGCTGAGGGGTGACCTCATCACTGAGCACTGCCCTCATGGCAGTCTACAACTTCCTCAAGGGGGGCAGCACAGGGGGAGGTGGCTGATGTCCTCTCACTGGTGACCAGCGACAGGACACAAGGAAATGGAATGAAGCTGCATCAGGAGAAGTTCAGATTGGACATTAGGAAAAGGTTCTTCACTGAGAGACTGGTCAGTCACTGGAACAGGCTCCCCAGGGAAGTGATCACATCACCAAGCCTGTCAGAGTTCCAGGAATGTCTGGACAATGCTGTTAGTCATATGGTTTAGTTTTAGGTAGTCTACGAGAAGCAGGGAGTCAGACTTGATGATCCTTATGGGTCCCTTCCAACTTGAGATATTCTATGATTCTATGATTTTACTATAGAGCTTCTTTCCTGTATCCAGGTTTCCTCTAATGAGTTCCATTAGCAAGAAAGTGTACAGTATGATGGCTCTCACACCAGTATTACATAAAAAGAAATGGACTTTCAAAGAGTCTGTTATCAATTTCTCCTGACATCACAGATAAATGTCTGGGAATCTACCAGAGTAATGTGAACCTGCCACATATGACTGCAGAGCAAAACCCAGTATTTATTGCTGTATTCTGAGGCCTGGTACCAAAACTCAGTAAAAGTCAGAAGGTTCTCACCAGTGGTTCAGAAGTCAGCTGTTCAAGTGTGTCAGTAACTGTGCGCTGCCGTGCTCTCTGACGTGGAGCAAAGTACACAGCATCCTCCTCAGTGGTAAGAATTAAAACAGATTTACCATTATCAAATTTCACAATATAATTTTCCTTGGTAATTTTATGACTCATGCCTAGGATGTAGGGAGATTGACCTTACTACCCTGAAAGCTGTGTACTTACAATTTCTTTCTTCAGCCTGAGCAAAACCTAGACAAGCACCACTAGACAAAAATAAATTTTTAACTAAGTCATAAAATTAACTTTCTAAACAATCCTTTAAATGGCAAGAGGAAACACATTCCAATACACTTAGATTATAAAAGAGACAGTAAATTCCACAATAATCCATCAACACTATTAAAATGATAGCAAGATCTCCCTGTGGAGCTGCACCCTCTTTTCACATTGTGGAAGCCAACTTGCCCCTAGAGAATGAACTGCAGTATCAGCGGAAGACCAGAGCTTTCCAAATACCATGTCTCTGATTCTACATTCAGATTTGCTTTACAGAATTTAAGAGGACTTTTCCAGGTCTTTGTAAGGTCTTCTAAATACAGAATGTGCACTGTATGTTGCTTTTTGCTCAGCCACCCTCTTACATGAGTAGGCCTGGTCGATATCTCATGGCCTCCACTATGCTGAGCCATGTATCACATAGATGGGATTGGACTAATGCCACTGCCTAGGATATACTCCCTCTAAATCGTCTTTCAAATGAGGACTTCACTGTGAGACAGAGTACTACAGTACATCACTGAGATTCCTCTCCTGCTTTTCCAGCATCCTGTGAACTTCAAAGCAGGAGATATATTATAATGGTGCTTCTGTCATAGCTGGGGGGCTGGATATCGGGTCAAATGTTTGTCTCATGCTGAGAAGATGAGACTTGGCTTATCTGCTTTCTTTTAAGGCTCTCTTGCTTCAAGGCTCTTCTGAGCAGCAGAGACATAATTACCACTGATGTGACTGCTGTGCTCTTCTCTATATAAAAGATGACAAATGACAAAAAATGTGGGGATATAGCAGAACAAGGGGGGAAGCAACAAAGTGTTTAGCAACATATACACCTGTTGACAGAAGTTTTTTAACAATAAAATGATAAAACTGAAAACTACTTATCAAAGTCAGATATATTCTAGCAAGTCTGAACTGGCTGGCATCTAGATGCATTTGCTCCTCAAATAGGAGTGACAAGTGACTTTTTCACAGATAGCAGGAATGATTGAGCCCAATTTACATATATGTGTCTATGAGTATCTCCACAGCATATCCATGCACGGCTTTTGAACAATTAGGGACCAAACCATTTATAGTTCCATCTATACAAAAACACCACTGAGAACTGGATCCTTCACTTAACTAGAGCATCCTTTCCATTGCCGTCAAGTAAGTCACAAATGTTTTCTTTAAAAACAAATGCATTTACATAATAAATCAACCATTTCATTAACTCCAGGGTGAAAATAATGAAAATAGCTGTCAGATTAAGATTAAACAATCTTTACAACTTTTCAGCAACTTACAAATCATTCTTGTGTTTAAAAATATTTTCACTACCGTTATTACAGATAACATCCTGAAATATTACACCAGTCATAGCTAAGGTTTTATCCACCACTCTATGTGTATGGTTTGATCACTTTGTGTATGGGGTATTACTTTGCTACTTTAATCTCTAGTTCATACATAAACTGAGAGACTACAGAGATTTTGAAAACATGTGAAAATGTGGTTCCAGATCAGAAAAGACTATACTTTCTTCTTTTAATGCACTAAACTTCTAGTTAATAGGAGCCAAACTGGTGCTTTTACACCTGTCTATATACCCATTCAAGTCCTCTTGCAGTTGATATATATATCCTGTAGGTGAGGACTTGTACGACGAAATCATAATAGAAGTGCAGTCATAATCATTAGAAACTAGCTTATAATTTCAAAGCACTGTATAACAACACTAGAACTTCACATGATAGGATTGGACCATTTTAAATAAATGTTCATCCTTGGAATACGGATAAGAAACATTGTGGAAATAAAACTTCACATCCTCAAGGCAAAATCTACGTATTTTCTCACAAAAACAGAAGACCTAGCCCCATACTTTCCTACTAAGGACCTCTAAAAACTGAGTCAGCTAGGTAACCACTTAAAATGACACAAAAAGTGTTACAAGAGTCAAATCAGGATGATTTCTCAAACCTATAAATACATCTTTGATGGCAATTCTTTGTCAGTACTGCCTATTTTTATGACTGTGATGTTAATATACTTTCTACAAAAAAAATTTTATTTCTATCTACTGCATAATTACATAAAATGTGCCTACAACATCACTACAGATTGTTTCTAGTATATAAAGTACTGCTATGCTGTTTAGCTAGAAAAAGGATATTTTCTAGTATTTATATTTTACAGCATTTTTTTCTAAGATATACAATGTCTAAATGGCAGTTTTCTTTTACTGTTTCTTCAGAAATACACCACTGGCTATGTTACTTCTTAGACTTCCTTTATTCCTCATATAAACATTCAAGCATGAAAGGCAACACGTGGATAATGGCAAATTAAGGCAAACTGAAAACCAAACTAATGTTCTTTGCAATCCTTAGGTGTAATTATAAAGAAGCAGCTACAAATGTCTACAAAATGAGTGTGACACATTTAAATTTCCTTAGTAAATAATAGTATCTCCTGCCACAGCCTGTGTAACAGAAGTTTCTAAGTGTTAGATTTGCAGACTGACTGAATCATTAACCACAGTCTAAGTGGAAAAAAACAAAAAGTTTTCAGCTGTAGCTAAGGATGCAATGCTTTCCCTGTGCATGTGTGTAATACATGAATGCAGGCATATTTTTGTGTAAGTAAGGTTGTTTGTATGTAGATTTTGGTTGTTGTCAGTTACGCCAGCCTTTTATGCCCCTTCATGTAGCTTTTATTCACATGAAATAAACCCCTGGCTGAGCCTGGGGTAAGAGTAAATGCTTTATTTTGTATGAGGGTGAAACAAGGAGTGACAGATCACTTATCATTCGCTGTGCAGACTTTGTATTCATTAGAAGAGCCACAATCAATAAGAACCAAAGGCAATCTTTCCCTAAAGATAATTATGCCCAGCATCACTAGAGTGTTTAGGAGTCTGACAGGCTTTTGTTTATTAACAAGAATCACCTTTGAAAGTTTACAATTTCCTAATCCAAATTTGGCCTTACATAACACATGCTGTAAAATGCTCCTGTTTTATTTTGTAATACAGAACTATACTGTTTTTCTCATGGTTATTTTTACATGATGTAAGTTGCCTAAATTTCAAATGCAGAAAAACTGCAAATGTCAAACTGACTGCCACTTCTCACAACTTACAGAGCAGTCTCTTCTGGGTTTTGTGGGACAGGTGGTGTTTTTTTAAAAGAGAAACTATGGAAGCTATTAGTTTCTTATATAGAATATGTTCTTTTAGTTTAATGAGAAAAATAGAATTCAAACCATTGTTTTTAACTTGCTATTTCACATTAGAAAACTCTTTCCTTAATTTTGTGCATATTATGCATAGTATTACTGAGGTTATAAAATCTCATCTAAGAGATTCTGAACTGTCACATCCAAAGACAGACTCCCTTAACAAAGTCTTTAAATACAAACACAAATAGAGAATAGATCTGAGACCTAAGTTAGAAGAAAATTTCTGCAAAACTGTATATTGACAATACCAAGGAATATAGGTATTTTTAATACAAAATAAATGAAGCATTGCTTCAAAAACACTGTGCCTAATAGATATTCACAAGGCAAAGATGATCACAGCATAAGTGAAATTCCATCCCTACATCATCCTGTTCTGCGCCTGTGCTTATAAGATCTTCTGTCAGGAGCTAATCTCACATGACAGGCTTGATCCAAAACCATTTGAAGTCAATGGAATGTCTCTTCCTGACTTCAGGGAGCTTTGCATCCAGCCCATATAAACTTCAAGAACAATATAGTTCATAGAAGATTGTTTTAAGAGAACAATAGCTAACTGTTGTCTAAGTAGAAAAGATTGTTAGCTTCAAATGAAAATTTACCTGCAGCAGTAGATTTGTGTTAGGTTTGTTTTGTTGTTGGTTTGTTTATGCACATAACAGTTAAACCTTTCCAAAGTGAGAACATTCCATTTCTTTAGCAGAAGCCACAGAAAATCAAAACTGTAGTGAAATACTCCCCTCCTCCCCCCCCCCAAAAAAAGGCAATTTTGTATGTAGTAAGTTTAGTTTTTCTAAAGAAACAAAAGATCACTTTTAAGGCCTTGATTAATTTGAGGTTTTCTTAAACAGCTGTGCATTAAGGACAAGACAGACCAAGAGGTTTCAAAAACGTAACAGGCATTCCTGCAGTTAGCAAACCAAAAGACAGATTGAAAAAATAGAACAAGTTGTGTAAGCAAGGGGGTAGGCTGACAGGAAAAGAAGTTATTTTGTTTGGGCTTTGTTTTAATAAAAACCCTGATTGAAGCCAATTTCAAAGCTAGAGCTGACAACTACCACACCAGATAAGGTGACCAAAGTCAGACTGTTATTTATAGTTTGAAAATAATAACGGTAGGTAAGCCCTGAAATAGCCATTAACATAATTTTAAAAACTGGTGAAAGAAAAGTCCCATTGCTGTGATTTGGCTCTTCTCTCTTTCACAAGAAAAACGGGGCAACAACAAAGTAGACCAGTACAGAACCTGATGCTGATCCCATGTACACTTGTACCAGTAAATTTACACTGATGGAAAAGCAAATCAAAATCAGGTCCACCACCTCCAAGTTCCCCACAGCAACAGAGAATGGTGGTTCTAACTTCCTCACTCACACATCAAATCAACTCACTGCAGCTATTTTAGTTACCTAGTGTGGAGATGAAAACACAGAAACTTCCAATTAAGCACAAATATTTCAGAATGTCCACCTCTGGAGACTGATTCTATGTTTCACAGTGAAAAAAAGACATTAAATCCTAAAGACTTTTATGCATAAGACATACCAGCCACTGTTAATTTTCTTTGTAGCTGGTTCAACATGTTTAACAACAAACACTGACATTACTGCCATTATTAGTTTATAATTTTCATAAGAGTCTACGAGGTGTTATATCGAAAGCAAGGTAGCTCATACCTCAAAAAGTAAAGTAAATTAGACAAAGCACAAGGAAAAAGCAAGCGTCAATTTCTCCAGTGTACAGATGCTATACTTTCTGTCTCCATCTAAGCTTCCAGTATCTGCAACTAAAAATAAACAATTCACTTTATAAATACACCTAACCAAATTGCTGATTTTTTAGGCTAAATGGATTAATCAAACATAATTATAAATTTCATTTCAGGTCAGTACAAAACTACGTTGTTTTTTCCTAAATTAAATTAAACAGTATTTCTCAAGTCAAACAGCATACTTCATTTTGGTATCACAAATATTTTTGTACAATAATTGTCAAACAGCCCATTTTGTTTGACTCAAAAAAAAAAAAAACAAAACACCCAAAACATTTCATTTGGGTGTTTTGCCTTTTTTTCTCCTTCTTGCTATTAAATGCATTTCTGAACTGAAATATTGTCCTAAAATGAAAAATCAAACTTTAATGTAAAAAAGCCAAAACAATATGCAGACTTTAGCTTTGTTTTTCATTTATATTTTTTTCTTCTGACATGCACAAATGAATTGTTTTCTTCACTCCATAACTACATTTTGGGTAAATAAACCATTCATATATTTTGTTAAGCCTTATTTAGCCATCAGGTATCAAACCATTTGCTTTCATAGTTCTACCCTATTCTCTCCTCTTTTTACACAGGCAGCTGGGACACAAACTGCCCACTGCTCAATATTGCTAGCTTGTATCCTGATCCCCTCAGATCTGATCTGCTCCCCTCTTACTCTGTTCTTGCTGCTGCTAACACTTCCTTAGCCTTCAGGGGACTTGGGCTTCCAGTTACCCCCCTGCCGTCTCTGAGCATTCCCAGGTGCTCATAATCTTTTCTCTGTATTGTTGCTGCTGCTTCTCCTTATTTTGTCAGATGCTACAGTTTTGCAAGTTGCAAGGATCTTACCTCTGAGACCCTCTTTTGTTGCTCTGTCTGTGACCACGCTGGAAGCAGGGAGTGATGGATATTAGGGAAGCATGAGCCTCCCCTCGCTGTTTAGCAGCGTGGTCTGCAAAGAAAGATAGAGATGCTGCTCTCTCCTCCTCCCCCCTCGCTGTCCCAGCTTCCTCCTCCCTCCTCCTTGCTCCCTCCTTCCCATCCACAAACTCTCGTTCTGTCTGTGCTTCAACACAATACGCTACCTCTCAGCACCGGCTACCTAAGGTCAAGAATACAAACCCCTCACCCTTCCCCCCTGCCTTTTCCTCTCCAGTCTCATGCATCCTCACCCCTGCTTCCAACTGAATATGGTATCTTCCCAACTAGACATGCCTTATTTGGCTGTAGGGTCTAAAGCACAGACAATTTCAGCAGCCCTTGGAGAAAGGAGTTATAAAACAGAAGATGCACAGGGAAGACCAGGGATATGAAGGGGAAGGGAAAGTGGAAGTCTTCTGGAGAAAGTGGAAACTGTGGGGGTTTATCTGTGTGTGAAAGAAATCTAGTCATAGTAGCCAAAGCCTGCCACTTGGAGATTAGTTTAAAAGATCTATTCAGATTAAAGAAAAGTGCCCTGGATAGCTAGTTATATCCCAAATCCGGCTTACCTATTGTTTATGCTCTTTGTTTCTCGATCCTTATTCTAAATAGCTTTTTTTAAATAAGCTTCCAAACTTTTCCCCTGCAAAACCAGACTTAAATACCAGTATAATCTGATGATGCAATAGTGAATGAAAGTAAAAAAGTAACCAGTAGTATTTTTTTAAGATTATGAGCTATGAAATAATCACCTTTAAGATCATGGAAAACACAGGCACAAATCCTCGAACTTTTCAGCTTGAATGATAAATGTATTCAAGGGGTCTCCTTACCCTTTCAGCAGTTATGATGACTAGAAGTACCTTCAGGCAATCAGTATGTGATTTCCAAAAATTGCGTATAATTACAGCTAGGCAGCATGTTCTTCTTAAGGACCTAATATTAGATACGTGATAAGCCAGTCCTTCTAAAGTGCTTATGTTTGTTACAGAGGCTATGGAGAGAGGTAGGTGATGCTGAAGACTTCTAAAAGATCTTGTTTGCTTAAGGTTAAACACTTTGCTTAAGTGGACAGGATCTCCCTCTGGAGGCCTAGAGAGGCACCTGACTCTCTCTGGGGATGTATGAAAACGTATTAAGCACTTAGTTCATGAGGTCTGTTTCACTGATTGTCTAAAATTAAGCAGCAAGTTAGCTACTGCAAGGCCAAGGCCAGACACAATGAAGGTGTAGTAATTACAAGTTACCTTAAAACTTTACATATCCTAGCCCATGTTTCTTCATTGTTGGTGGCCTCAAAGGGCAACTAGGAGGCATGACGCATCTAAGGTCAGCAGACGGTGGTCCACAGGGCACAGAAACAATTGCTCACATTCCCTGGATCATCTCACAAATAAAAGAAAAATACCTTCGAAGGAGCCTCTTTGAGCACAACAGCAACATCCACCATAGCAAAACAATCTATTGATCAATCTTCATAAAACTCTTCATCAATTTGAAAAGAATCAGAACATAGTCTTTAACTTCAATCAGTGCTAGGACAAGCTTAATAACTACTGCAAACAACACAGACTTGATTTAGCTTGAGAACGATAACCTAAATGACTGAAATGAAATTAGGGAGCTGTCCATTTACTCTGTCATAACCACCTCAACCATTTTGCCCACAAATGAAGATTTACGAAAAAATTATAATCCAGACTTGCCAAATCTCAAATGCTTAGCATGTGAGTCAGTCGAGGAGCAGCTTCTTCCACCTTCTCCCGTGCAGCAAGACCTACATCACAGCAGTGTTCTCAAACCAGGACACCCCTCTCCCTCTTGAAGGCAAAGCAAGTGCCACTCTTGGCAAATTGTTTAAACTTAATCATTACATTCAGTAGTCCGAAATGAGCTACAGCGTTGTGCTGCAACAGAAGAGCGTGCTGCCTATTTTCATACTCAAGAGACTTGTACCTCAGTGCATCTCACCTAATTTAAAGAACCAAATTAATCTCACGTCTCAAAACCAGTACAGAACTTTTTCAAAAAATAAGGCAAAGTAAAGATCTGAACGTCTGGATAACTTTTTATAATTAGCCAGACTTCCAGCATCAAGACTTTCCTTCCTGAGTTGGGCGCTGCAATATGCTTTTTAAGAACTAGTGTCATCATGCACTACGTATGGAAATATTTCCTACTAACCTTCAGTATACACACTACTTTCCAATAGCCTTTACCACTCCAAAAGGACAAGAGTACCACTGCTAAGTTGCAGCAGAAAGTTGCTCAGAACTTCATGGGTGCAATGAAGTTTTCAGACCAGAAACAATCCTTACAATCATTACAGCAACAATCTCTGGATAAGTATGAGTAATCACCTCAAACTGATGCTGTTCATGTTGCACTTGATAAGAGGACTAAGTCAGAGCTCGTAATTTGGATGAGTTTTTATTTTAACAACAGGTAAACTTTAAAAATGAAAAAGGTAAAAAAAAGAAATGAGAAAGAATCAGATGTCTCATCTACTTTGGTGCCAAAAGATCTCTATAAAATCAGCTATATGTTTTTTCTAGAATAGTCCAGAGATGTCACATGTCAGCCCAGCTTCTGAAGGTCAGAACTTTGTCCTCATGGTCAGCAAAGGAAGCCTTAGAATGGACAGGCCATTTGGAAGTAACATATCAGCAGGACCGGAGGTTTTTTACCCAAATACAAAGCTGCTGAAGTACTAGCTATAGGGTATGACATGTAACCTATAGCTTAAACCAACTTCAGTACCAGAAGACTGGTAAATATGAGCAGGACACCAATGACTGACTCATGTCTCTCAACAGATTCTCCAATCATCTGGAGAAGGAGGTGAACACTGCTGTGACAAAGCTTGATACAGTGCAGAACACCGAAATCACAGAATCACAGGGGTTGGAAGGGACCTCTGGAGATCATCTAGTCCAACCCCCCTGCCAGAGCATGACAGAAAGTTACTCAGGATACCTGAATATAGACTGTGAAATGTTGCAGGCATATCTCATAGTAGTGGATGATTGAAAAGGTAGGTTAAATTAAGTACTAATAAATGAAAAAGAAGTGCAATAAAAGATTTGCCTTGTAGCACTAGCAAGCCATAGTGGCATTCAGGGCAGGAAGAAGTCAGAGGCAAGATGCTGACAGTATGGACACTCTGTAGAGATTTGGAGATCAGTGGAAAAGCAAAAGCAACTGGCCAGAAGAGTTACCTATCCAGAAGAGTTACCTATCCAGAGAGCAGGAGAAGAAAGAATGGTAGGAGCCTGCTCAAGCAGAAGGCAGTAGCCACCAGCACCGGTCAGGGAACTAAAACTGGGTCCAGCTCTGCTCAGTTTCTCCAGTGCAGGAGCATACCAGGGGCAGTGGACGTGCTACGGGCATGAAGTGCAATCCTTTGCCCTCACAGCAGACAACTCTTTTTCTTTCAACCAATGTTTTTGCCAGTGCTTCAGCAAACAGCAGCAGCCACAGAACCAGGCAATCCCAAAGATACTTCCTCCTTGCTACCTGCTCTTTCTTCTCTGCTCTTGCTGCAGCTGCTAACTGTACGTGCATAATGATGGACTCTTACCCACTTAGTAATGAGGTCTTTGAGCACTGTAGACAGCTTTCTGAAAACATCAGCTCAAAGCTTACTTATTGTCAAAAAGGCACATACAGTCTTAGAAAGAATAGAGAATAAAGAAGAAACCATCAATTTGACAATGTATTAAGTCTACACTTGTAGAATTCTTGCATATTGCTTTTATATTGGGTCATGAGATCATTGGATCATTCAGGTTCGAAGGGACCACAGGAGGTGTCCAGCTCAATCTCCCAGTCAAAGAAGGGTCAGCTATGAGATGAGGCCAGGTTGCTCAGGGCTTTGTCCAGTTGTGCCTTGGAAACCTCCAAGGATGGAGACTACACAACCTCTCTGGGCAACCGATTCCACTGCTTTACTGTCCTCATATTGGGGGAAAAAATGTCCTTTTTTCCCTTTCTTTTTTTTTTTTTTCCTTTCAAATTACAGTTTTCTTCCTTTCAAATATCACACCATTTGAGAAGGCTATTGCAGAACTGAAAAGCAACATATAAGAGTGACTACAGATTTGAAGTAACTTCCATACAAAACAGATTACATAGGCTAGGAGTCTTCAAATTGAAAGCAGGTAAACGAGCTGATAAAGGTCTACAAAGTTGAGAATAATATGGAAAAAGTGAACTGAAAAGAAGTCTTTCCAATTTCTTATAACGCAAGAATTACAGAGCACCCAATGACATGACTAGAGACCATATTTGAAACAAAATTAATTTCTTTTCTCAAACAACTTATAATTAAATTGTAGAACTCACTGCTGCATAATGTAACACCAGTCAAAACTACCAAAGGGTTAAAAGATTAATTCAGTGAATATACGGAGTTTGATCCATCAGTGAGAAGCTCAGATGCAGAACATCTGCAGGACAGGAATTCTCCAAACTATTACACATGGATGCTCCAGAGAGGACACTACTTTACACTTCTGTTTCTTAAACTCTTCCTGAAACTGGATGTTCCTACTGTCCATTGTAATGGACAGAATATAAAGAACATACTTTGCTACCACATATGCTTAGGAAGCGAAGTTTTCTGTGTACTCTCCTGTGTCCTTTTAATAAAACACATTTCCTGCAATTTTCTTAGTAAAGCGACATGAAAAATCTTCACATACATTAAGTAGCAATGCAATAATTCAGTAGAGGCAATCAAGTGTCATAAAGAAGCTGTAAGTTTTAAAACAGTACATCACATAACATTTAAAGATACAATCATGTAGTGAATTCCTGTTTATTATACCTTGATGTAGCCACAACATAAACTCTTCAAATATCTGTGCATTTTCATCAGCCATGTTTAGCACAAGTCTTCTATCTCGGACACTTCTAACAATATCCACTTCTTCTTCATAGACCGTTTGTAAATTATATACCCCTGCAAAGACGTAATAAATGGCATTGGTATGGTGCTAGATCAAAAGCATCCAAGTTCCCAACTTTGTATTTCCCTCAAGGCTGACTGTTCCTCTCAACTTCCAATGATAAACCACCAAAGCAGGTTCTGGGCTTTGTTAGAACAGCTACGCTATGAACTCCAGAAGCAAAAGACAATGATTGCCTGTCCAACTTAACAGAATCATTTTTTTTGCAGAAGCCTGGGTTTCTGAGCTGAGCCTGCAGATCTGTGGAACAGCCCAAGGGTTGTCATGGCAGCCATGAAATTCTGAGCTAGTCCAGAAGACTCATTCTCTCTATGAACAGTGCAAGTATCTGCCTTACACCAACCAGGAGCTGGATCATTCCAGCTCAGGCATCAATTTTAGCACAGGATTTCAATTCAGCTACAATCACTAAACCGCAGTGCTCTCCTGTTTTATGCAAAATATACATAAGCTTTTTCTAGAAGTTTACAGATATTCACTGTGATTAAAAATGTTCAAGCAAAAGGCAAGTCTGCCTTCAAGAATTCACTTTCTGATATGAGTCAACCTTTACTTTGCATTATTGATCATAAGTAATCATTTTAGGTGCCTATCACCTATTTTTTAATTTGTAACTGACTGAGCCTCCAGTCTTCTTAAGCCTTTTAATAAACTAGCAAGAAAATTCTGTTACTCATGTGACAAACATTACCTGAGGTAATACAAATTATATAAGCAATAACATTTGAAAGAATAATACTAAATATCCAATATATCATTGACAGATAAAGAGTATCTTGGCAATGAGTTTCTGTGAATAGTGAGATATTTAGGTAGCTACAAAAATGAGGAAATAATCAAAATACACATAATTTAAATATCTATTGGAAATGAAAAAAATCTGCATGGTTTATTCTGAAGTTACTACTGGACATATTCACAAACTATAAATGACACAAAGCATAAGATTCTTAGAAACTGATGAAGCTCACCACCACATAATCACCACTTTCCCAACTACAACAAAACTCAGTTGATGTTGAAATGCTAGGAACTAAGCCATCTTTGACACCCTTACAGAAGCCATGCAAGACACTTCACAGCTATTTAAAACATTACAGTCATTATAGGAGGAAGGAAATCCCGGCCCATTTTCATGTCTAGGTGTTGCATGAAATTCTAAACTTGTGTCTTCAAAATCACTCCTTTTAATCATATGAATCCCAGGTACTCCATATACAGTCTACAGAGTGATCCACCCTACCAGAACAACTAATTTCGCCCATAGCCTTTTCTCTCCCCCTCTTTCTACAGAGTTTTGTGCACTCCTCATCTGGAATAGCACTCATAACCAAAAAGCAGTTGTTTTCTAGTGCAGGATGGATACACATCCAATCACTTCTAAAAAAACAAACAAACAAACCAACCCCCAAAGCCAACAAAAAAAATCAGCATAATATTTCATTCTGACAGTAAGAAAAATAAGATGTCTTAAGCATTTTCAGTCATATGGCATGGACAAAATACAGGCATCCCCAGGCATGTGACTAAAGGTAACCAAAACTTAAAGCACATGCCTGCATTGTAGTTAGATAACATGCCAGTCTGATTATTCCTGGGAAAAGGTTATTAAATATGGCTATAAATGAATGTGTCTAAGAAACTGAGTGTGTCCCCTCAGCTAGAATGATGGCTACAAGTAGTAGAAATTACTTCAGCTGTTCCACAGGCAACTTCAAAGACAGGGTGTCAGACTACAAAGTCAAGGCAAACTTGTAAAGGGAGATATCACCTTTGTTAGATCAGGAAATATAGTTAGAAAACCAGATTTCTGGGGTTTGTTTTATTTTGTTTTGTTTTGGTTTGGGGTTTTTTGTGAAGTAAGAGGAATAGGATTATAGTAATTCCATTTGGTGCAATAAAGAATATATTTCCCCACTTTTTCTTTTTTTTTTCCGCTTTGGGTTTATCTTTAGATAAATGTAATATTTACAATCAAATAATGTATTATTATTATTTATTAGAATTTGCCTTCTGATCAGAAATACCTCAAAGTTCCTCAATATTGGAGGGAAAACTGAATTTTGCCATTCTACATTCAGCAATTCTTTTGTTCTACTTTCTATTAGCTACTTTCTATTTTGCTTGTGGTGGCAATGTGAGAGGAAGGGAAGGATAAGAAGAGAGGTAGAAAAGTCTGCTTAGCTTCAAGGCTCTGAGGATGGAGGTGATCTAACCTTGCTGGAGGGCTAGGACCTGTTCATGAGGGGTGTTACTCCCTAGTGGTGAAACACAGAAGCACTGGGGCTGGACAAGCACAGCATGGATGGTTGGAATGTAGACGCCTCCAAAATGGAAATGACTACCTGAGTTTTCCCAGTGTTTTCTGTTTTTCCAGCATCCTCCTACAGTATGCCTCCCAGTGGCAGGTAACCCACCTTCCCTGAATCTCTTTCTCCTCTGCCCGTCCCTCAGCGCAGAACAGGTGCCCCAACATTTCTCAGCCATTTCATGTTCTCACTGCTATAAGGCAGAGTGAGAAACTGGAAGAAAGGACGGCAGTGGCCAACCCAAACACTTCCCTCTTAGGCTAGAATTACTTTTATGCACCTGGAGACAACCCCACTACCAGTGAATGTGCTAGATCATAAGCCTCAGTGCACACATAAGAGCAAGTTACTCTAATTTCAAGTAGGTGCTACAGAACACTGTTTCATATTATGAAATAAAATTGAATAATTGATTTCAAATAATACAAAAACTGCAACGGGGAAATCTTCACCTAAAGTAAAAAAAAAAAACTTCAAAGATACTTTGAAACTCAAGATATAAAGATAACCATCTTATGAGGATGTACTTCAACTTTTCCATACATTTAAAGCTGACAAAATGGAATACATCAGGCAATGCTGGATCTCCTCTGCAACTCAAAAGATACAAACAACAAATATAATAATGCCCTTTTGCAACAGGAATCTTCTCTTTATAAACTCCTTAGCATGGATGAAAATTTCCAGCAAGCTCGGTTAAGACCTTTGCCTAGAAACCCTCGGTCTCTTTCAGGTGGGAGACAGCTTGCTGCCAAGTTTCAAAACCTTACCAAGAATACAATATTCACCGGACCTTTTCAATAAAATACACCAGTGTTCACATGCAGCAAGCACTTGCTATTTACCTAACTCTCATGTCACCTTAAGGGTACTTTTTCCATCTATATAATTTCCTTTCTGGATTACAGGTACAAAAAGTAGGGGCTTCAGTTTATAACATGTCCTAAAACCTACGTCTCCAACATGATGCTACATCCACGACTTTTAATTTTATTTCAGGTGTGGAGTTCAGGACATCACAAAAGAGAACATTGTTTAGTACTGTGCTGTTCAGATCTCATTACCTGACTCAATCTTCTTCATACTCATACAACAAAGTAAAGAAATAAGAGATTTGCCCTCTTAAATTAATGGATGATTATTCACCATGTATACAGGAACAGTCAGGTTAAGCTGAGCACATCAAGAAAGACTACTGTTACCAGAAACAGATTTAAATCATTACATTTTACAGCGTAAAAAAATACATAGTAGTGTTCCACACCTTTACGCGCAATCATTATGCAGTGGTGAGGACCTTAGTAGGACTTTAGGGAGGCTAGGAAGTTTATACAGATATATTAATATACAAAAACATGGATGATTCTATGATTCTATGTAGTTTAAACAGATACTTACACCTATTTCTGTCTTTCATGATTTTGTACTTTTGCACCTTTGCAGGAAGATATTTCCTCTGGCTCATCTTTGCAACAATATATGTGCACCTAATGGAAGATACAGTTACAAGATTATTATCATTAAAGGGATCATTAAGGATTGCATTTGGGACAGAATTGTACAGATCTTTACAGAAGGTGGCCTTGGCTTTAACTGCAGTATGTTGCAACTACTAGGCATATAAATAAAATACATATCATATAAGGAGATAAAGGTACCTGCTAGGTGATACAATTCCCAAATTCACGATTATTAATAGGACATTATTGTAACAAAAAAATAAAAGAAGAATAGGAAAGTAATGGCATTCAAAACAAATTTTAAAATATGAAAATGGTAATAGAAAAACCACAAAAAATCCTATTTTGCATGAAATCCAAACCTTGCACCATTACAGGCTGCATGAGGTTCACCAGTGAAAACTTTTACAAAGCAGTCTAATTTCAGCTGCTCAAAATACAAGTAAAACCTACATGCCTAAGTAGTGCAGAGTAAAATATTAACATAATTAGCATTAAATTATGGAAGTGAAACATTTCTAAGAAAATTATGTTTTGACTTTTACATATAGTCTGTCAAAACTTTTAATGAAACCACTGTTCTAGTATGTATTAATGTTAAAAGATCGGCTTTAGGAAATGGAGTTATTGCCCCCTGGTGGCAGATAAGAATCAATGCAATCGAAGAAAACAATTTCCGATAAATAAGCAAATCTTTCATTTTAAGAAATCATGTCTTGTACGATTAATTTCTGAAAATATTAAAAATAACGCACAGCCATTTTCATATGCAATAAGATAAGAGTAAAAGGGGTATAATTTACATTTTCATCTACACGAGTAATAAATAATGTAGGAGAAATTTCATTATATCAGCTTTATAAAATGTAGTAACACAATAGAATCAAACTCTTTGATCAACAGAATGCCACAGCCGAAACTTCTGATAGTCCAGTCAGTTACTTCAAAATCTAATTTTCATTTTAAAAAAGAATTAGGCTTTATAATTTTCATGTAAACGTAGAAAAACCTTCCTGAATCTGAATCCGTGCAGGGCTTTTCTTCGCTCAGTTAGGTATGTCAGCAGCCAAGGACAGGAACAGAATTTGATCTTATGACTGGCTAGAACAATAGCATAGTTAAATGTTGATGCAATGTTTTCCACATGGGTTAATACAGAAATTCATGCATTCTAATCCTCAAATTATGAGTCATTAGCCTCCCTTCTAATATCTCATCAAAAACCTATTCAATAATTTTTATACTGCATGGCACATTCCTTACTTCACCCCAAACTAAAGCAGCCCAAGACATCTCTTCCAAACCATTTTGCTGTTCCAGCTGAAAAAAACCCTGCTTTAACACAGTGGGTTTATGCAATCTGTGATTACAATGGTAAGATATATCTTCCAGTTAAGACTGTAACAAAAGGGGACAAAAATTCATTCCTTACTACATTTATCACCACGGAGTAGTTAGCAAGGATCATGTTCCCCATACAAAAATGAGCATTTTTACATTTCAGTGACGTGTTGTTTTTTCTGTGACAGGGAAACCTTTTGCACCTGCAGCAGTCTAAGCTCTTCTTAGAATACTGACAAGCAACATTGCATGACGTCTTCAACTGCACAACTCAAGGCTTCATGTCTCCTGATACACAGATATCATGTCTTTGAGGTGCTGTAACATATTTTTCCCTCTTTTTTTCTTATAAATTGATTAGAGCATGAGAACAATCCACCTTAGTTCTACACACCTCTACAAGGACAATTATTAGCATACAAGTACTTGATTGAAAATTGGTTACTATGAAGAAAACTCCATCAAGGCATCTGATGTATAAGCTACTCCAAAGGAATGTCCAACCTGAAAGGTTGCTATGAAACAGCAAGTAAATTAAAATTAATTCAGTATTTTTTAAAGCTAAGAGAGTGTTATTTGCCCTGTCTAGTCTGGCATATTAGAAGATGAATGAAGTTCTTCACGGCTTTGAATTCCTCATACCTGACTGGCAGTTTTATACAATGTCCAATGAAATTCACATTTCTCCAGAGCACCTGCCCTGAGGGCAGAGAAGGGAAGTGACTGGAAATTTCACCTAAGCTGTAGGTGGGAGAAGCAAAATAGTTCACAAATTCTTTAAGCAAAAGAACTCCATGACAGACTTATCTGTGGTACAATATGGTAGAGGACAGTTAACTGCTATAAAGAGCAATCAATTTAACAAGGCATTGTGTTTTAAAGAAGCGTTTTTGTCTGACAAACAGAAGTTACCTACTAAATTGGAAATTTTGAGATTACTGCTGATGCTGACAAATGAGCAAGGCAACAACAGTCAGTGCTTGTAAAACGTTATCAGAAGTGTGGAAAAAAGGGCAGAAGCAATGGAGTTGGGATTTGGGAAAGGATCTGGGACCTCTTGCTGGGGGATAAATCCACAGTCTTAGTTCAGACAAGCCACATTTCCTGGCTCCTCTCTGGCTCTAAAGCAACATACCTAGCCCTTCCCCACAAACCTCTCATCATTAACTTATTCTTAACATGGGCATGGGATCCTTGTCTCCCCAGTGAGTGACATACATAGCTTTGGCCTTATTACACTAGCAAGGTATGACAGAAGCAGACTATTTGGCAAGAAAGCAATACTAATTACTCCCACACCTATTTACACGATAGTGCTTGGGCAGGGTGCTCTCTCCTTGCTCATGCTGTGCATCAAGGGAAGAAAAATCTCCCTCCTTGCAATAACCAAAGTGGTGAGAGCGAGAACTTCCCAATTTTAGCTCACTGTAGTGCTTAAGGAAGCTCCCCTTGCCGGCTGCACCCCCCTGGCAAGACATGTAGGAAGGAAGTGAGCTAGCAAATCCCTTTCTCTGCTGCTCTGGGAGGGCAATGAGAGCAGAGGAATCATAGAATGGTTTGGGTTGGAAGTGACCTAAAATATCATCTAGTTCCAACCCCCCTGCCATGGGCAGGGACACCTTCCACTAGACCAGCTTGCTCAAAGCCCCATCCAGCCTAACATTGAACACCACCAGGGATGGGGCAGCCACTACTTCCCTGGGAAACATGTTCCAGTGTCTCACCACCCTCACAGTAAAGAATTCCTTCCTAATATCTAATCTGAATCTACCCTCTTCCAGTTTAAAACCATTACCCCTTGTCCTATCACTACACTCCCTGATCAAGAGTCCCTCCTCATCTTTCCTATAGGCCCCCTTTAGGTACTGGAAGAGGCTATAAGGTCTCCCCGGAGCCTTCTCTTCTCCAGGCTGAACAACCCCAACTCTCTCAGCCTGTCCCCATAGCAGAGGTGCTCCAGCCCTCTGATCATCTTCATGCCCCTCCTCTGGACCCACTCCAACAGGTCCGTGTCCTTCTTATGTTGGGGGCCTCAGAGCTGGATGCAGGACTGCAGGGGGGTCTCACAAGAGGGGAGCAGAGCAGCAGAATCGCCTCCCTTGACCTGCTGGCCACGCTTCTTTTGAAGTTGGCTTTCTGGGCTGTGAGGACACACTGCCGGCTCATATTGAGCTTCTCATCAACCAACACCCCTAAGCGCCATTCCGGGCGATCCCCGAAGNGGTGGGGATGGCGGCGCCTTCTCCCGACACGGGCTCGCAGGCTCGTCGTGAAGGCCTCTGAGCGCCCGCCCTCCCTCCCTCCGCTGCCTCGCCTCAGGGCGGGAGAGGCCTCCCGCCGCCCTAGGCCGCGGCCGGCCGGAGGAAGGAGGAGGAGGAGGGGCCGGGCGAATATNTCTCATCAACCAACACCCCTAAGCGCCATTCCGGGCGATACCCGAAGTCTCCTTCCTCCCGGCGTTCAGAGGGGAGGACTCCCCTGAGGCGACACCCGCCCGTCGCACTGAGGCGACGGTGCCACGGCCGTGCCCGCTCCACCTCCCCAGAGGCCGCTGACAGGCGGGACACGCTGCGTGTGAGTGAGGTACACGGCGGGCGGAGAAGGGAGGTGTCCCTTGTGGATGGGGAAAGGGCGGGGCGGCACTGCAAGGCTTTGCTTCCACCGCCGGAGGTTTTAAGGAGATTCTCGTAAATGCTTCCTCACGCTTGTCCGGCAGGAGATCTCCGAGTGGGAAAGATGTGGCAGGCCTAGTCAGAGTGGCGCACGTTGGGATGCATCCGCCCTCTGTCGCGTTTTAGCAGGCTGCCCGGGAAAGGAAAATGTAGTGATGTTAGTCATAGTGCAAAGGGATGATTTTCATAGCTGTGTTACCTATAGCCTCTTAATCGAGTGAAATAGGTTGTTGCTGTGTTTGAGAAAAAGACTACAACTGTGTATTCTGTTCTTCTCTGAACATCTGTGATGTTCAGGTAATCTTATATGCAGCTTCCACTGCTACTTTTAGTAATATTAGGAGGTAGCTAACAACAACCAGGCCTACTTCTAAATCTGAGATACTTTTTAGAAATGCTTAGTTTTATTAACCTTGACCGTTGGGTTAAATGCTACTTGGTAGGATTGTCTTAAAGCCATGAAAAAGTTTACGTAAGGTTTTACACTGGTAATTTGAAATTTCTTATTATTGGAGATGGGGATTGTAAGAAACAATGGGTGTTGGGCACAGCTTCTTGTGTAGGTGGTTAGATGAGTCAGCCAGAGATGATGCTTTCCTGAATCTGCTTCTTATAAACAGGGAAGGCAAGGATGTGGTAATCATTAGAAGCCGTGGCTGTAATGGCCATGGAATAGTGGGGTTCAAGATTCTGGGTGTAGCGGGGAAGGCAAGTAGCAGAGTACAGAACCTGGACTCCAGCTTATTCAGGCTCTAGGGTTCCAGTTTATTCTGGCAACAGGTACCTGAGATTTTGAGGGAGGCAACTTTGAAAGTTGGAGGAGCTGAAGTAGTGGAGTTCCTCGGGGGTCTGTCCTGGGACCTGTCCTGCTGATAGGAAGAGGATGTGGGATGCATCCTCATGATGTTTATAGGTGGGGAAGGTGCCATAGACAGGTAGGGATAGGCTGGAGGAATGGGTCATCAGACATCTCAAATTCAACCAAGGAAGCTGAAAATACAAATGTCAAGTCCTGCACCTGGGCCTGTATGCTGCAGTGGTACAGGCTGAGGGACCACCCTGCTGAATGGACCTGGGGGTCCTGATGGACAGTGGGCTAAACATGCACCAGCATATGAGGCTATATGAGCAGGAGCATAGCCAGCACATCAAGGGAAGTGATTCTTCTTCTCTACGTGGCACTTATTAGGCTGCTTCTGGAATGCTCTGTGCCATTTTAGGCCCATCAGTGCAGGAAGGCTGTTGATAAACTGCTGAGGGAGCTTGTTAAGCCACAGCAGCCCTTCAGTACTTGCAAAGAAGTTAACAAGAGGCTGGCGCTAGACACTTCACAGCCATGCACGACAGGAGGCTGAAAGGAAATAGCCATGAATTGAAACAAAAGAAGCAAGAGAGGTTGTAGCTTGATGTAAAGTGAAACTTTTTCACTGTGAGGATGGGCAGCTGGTGGAATGGGATGTCCAGAGAGGTGTAGCCTCTGTCCCTTGAAATTTTCAAGACCCACTTGGATAAAGCCTTGAGTAAGCTGCTCTGATCTAATGGCTGTTCCTGTTTGGAGACCTCTTCAGGAATGAGTCTGAATTTGAAAATACTCCTTTTGTTAAATTGGGGTGAGGGATGGAATGAAGTACCTGCTTAGGCCCATCATGTCAGTTTCTTGACCAGAGCAGACTCTGCTGCCAGTCTGGAAGTCTACTACAAAATAATTGTAATGCTGTATAATAGCAGTGTATTTTCTGTATGTGAGCTGTTACATGGAATAGCTGAAGCTTGTATTTGCAGAGTTTATACAGGTATCTGTTTGTGTTGTGACTATTGCCTGAGCATTAGGGAGTTCGGTGGCGTTTCCTGCTTTCCAAGACAGTGGGAGATGTGCTGAGATTAAGGGCAGAAAATTCTGAGTATGTATCTCTTCTATCCAGTGATACTCCTTCACTGTAATATCTGTTGAGTTGTCAGCACTCTGATGGCTATAGCATCTAGAGTTCATTTGGGGATTTCTTCTAGAGAAGCTTCCTGTGTAGACAGCATTTTATGTCAGTTATATTTTTTGGTTTTTTTTTCCCCAGCCACCAATGATCAACCTGAATGTGGACAATGACGTACAGTTTGTGAGAAGTAAGTTGCTGTGTTCCATGTGTGAAGATTATTCTTGAAGTATTTCGTACCTTTTTTTTTTCCCCCAGAATGCTGGGTACATGCTGTAAACAAAAGAGAAATTGTTATATGCTTAATATAGGCAGAACAGGAGGAATGCTGCACACTAAAGGAAATAACAGATAAGAAGCAACATGTTCTTTATAGTTTTCCATCTTTAAATCTGCTGCAAGTATAACTTCCCACTGCTATAAAGAAAATAACTTATGGGAAAAGTGAGTTTGAGAAAACTGAAATATCGTGCTAGCAAATGTTGGTTTTCAACTGGTATTAACAAATGTAAATACAAACTTGAGTGAACTTGCGTTGTTTTTTTGTTTTTCTCACCAATTGAATAGTCTCATACATCTCACAGTAACACAGTCCAAAACTGAGTTGTTGAACCTGTCAACTCTTGTTAAAGAATGCACAAACTTGCAGCCACAGAATGGGTGTGATATACTGTGAATAGAATTGCATGTCTCATTAATAGTGGGAAAAATACTGAAGTTTGAAGTAGGGAAGTTGCCTTACACGTGCACCCATGTACACAAGCACACACACACAAGCACGCACGTTCTCTTGAAGCATTAGACTGGAATATTACTCAGTGACACGGTTTGATCATATTTGAAATACCTAGTGTGCTTTGCAGGAGAAAAGACAAGTAACAGCAAGATTTGACAGTCTGTCATTGACTCTAGCATCAGATGCATGCACGTGTACCATGTCTTTTTTGTACTTTAAAAATACTTTTTTTTTTTTTATTTATGCTTTATACATATATAAATAACAATCCAAAGTTAAACAAGCTGTTCATCAGGAACTTTTCTGCTGTTTCTCCAAACATGCTGGTAATGGATACACATAGCACAGGGATATCTCTTAAACCTGTGGTGTTTTGATATCTGTAGATCTTCATTGCATTAGTAAATGAAACAATGGCATCACCAGTTCTTTTGTCCTGAGGCCAAACAGTACAGCCAGGGTTTGTCCATATATTGAGTTCTTGGACTCCAGAACAGATTGGTCACATCCAGGCTGAAACAGTCCCTGAAACCAGGCTAACTCCTGAACCATGCTTGAACATTACCTGAGAGACCTACTGGTTAANTATGCAAGAATGCATTTTAAATCCTGCATTTTAAAGTGGAATATGCATGTAATTGCTAGTGTAAAAACAAACAAAAAAAACCACCAACATTTTAACAGTGTCATGGAGCAGATGATGGAGCTGCATTTCTCTGGCAGTGCCCTGACGCTATCTGTAGTTAACTGAAGGTTTCCTTGGTATTCATTGAGTAGTCTGAGCTCATGTCCTACAGAACATACAGTTACACAGCTGTTAATGTCTATACTAGCAGTCTGAAGTCATGAACATTGAAAGCATGAAGGTACGTGCTTGCTATTAAGATACAGTCATTGCAATCAAATGAAGGTATATGCAGTTAATAGACTTTATATAATGCCATTGCAATGTCAGTGTTAATAATGACAGTGTTTTCAAACTTCTATTTTCATTGCTACTTCATCACCATTGGGTTTTTTTTAAGGAACACTTCACAATCGTGTAGTTGTTTACCCTAAATATTCTATGAAAACTTTACAGGAACTCTGAAAGTCAAAAAGCCTCGATTTGATGCATCCTTGGTTTATTTGACCCGAAAATTCATGGATCTTGTCAAAAGAGCTCCAGACGGTGTCCTTGATTTAAATGAAGTAGCAACAATGCTTGGAGTACGAAAACGAAGAGTGTATGACATCACCAATGTGTTGGATGGAATCCACTTAATTCAGAAAAGATCTAAGAATCTTATCCAGTGGGTGTGAGTTGGCTTTGAAACTTCTAATTTCTGAAACAGTGAAACCCAACAATTTTGAGTTATGTGTATAACTTTGAAAGTATTTTTAAGTATGTTGAATTACTTTTAATAGGTAAAAATACTTTAAGTTCTTCTGTATCCTTAGGCTATCTAAATTAGTATATTAACAAGTATCAAGTGCAAAAGCATGATGAAGCATATTTCAACAGAGTAAAGGATGCCAGAGTTCCTTGTTGTTTTCTATTAGTATACTTTGTGTTCAATAAACAGGCTTTTATTTATATAAACATACTAGAAAACTTTCATATTCTTCTAGAGGTTCTAATCGTGACCAAGTTTTTGGAAAAGCACCAGAGCAGCAAAACCTTAAAGATGAACTTTCTGACTTGTCAGCCATGGAAGAAGCTCTGGATGAATTAATCAAGGATTGTGCTCATCAGTTATTTGAACTAACAGAAGACAAAGAAAATGCAAAATATCCTTTTAACTCTTGCATTACTTTAACACGTGGTTTTGGTTGCAAGTAATCAGGTATCTAGTAACAGGTGTAGCCTGATACCACAGGTATGCAGTAATAATTGATAATGAGTTTTATAATGGGAAACTTACTGGTTATTTTATATTAGTATATACTAGTCATGTGCCCTGCTTTGCAGTATTTTGTGCAATCATCTAGCCTGTTCTCAGAGGAGTGCTACTTGTGTGAGCTTTCCTCTGCAGAAGAATGGAAGTGGGGCAATAGTCTTAGCATCCTAACCATCACCTTGTTCTCTCCATTATAAAGTTGTCTTAGGGACAGGTCTTGACTTGAGATTGAGTTGCTTAGTGAGATGAGAAAGAGGACCCAAAACAGAGTCCCAGTGACCTGTTGCCGAGAAGAGACAATTGTACGTTGGTTGTGTCCTAATACTGTTCTCTCTCGGGAGAGGTTCCAGTGCAGTCTTATCTTTCAGGTGGGTTTTGGTAACAGAAAAGGGATTTCTTTTAATATGATATAAACATTGGATTTTGGCTTTGGGTTACAATAAAATATTACTTGGCTCCCGTGCCAGGCAGAATGTGAAGGTCTGTGCTGAAATGAAATGGGCCCATTTTCTGTATGATATAAGGAAGACTTTTCATTACACCTTACCTATTCTGGTTAAGAAAATAATTCCATAGTTTTCCAAGAAATTATTTACATGCGTAGTTATTACAAAACAAAGAAGTACTTTCTCAAGGGCAGCATTCCCTCTGCTTCGTAGACTTATGACAGCATCTGTGAAAACCGTTTGTCAAATGTGTTTGGTTTTTTAATACTGAATACCTCAACTTTTTTTTAAAGCTTTTTCCTTCCTAGAAATAAAGAAGAAAAGTATTAGCTAATAAGTGAAAAACCTAATTTTTACAAAGCTAGTATTAAAGTAACCTCAGCTGAACTATTGACCACTTTTCTTAAGCTGGTATTCTGCTTCAACGTATCTTACCATCATAGTCTTTGCTTCTGCCCATTAGCAAATTACTTTATGGAATCCTTGACCAATGTATACACTAGCTTATGTGACATACCAAGATATCCGTAGCATTCAGGCATTTCAAGAACAGATTGTGATTGCAATCAAAGCTCCAGAGGAAACCAAATTGGAGATACCAATTCCTAAAGAAGTAAGTTTTATTATTTCTGTCTTAAGGGAACAAAAGTTCTCAGATTTTATTTTTGCAGCAGCAGTCAATAATTGACTTCCAGTTTCTTTGTCATGTATAGCAAATATTGGTACTTCATTGTTCCTGTGTCCCACTAAACAGTGCTGTAGGGATAATAGTCTAAGAAACTTATTTCCAGTATTTTTTTGTTTACCTAAACTGTTAAACAATAAACATGTCTGAGGTTTAGTTATTTGGTTTTGCTGGAGAGAATGGAACAGCTGTAATAAAAGTTACTTATTTCCACTATCAATGTGTTTGATAATTACTAGAATAATGAAACTTCCGAAGAGCTGTTATTGTTTATATACTAAAATCTACAAAAACTGTAAATCTAATGAAACAAAGCAATAAGCGTGATTTGATAATGATCTTAACAGCATGTAAATGCTGTTTTACTGCTTAATGAGTAGACATCTATTGTTACTATAATATTAAACTATGAAATGCACAGTATGGTTGACAAAAGAAAATGTTTTGGCACTCCAGTAGATCATGTCAAGATGGATTTTTCATGGAGCTGGGGGGCTATGCCCTATCCTCACCTCATGGTACATCACATCCTCCCATTCAGGTCATACAGAAGAGCCGTAGCTGTGCCCCCTGCACCCAGTCACACTGCACCTGCATTGGGGCCTATACCCTGGGAACCCACTCTTTAAAGGTGTGCTGTGAAAGAGGGGAAATACTGGAAGTAGGCTTAAGATAACAAATGGAGCTTTGATTCTGTTTTCCTTTTGCGTGTGCATTTTTATAATGTTCATAATTGTGTAATCATCAAACTTGCCTTGCCGTGTGCACAGAAAGGGAGGTGATATCATAGGAAAAGGAGATACAAAACGATAGAACCAGAAGACTTAGATCCACTGCATAGATTTCCAGTGGTTTCACTGGTAAAGGAGCTGGCGCTCATCCTGTGGAGATTAAAAAAATAAGATTTCAGAGACTTCCTGAAGCAAAAGAAGGCAGGATTTTAAAAGCTGCACTTAGAGAGAACAGAATCTTCTCTCCATTGCCCATTAAATTTGATTTGCTCTTTGCCTTGCAATGTGATGCCTTATGAAGGAAAGCAGTAAAAGTAATATGGTTTACTTGCTTTGCCATATTATTAAAGCTGGTATGTGCTTTGATTTGTTTTCTAATCCATAACACTGACTTGTCAAGTTTTAAATTTTGTTACTCTTACTAAACATGTAGTAAATCTTGGTCATATATCAAAAGGTCAGTAAAAAGACAAAACAAAGATTCGTTAGGTGCATGTTCATCAAAAGTGAAACCTTGTTAGCTTAATGGTGCTTAATAACTGCCCCACAAATCTATGTAATAGTCATAATTTATGTAGAACTAGTAATACAATTTTAAATAGTTGTGTCATTCCTGTATTTGTTCTGTTCTTAATCTATTGGCTTTAAAATATGTGGAAAAATAGATAACTAGTGTGTAAGATTTGTTCCTGGGCTTATATGCAAGTTGCTGTTTTATAGGATTGCATAGAAGTACATGTGAAGAGCACAAAAGGACCCATTGATGTGTATCTATGTGAGGTGGAACAAGAAAAGCAAGGTGCCAAAACTTTTGAAGACAGGGATACTGTCATTTCTGAAACTGAGCCATCAGTTCCTCCTGATGAAGGTAGTGCCTTCCATTTACATTTTTATCCTCGTGTATGTTTTTTAAAGACCATCATACCATTCTGATGAGTTGAAAACTACTGTACAAGTATAATTTTCTGGGCCTAGTTTGTGGGCCAAGATATGTGGGAGTATAGGAAATGCCTGAAAGAGAAGTCTCAGCTCTTATGTCACCTCACAACAGCAGGAGGTCAGAGAGACAGGCACGTGCACACATAGCATGGCACTCTTGTTCCCTGACCCCTCTCCTTCCTTTGCTCGTTACTGGTTTCCTGTTGGAGCTGCGCTCTGCGGGTGGAACAGTGTGTGTCAGTTCTCAGCTGCCTCACTGCAGAGTCCAGCAGCTCAGCTGAAATTCTCATCATGAGAGCTAAGATGCTGTTTCAAACAAGAGTGTGCTGCTCTTGTTCGTTACTGTCCTGTCTAAGGGAGGGCAGACAGAAGAGGACATGTAGTATTTTGATCTTCTAAAACCAGATTGGCTGGATTATAGTCTCTTAAGAGCCTCAATGCTGCAGGATGTTGTGGTTTAAAAATAAATGTGGCGGGAATTGCGGTAGCTCAGAACACAAAAGATAAATTATTTTTAGTAGTGCTACTTTATAGTTGAGGGGAAGAGTTTTTAATCTAGGCATTTTTTTCCTTTTATTTGGCTTGCAGAATGACTCAGAATTGTATTTCCGACCATGACAGTAATTGTATTCCTTTTTTTACTTTCCTGTCAAAGTGAGATCTCCGAGGGAAGACAAAAACCAAAACACCTGAGATGACAGATTAATTACAACTCAAAAATTTAATACAGAATGTAAATATCTGTGTTATAGAGCTTTTTCAAAGCTGCTTGGATCTGTGAACTTACTAACCTGAAATGTTCCAAAGTGTTTCAAATTAAAACAGCAGTGGTTTGGTTGAGCGCTTTCACAGGATTTCTTATCTTCCCAAGTCAGAAGACGACAGTTCCTGGAGTTGCTTTTAGGAGCTTTGTTTTCATAATTGCATGTGATCTACAGAGCTGTGGGAAAATGATGTTTTTAGCTTATGAAATAATTTTAATTGACAGAAAACGCAGGCAATTAATTTCTTCTGAAAATGAAGATTTGAAGACTATTTCTGGAACGATCTATGATCCTTATGAGAATGTATATAGTAAAGAAATGCACTTTTCCGTTCTGAGGCTGCACTACTACTAAGCAGGATTGTCAAATACAAATGTAACAAACTGGTGTACCGGAAACGCTCACTGTAAGGAGCACGATGTAAATATCATGAGAGTTATGCCTTACACTGTGTAGATGCTGTTTGCATTGTTTGCATCCAGCTCTGCATGAACTATGGTATCAACACTGAAGTTAAATAATTGGGCTTTTTGTATATATGTGTATCATGTCCAGGTAGTTACTGATGTAGATTTATTGAGATGGTTTGCATTTCTGCCTTTGTACAGCAAAGTAATAAAATAAGCTTATAAAAATATTAAGTAGTCTAATCAGTCAGTCTTATGAAACACATTGGGTTGTCTTTGTTTGAATTCACTGGGTAACTACAAATCTGTTATATGTGGTGCTGGCAGCTAGCTGTTAGATCTGATTCTTGCGATGCCGCAATACCATAGGAATTTTCAGAAGAAACGTGATGATCAATAACTATTTAAACTGGTCCCTTCCAGTTTCTAGAGTTTACACACAGCATAGCTTTAGCCTAGTACCATTATCTCTTTGTGGCTTTAGCTTGCAAAAATACATAAAATACTTTAGAACTACATCTGTATTCATCCATCTTTAGTATCTGTAAAGTGAAACTTCAGAATTTGGAGACTGGGTTTTCTAAGTGAATTAACTGACACTGTACAAATGCCTTACTTAGGCTCATTTCACTCCAGTACTGAAAAGTACTTCATAGTTTTCTGTGTGGGGAGGGGTTGGTTGGTTTGTTTTTGATTCAGAACTCCCAAGTCCTTCCTTTTCCCAATCACGCAGTATCAACAACAATCCAGCTACTCACAAATGAGAACAACAAAGCCAATAAACCCCTGAACATTTTAACCAGCAACTCTACAGCTATTTTTAACAGATGCTGTGAAATTAAATGCCCTGTATTCTCCTAATAAATGCAAATAAGGTAGGGCAGTTGACATTGAAGAGCTTAAATATACCTAAATATAGACTGAGAGTTAATCCAGTTTTCTGCAAGGTTCACTAGTTCTGTGAAATGCATAATAGTATACTATGGAAATTGGGAAATACACCAAATGCATGCTTGTGTCGGAAAGTAATCTTCACTTCTTGCATACGTGCTACCAACTTCCAGCTCCAGAATATAGGACTTCAGTGTTGGATACTATTTTTCTGCATCTCCATAAAATGCAAATTGCAGTCTGAGCTGTTACAATAATAAATCAGAGCAAAGTGAGAGCACATTTCATATGTAGATCACAATAAAAATGGGGAAGATGCTCCTCCATAGAAGCTGGGGGTGAGAGTTAAAATTAAGAAACCATCTTTTGCACAGAAAGGTCGTCCTTTTCCTTCAGTGGCTGGCTTCTTTCCGGATGGCAAACTTGCTATTTGATTTTTGCATTGTTGTTCTATTTTGGTGGGGAGGGAGATCTGTGTGTAAGAGAAGTATTGATCCCCCTATGCTGGCTGGACAACTTGGGATAATGTTTGCTGTGAAATGTGTAAAAAATTCCAGCACCAACAACTAATCCTGAATACTACATGTTAGGATGATGATTCGGTGTTTTGAACTGTGGAGTAACTGTACTTTTACAAAATAACCATGTTGTAAATGTTAAGGAAGTCTGTCTTCAAAAGCAGAACTTGCTTTATTTAGTCGAAACATTAGGATTTTTCATTTTGAACAAATCTCTAGAAATTGTTTAACTTCAAGCTACACAATTATCACAGTGAAATGTGAGAAGCTGTAATATGACTATAATAATAAATACTATAATTATTTTCTTAAATACATTTATCATTTTAATAGTGCACCTTCAGTGGAACAAATGGGCTTTTGAAGATTAAACCATTTTGTTGTTACTACTGGGATACTTAGAGTATTATCCACTTGCAATACTGGAAAACAAAGTACTGTATAAGCTCAGTATGCTAACTAGCTGAAAAGATTAGACTTGGACTTGAGAAAAAGCTCCTGAGTGATGCTGAACTTAAATACAAGTTACAAACTCACTTAAAAAGTAAATGTGATAGAACCTTCCTCCGAATTGGTATAATAAGGCTCGATTTTTTTCTGAAAGGTTATTAAGATGAAAGTATTTTTGTTGAGTCTGTAGCTGTCCATTTTCAGCATATTTGTACGTGTAAGCACTTCCCTCAGCTATTTGAGGCCTCTGCCTGTAGTAAATTTAAAAGCTCTAACGTTTTTGTCTTTCCTTCAATAAGAATAGCTGAGCATCTAAATGCATTAATCAGCAATAGCAACAGCCAGGATCTGTAATTATAAAATGGCCTGGTTTTGCTGACTGTGTAACTGGAACAAATGCCACAAGTTGCCAGTTCAGACCTTATTTGGTATGCGAAATTACTCGTCAGAGTTTTCAGATGTGAATTGCAGTTTTTAAAAAATGTGATTTGTAAAGAAGAGAGAAGATTGCTTTAAATTATTATCTTTTGGAAAGCATTTAAAAGACACCAGATTCCTTCGTTCTGAATAATCTTTTTGTTGTGTGTGAAAAGCCTCATTTATAAGGATAATTAAATTACACTGATTTCAAAAGTCACTGTAGCCCTTGTAGTTTTCAGTGGTGAAGTCAGCCTGCTTGCTAGACAATTGGCTGGTCCTGAGTAGCAGGAGTTGACTGCAAGCTTTAAACCCTTGTGTGTTTGAATGATCTTGGTGTATCTAGGCTGGCTCTGGCACGGTGCTGGGACTTAAGTAACTGCTGAAGTGTTTATCCGGAGCAGGAATATGCTATTTTTGGTTCCACTTCTGATCTGCCAACGGCAATTTGTGAGAAGTGTGTTGAGGCTAAAACGACATAAATTATACTTGCTTGTATACAGTTTTTATAAATCTACATGAGGCTTCTCGCATAGATGTTTACTGAAGGATTTGGGATACTCATTTGTAAAAAAACATGGTACATGTTGGGAGGAAAATCTTAACGATGCTTGGAGAGAAAGAGAAACTGGTTGTCTCCATGTATGTCATACGTGGTTCCTTCCTTTCATCCCGCCGCAGTGTGATGGTGGGCTGTCCAAGGGCCTGTAGCTGTGCTGTCTGGACACCCGCCACGTCTACGTGGGCTTACGGTAGCTTCTCACAACGTGATCCGTGAATGAGGTAGTGTTTGTAATTGCCCCTGGATCAAGTGATGGGGCTACAGGAGACGATCCTAGAAGTTGTAACAGCAGATTCAAAAGGTACAAGCTCAGGACATAATTTGCCTTTTATTGACTCTTATTAGGCCTCTAATATTTCATAGCATCCTTCTTCAAAAGGAAAACTTCAAATGAAAACTTCAGGAATTTAAAAATCTGCAAGAAGCTATTCAAGTTCCTGGAATAGTTTTGCATTCGGTCTTTTGTAGATTCTAATGCAAATCCTGCACAGAACTGCTTTTAGATAATGCAATATTCTTTTCGAGACAGACAAGCAATTTTGGTGTTGCAGCTGTCATTTTCTAAGGAACTCGTTTGTTTTTTTTTTTCTTTTTTTTCCCCCATCTCTAACCATAAAAATGTCCCAAGCAGGTTACAGCAGTAGTTGTTACTTCTCTAACATGCAGTCAAATTGCATGTCATGAAAAATGAAAAAAAAATTCATAAAGCTTTCCTTGCAAATTAGGAAGGTGTCAGATCAGATATAAAGTTTCAGCAAGCTCAGAAAGGGAAAACCTGGTTTTATATATAGTTTAATTACAAGGCACACAAATTCTGAAGAGGCTTGCTGGCTCCTAAACCTAGGATAACATTTGTGTGCACAAACTGTGACCTCAACATTAAAAGAGTTCATTTCCAAATGTGAAAATACAAGTTATCTGTCAGAAGAAAAGTTCAAAGTCCCATAGAAACATTTCAGAATTTATTTGGGTAATAAAGTTTTAAAGGGGATTGTAAATTAGAGATGGGCCCAGGCCTTTAAGCACAACTTAATAAGCAAATACCTACAAACTTGAAGAATAAAACAAGGTCAATAGGCCCCATGTTTATTATACCAGTCATTGATGGTAAAGGTTGAAGCTAGATGCAGACTTCTCTAAAGACTGAGATTTCTGGCTGAGATTTAGTGTGACCAAAATATTTGAGTGACAGCTGGGATTCTAAGAGAAGAATTCTGGATCTGGAAACACCAGCAAAAGGGGAAATTCCCTCCATTATTTACAGCCGTAGCTGTTTGCAGGCAGTTACCTACCTCTTTATTTTCTTTAGGAGCACGCAAAAAGTTCTTGAACACAGGTACCTGTATGAAACATATCCTACTAAATATTGCAAGTGGTAAAATTTAGCATGGCATCTGGAATGAGGGAAGGCATTAAGTGGTTTTGAAAAGGAGGACACAGTATCTGTAATGCTGTTATTGGTAAGATTCATCTTTCTGCAAACGGTGATGAGACTGTCTTCTGACGTTCGTATCTGCTAGGTTGTACTCTGCCTGTGCTCTTGTTCAGAAGTGTCCAGAAAATAAATTGTATGTAGAATGAATGAATGAATGAATGAACGAACTGTTTTCCCCTGGTGAGACTCATGAACACTCAGACCATTTCTTCCTGACCATAGAGCAGCTGTGAAAGTACTCTTGAGTAATACCAGACACTCTGCTATTAGCTGAGCATTCAAGGATCGAACCAAACTTCCCAGTAGTTATTTGTGATAGTAGAACTTCCTCTTCACGATCCATAAAACACCTGCAAAAACAGGGGACAATATCCACACGCTGCCTCCATCCCTTGTGCTGAAGCATGTTGCACGGAACTCATAGTTGGGAGCAGAGAACCGTGATTTACTTGATAATGCTACTCCCTGCAAATCATCAAAGAACCTTTTTACCAAGCAATGTTCTCATCACCAACGCTGCTTAATACTTTAGTTTTGTGAAAAACAATTTCTTGTTGAAAAAATCCCTCTGGTGTTAGAGACAGATTCAACCTTAACTGCCCAGCAATGTGTGCAAGGCCTTCAAACTGGTGAGAAGCTATCGGAGATGATGATTTCTGTCCTTATTCAGCTGAAAACAAACACCTGTGAAATGATACAAAATGATCCCATCCTGGGAGAATATTCATGAGGGAAATACAGAGATTTGCCTTGAGAACTGCAGGATCAATTCTTCCTGTGATTGTATGTTTGAAAATAAAAGGAAAATACTGTGAAAACATTAGCATTGCCTTTCTTTTTAGATTAAACAAGTCTGAATTGCAGATTTTCTTGGAGAACTGAATAAAGGGATAAACACAAATGTCTGTCTTTTGATTGCCAAAGCTGACACAGAGGTTGGCAGTCTCGATGCACAGATCAATGGTTTTGATTTGTTTGGAAAGTATCAAAAAACACTGACAGCCCTGTGCCACCGAATAGCACAAAAGGAAAATACGGATTACTGTATATTTATTGATGAATTATGTGTTTCTTCCAGTCTGAAAGACTCTAGACAGTATTAAAAATATACTGCAGACTGAAGCTCAGGAATCTTACTTCTTTTTAAAAAGGATTTAGATTTGTGACACTAAATGATCACTTCATAGATTCTTAAAAACAAGGATCTTCCACATGAAAAAATATTTTATTCCCAATCTGTAAAATACTGTTCCTTTATACATGGAGAAAATATAGACTTATAGTCTGGACAGAAGGGGTTGGAAGGCTGTCCAGATATTGTCTGTATGCTGTGTATGTGTCTCTGAGGATCTGTTGCCTAGAAATGAAAACAAGACAACAATAATTGTTTACATAGATGTTGCCTGAAAACTTCTCAGGCATTTATGCTCCCTCTGCTGGTTTTATGCCAATAGACCATTTCTTAAATTGACAAGTGGGAGCTATTTTTGTGAGATAGTGAGGGAAGTCTGCAAAATGGCATTTATGATTTGGAGAGGAAATGATACAACTGTAAAGGGGAAAAAAAAGTTCCCCCAACACTACTTAAAAAGGCTTTTATTGCCTTTGAAATCAAAAATCGATCAGGATGGTGTCTGTTCATTTAATTAATCACTTTGATCAGTTTAACAAAATCAAGGTTTAACTAGAAATAGTCATTCAGCCGTGTGCTTTATTGACAGCAAATGGTGGCTTTGAAATGGGCATGAGTAAGCTGAATAAATTATACTTGGAACTGAATTGTTACAGTTCTGTATTTTGCATAGGTAGCTCAGTTTAAAAGTAATAATAGATTCACAATGGTAATGCTGGTAGTACAGACAAATTACAGAGATACAGAACTACGATTATCAGGATGAGATTTGGGGTTTCTGCTTCCATATAGAGAGAATCCGTGTGGGCTGTCCTCTAAGGGCAGTTTTACTTACATATAAACCCATATATCCTTTCAACACCACATCATGCTGCCATCGGGCAGCTTGCTGCCTCTGGACACATCAGTCCTCTGTGCTGTGCCCATCTGCAAAAAGGGGGTGACTGCCTTGATCTCCTCTGCAAACTCATATCAGTTCTGCTCTGCAGTGATTCCTAAGAGCATACCAGCTTCCCTAAGACCCTCCACAGGATGCTTGTCCTTGAAACCCTGGCAACACAAAGGCAGTCCTTGGACTTTTGTTGTGCTTTGTGAAGCAATTATGGTCACTGCTAGGTCCTCCCAGGTGCCCCAGAAGAGCATCCTCTCTGAAGACAGCACCAGAAAGCCCTCTGCTATCTTGAAAGATGCTGCCCCCAGGCTTATTGATGCTCTCAGTCTTTACTGCATGTCCTTTAAGAAATTAAATGGCAAAATAAATTCAATGTTCCAAACACATAATCAAAATTAGCATCTTGTTGACAATTTTAATTGACAAGCCGAAGTGTATGAATGTACAAATAAATGTTCCTTATGTTTGTTTATGTTACATACAGTGGGTTGGGTTTTTTTCCTTTGGTATCCTACCAGTCTTGTATTGTGAAACAGGAAAACCTGAAACATCTGATTAATCTTCAGAATAACCTGCATTTTTTTCAATAATGACAAAATTGTTGTCTCTCTAGGTTAAATAATCTAACATTTAAAAAACCTTAGAGATCGGATTAACCCTTTCCCCCCACTTTTTTTAACTCCCAGGACATCTTTTTTACAGTGGCCAGAGAGGAACTGAAATGGGTACGTCCTTCCAGCATCGTGGCTTGTGTGCAATAAACACTTGAAACAGCCTGAACTGGTGCAGAGTTTCAAGGGCAACTTTGGTGAAAGGGAAAAGAGGGAGAAATTACCCACTATTTCTTATCCCTTTACGTCACACAGGTCCCAAGCCCATGCTGACTGAAGTGCACAGCGTGCAACGACCCAACTATATAGACATGCCAGTGTCCACGCTGAGCCTGGGGACGGCCAGAGCTGCTCACTGGCTTCCCAGAGGCTGTGGGGCCACTAGAGGGATGTCTGTAACCATCCTTCCACCGGCTTCTGAATTGCCAAACATTTCTGGCCAGCTGCAAATTACACTCAGCATCAAACAGTAATTGAAAATGCTGGAAAGAATGTATCAGAGGGCCACTTACCATGGCCTAGGCAAAGTGTTTGCAAACTACTGGTGTGGAAAGATGCGACAGAACACCGGTGTGCCACGGGGTCCAAGGGAGCTGATCAGAAATCTTCTGGTTGAACAATTTTCTGCCATAAAATTCCAATTTGGTGGAAAGCAAACGGCTTCCCCCTCTCCCGATCCCTAGCTACTGCTTTCCTTCCAGCACATCAGACACGATCCACCCAAGTCTTTTTGACAGCCCAAGTTCAAGGGCTTCCAGGTCTTGGAAGATCAAGGGGTCTGTGCTGTGGCAGTACCAGCCGACTGACTTTTCAGGCTCTGCAGCTGCCTGCCTGCCTGCAATACCTGTCCTGGGGAAAATCTTGGGCGGCTGCTTGGAAAATTCTGAAACACCCAAATTTTGTTCTTTTATCCAGTGAAATCCCTCTTTATGCTGCCACTCTGCAGGCAGCGTCACATCCAATGCTTGGTTCAGAGCTCTTTTGCTGTAACATCTCCTACAATTCTATCAACTCCAGCTAGATATTTCTTTTTCTTTTGTTTCCTATGACTTTGCTTGTACCTTGTGGCATGGCATAATCTATTAAACTATCAACAAGTCAGCAGTATGCTCAGTGACAAGTTCTAAATTAGTTGACTAGGAAAGGATGGAAATTTAGTAGTGAAGAGTACCCCTTCCTACAGGGACCGGCAGTTGGAACTGAACAGATGCAAGCGGCTGCAAAGAGAGGAAAAAATTGGTAAGCTGAAGAAATAAGCATTAGTTGTGCTATAATAGGCCTTGTATGCCCCAGAACAGCATCATTAATGAGCTGTAATTTATTACCCTGGCTGGGTAGATGGGTCAAACTCTTATACTTAAAAAAAGATAAAAATGTGTTTTAATTTAGGTGGAATAGAAGCAGCATAGATTTTAAGAGTGGCAATAGTTAGAGTTGGATGGTTTATTTATTTATTTTCATAGTTAATTCCCCGGAAAATGTGGTTTCAGTCATGTCTAAACTATTTGCTTCAAATTTGCTGAATAGTTTTGGCTGGAAAAAAAAACAAAGGAGGGGATAAACTCTGTTGGAGGAAAGTCCCCAATTACCCAACAGCCCAATGATCAGAGCATTTACTTAGGTAGCACAGACCCCTTAGCAGAGGCTGTTTTGAGGCAGGCTATGCTCAATCCTTCCTGTTACCACTTTGATTTTGTCCAGACGGAGAGAGATGGGGACACACCTCCCAAGGGAGCGCACTGGTTCCCAGGGTGGGAAGCCATGATTCTCATGCTCCTCCTTGCTGACCCAGCGAACTCAGTGCCTTTGTGCAGGGCAACAGCTTCAACACCAGGAAGAATTTCCCCTTTCTCCCACTTCAGGGATCCCCACTCCTTTGACAGCTTCCTCAGAAGCAGAACTCTGCTTCAAATTCCCTTGGACAAAAGTACGATTTCCTTATCCTAAGCATCTCCACGCTATGAGATAAAAAAACCAGACCACCTCTCTTCTTTCAAGCATCCAGAGCAAATATTCCACATGAAGTCAAACAGAACATTTAATGGTCCATGCAAAGAAATACCTCCAGGTTATTTTCTTTCAGCAAGGAAAAACAGCCAGTTTGGTTATGTCCAAACTGTGGTGGTTTTTATTATATTCACCGTGGGTTTTGAACAAAAATGCAACCTCCACAAAGTCTTTAACTGGTCATGAAATAGTTTGGTTTCACTTTCATCCAGGCTGCACTACGCTTCTTACAAACTACTGTGTCTGCAGCCACAGAAACAAAGAACTGAAAATGACATTAAGGGCTCCTGACGCCAAGTCCCTATGATGCCAGTCAACACATCATACAACCCTTTCAAAATGCACTGATCATGCTGCAGGTAGTTATTTTCTTGCTGCCTTTACTCAGATGAAGGTTGTGTCAAACCCCCAGGCTTTATAGCTAGAAACTTTCTTATTTCCCATCCAAGTCTATTTGGGGCCAATTTACATGCATACGTTCTTCTCCCAGCACTGTTCTGTAACGTACAGAGCTCTTAGTCTCCTTGGTGTTGACTTCTTTGGTGTATCTAGAGACACCACCATATTCTCAGTCACCCCTCCACTGGAGTTATTCAAGTAACCTGATATAGAACGGGCTGCCTTGTTCCTTTATCTCTGCCCAATTCCCAGTTTCAGTTCCTCTCCTTCAATACAGATGACTAGAACTATTTTATGTTCCAGCACTGTTTTTATTTGATCTTGCCCTCACCCTATCTTACTTGAGTATCTTTGTTAAATTTTACAATACCATTTACCCTTTTTTTTAATTGCACATTTCCATCAACTAATGGAAGCCTGAAGTATTTCTCCTCAGCTGTTTCCAAATGATAAGTTCCCACATGATATCAGAATTTCTTACTAGTTCCCAAGGGCACATCTCTCTACAGACTGTACCATTTAATTATATCCTATTTCTGTCATTCCCATCATTGAGACAATCCAGATCTTCCAAGCAATATCCCAACCTTCAGCCCTCTACTGATGTTTTCTTCTGACTCTGTGAAAACAGCCAGCACCATCAGCAGACTCCTTGATTTCATGCTGGTAAACAAAAAAGTTCTAATTTCAAAATGTTAAACAAGATGGACCAAGCCCTGTCCTTGTAATTCCTATCAATCCAGATCTCCAGCAATTCAAGTAATACCCTCCTGTTTCACCTCATAAGGCATTGCTGTCCTATCTATAGTCAGTTCTTTGTAATTTAGGAATAGTATGTTAACCTCTGGAACATTTTATAGGTGCATCTTCTACAAAGAACGTACGTGAAAAGTTCCCTTAATAATTCCCATTAACTCCAGCCTTATCGTATCAAATTATTTACTGAAGACAAGATAAATGAGATCAGCTGCACATTTTTTTGCCATTATTTTATAGCTGTGATTAGTCCAGTATGATGTACATTTAGGCTGTTTCGTATTTTCTTCCATATCTTTGCTATTTGCTAGAAATGTGCTTTTAAACATTGTATGCTACTGAGGTCACAGGAGTTTGATAACTGTCATATTTGTCTCCTTTTAAGGTACAGATCTATACTTACTATTTTCAATCATATGGCATCATCCTGGCAATAGTAATTTATTTGAAAAGCACTTGTTATTGTAATTGAAATGTTGTTTTAGTAATTCCAGAATTCTGATGCTTATCTGACACCGAATTTATTAAAATCTTCAAAGCTTTTCTTCCAATTTGGTTGTAACTACTACTTTTATGACAATTTCATTTTCATACCTTAATTCTGCTTACCCACATAGTGTTTTGTTTTAATATCATCACCCATCACCAAAGCCTAGATGAAGTATTAATTTGGACTGGGGCAAAACTGAGATCATCTCTATGCTAGCCTCTTCACACAATTGTCCCGTTTACTATTTGAGAGTCAAGTCTAGTAATAACAGTTGTTAAACAAGACTGTCATTCTTCTTGGACACAATGAGGAGAAATAAGAAAATCGTATTTTTTCCAATCAGGAAGAAAAAATACAGTGTTCCTGGGTATTCTTTTTCATTCTTTCTTTCCCTCCCTCTCTGTGCTCTTTACTTTGCTGCTAGACTCTGATGTTGTTTAAATACAAAATGTAATTTCTCCAAGAGTGTGAACCCTTATCTGCAAAGCTGTCTTCACTAGTGCACTCACGATTGTTCTTATTCCTATTTTACAGCCCCTGCAAGTTCCTCAAGAGCAGGCACAGCAACCGTAGTTGTTTACACCCCAGTATCAGCTAGATTGGCTTGTTTTCCCCACAATTAACAGTAGCTAAGTCTTGATGAAAAGCAGATCGTAGGAATGACAGTGCTAATACGGAGACACATAATGTGGGTATTCAGAGATGCACACAGAACTACAGCAATAGTCATCTTTATTTAGCCTGTTCTATACAAGCCATCTTCTACTGGCATTTCCCCCTAATTGCAGGGAGTGTTTGGTGCCCAGGGTTTTACTGTCACTTTCCAAGCCAGTTCCTGCATGCTACTGGCTAAAGGCCAGATCAAAAGAAGGACTTATTAGGTGCCTACAATGGTTCTTATGCCAAAATCCAAGATCGCAATCCAAAAATACTCTTCTCAATAGCCATCTAACTGTGAAGGTCGCGAAGTTTGCTATCTACCTCTCTGCCTGCATCCTGCTGCGTGCTCTCATCAGTAGGCTCAAGAGCCCTTTTTTCCTGGCCTCTTTATCTTCTTATTAGTGCATTTTTACTGCATAAAGACTGCTTCAGCAGAATGCATCCTTAAAGAGGCAAAACCACACACAAAACCTGGAAGACAGTGGCTAGGAACTTTATTTGGAAGTGGAATATGCACCATGAATTGCCACAGGATGGAGAAAGGAGAATATGTACGCGGGTTCTCACTCTGCTAAAGAATTCCAGCTCGGATCAGGATGGGCACACTGGTTCAGATTACACATCATCTGGGAAAACACAGCATTTCGGGCACACTTCTTATAACAACTTCTGTTCAGTACGCAGCTGGGCACTCCTTTCTAAACCATCTGATTCTCCTCAGGTTTTCTGTAAGGAGCCTATTTGCCCAATTCTGGATTTTGGATTCCATTTTGGGAAGTAGGTATTTAAATGTTTGATCTTAAATCCAGAATAAAATATCAGAAATGCTTCTGTTCACATGGGCACGTGTTCACTGGAAAAGATAAGTACTATAGGCATGCAAGTGACAGGACTGAATCAATCCTTAGACCCCTTGTCAGAATTAAAAGGAGGCAGAAACAGCTTTGAGACACTATGGCCAGCGCTTCGGAGGGACCAGCAGGTTTGTACCCTGCACCCTTCCAATTTTGCAACCTTTACAATACGTCATGCAAAGGAAGCGCTGGAGAAAATGCTCACAACAGAAATAAGAGTGGTAGACACCCTCCTCCGCTCCAAGGTACTGTGAGGTATAAGCAGCCTTGGGGAGCAAGGTGCCTGGGTACAAGGACGATGGGGAGGATTTTGGAAATCAGGGCAGTCCCTCGAACTGCTGTGACTTACGCCTATGGTCCGTACAGCCCCAAACTTAGCCTAAATGTAGAAAGCAGCAAAGGAAAACTTGAGGTCACTTTGTCCCTACTCTCCAAGCTACACTCACTGCAAGTTTCCTCCTGGGACTTAGGGCAGAAAATCTGGCACATTAACATCACGTAAGCATTTCAACTAACCTAGATTCGCAGTTTCACTTCTGTCTTCCCAACACATCCAAGAAACTATGAAACTACCTTCTTAACAACAGCAATGGTAGTTAGCTGGGGAGAATTATGAAACCAATTAAAAGAAAGACAGGCAGAGACCAAGGCCTGCATTATCAGGACACACCCAGGCATTATGTAGCCACTTTTGTTTCATACCTCCTTTTCTTGATCCTCTGGTATTTGTGTTCAAGATAGATACTGAATTCAACACAGCACAGATGACACCAGCTAATATTTCTGCATTTATCAGCTATATAGCAGGACATGCTGTTTGAAAGAGTGGGAAGCAATGACACCTGGCGTACCTATTGGAGACAAAAATATATTCCTTCCCAAGTAGAAACAGTAGATGCAGGCCTTTACCAATAAAGTTTACCATATGAAGATATTTTCTTTAACATTTGCTTGATTACTTTGGTTTGCCTTTAATTACACAGATGGTTGAGTGGTTTTGTAATTTTATAGCTGGCCTGTGCTCGTGATTGATGTGGTAGTGTCATTCTTAACTGAGGGCTGGTTTGGAAATACATGGGGTTTGAAAAGCTGCTTGTATTTAAAGCCGCTAGTTGCAATGCAACAGATGCTGTACCATGAATTAAATGAAAGAACGTTAACAAATGTTTTTTTGTGGACTTTACATAACTATAATATTTGCACCAAGACAAGACTGGAATCAGAAAATCAACAATGATGATGACTGTGGCTGACTTTGCAGCTCCTTTAAAAACATGTGCTTTTGTATCTCCCAGATACAAGTCAAGTACCTTTCTTCCCATCTGTTTTCATTACCCTATGACGAAGAAAAAGGGGTTTATTTTAATCCAGAAAAATAATTTATTAACCCTTAGACTGATTAAACACTAGCATGTGAGAAAGGAAAATTAAAAAAAAAACCCAAACAAACCACAATACTCTTACATTCCTCTCTGCCCCTATTTCATATTTATGAATCTAAAAATAAAGAAACCCTTATGCTAGTGAGGTAAATGTAAATCATTTTATGAAGGTAGAATGACAATCTTTAGCTGCAACCTCCAAAGTCTTGAGACCTCATTATTTAAAAAAACCACCTCTTGTCCTATTTCCATCACAACAACAATGATCGACTGTGACGTTCAAACCGTCAGTGTGGCGTCCTGAACTCCCCAGTAGGGATGATAGTTACGCACCTTTGCCCGTAGTAGCAGTTTGACATGGCTTCATTTTGGCAGCTTTCAAAGACTGTGTATTTGCTTGGACTATTTGGGTCTTCTGTCCTTCTTACTCGGTTGTCACAATTTGCTTCTCATTCAGGATGAGAGTCAATTCACACCTCCAGGCAGACAGACCATGAGATCATCAGCAACTCACTTAACTTTTCTATGCATGTTTTCCCATATGCAAAACACAAAAAATGGACTAGATCCACATGAAATACTACACCTAAATTTTAGGGACCCTACCAATTACTAGAAACACCTCCCCTGTCAGTAGTGCCCTTATGGTCTCTATACAATACATCCAGAGAGTGGGAGCCTAAGAAGAGAATTTGCAAAAGCCTTAACTAGCCAGCAGCACGTGCTAAAAACATAGCAGTCCTTTCTCCTAAAAGAGATGCGCAAGTGGGTAGCTTGTCTCCTTTCTTGCCTTTTGCAATAGCGAGTAGTTAAAGTATGCCTGAGGTCCAGAGTCAAATCCCTCTTCTTCCTGAGAAGCCTTGATCCCTATGGAAGTACCCTAAAGGAACGACACGAAGCTGGTGACTTTTAACCAATAAGCCCAATTTACCAATTTCTTACAAATCTGGTTATCAAAATGCAGCCAGTTCTGCAAATGGTTGACAGCAAATTCCCAAGTGTCTTGGGACACCTAAGACATATTTGGACCATAGACACCTAAAGAGTTAAATGGCATCTCAGGGAGTAGAGAGGGAGGTGAAGGATCCATCTGTGGATCCATAGGCTTCAAACTGCAGCATGCATGCTGGAAGACTTGGACTTTGCCTTACAAAACATGGCAAATAACATTTGACAATTCACTGCAACGGACTTCTAAACTACCATACACGGACCAAGTAAAAACAGTTCTTCCTTAGATGGTCATTGTTAGGGATAGGTGTTAACCTAAGAGATACATTCCACTATGGGCAGAAAAGGTAGAACTGTAAAAAGACCGCAAAAGGTGGTGTTATTTTTCGTTTAGGACATCCATATCAAATTTGCTCAAATTGCTAGTTAAAACAGTGTTTTTCGCAAATACTGAGGGCAGGATCTGACTTTCCGGGTACTCTTTTTGCCACTTAATCACTTATAACCAGCAATAAAGCTTCTGCTGTTAGACCTTAGCTGATGATTTTGTTGAGGATTTGTGTTACACAAAGGAATTCAGCTGAGTCTGCCGTTGTCAATTTGTCCCTGTAACAACGTAAAACTTGTTTCGTCAGAAAACAGATATGTCCTGAAGGCTGGAGGAACAGATCTATTGGGCAAGAATTTAAAGAAGGTACTGTTTCTACACACTTGCTTTTGAAGTTACAATCACACTTTTTTTGTATGCAAAAAGGGCTGTTATGCTTATTTAAGAATTTCTTTGTTATTGTTGCTTAAATAGCACCGTGAACAACGTCACTAAGTCATATAAGCTAGATAAAGATTAGTTTTTACAAAGCTTATTTTATAGATAAGAAAAATGAAGAAAAGAGAAGCAGCTTGGCTACAGCCAAGGGGAAACTGTGAAGAGAGCTTAGATTTTCACATCACCTGGTGCTCGACTCAAAGCTCACTGAAATCATGCCCAAGATTCCTGTGGACATTGGCAAAACCCAGCACCGGCTCCTTATTGATTACTGGAGACACATTCCCCACGTGCCGTCTTTTGTCCAAACCTATTTTAAATCCCTTCTTAAAAAACCCAAAACATTTCTGCTGTGCTGCTTACAAGCCTATGAGTAGGCTGCATGTGAAGAAACCATGTTTCTTTTAGCTAATTTAAACTTTTTAATGGTTGATGTGCTAGGCCCTGTAATTTCAGGATCCTACTCGTACCCACATCCTAATCCTAGCAGCAACCCTAGTAGTTGTTGCACCTGTTTATTTGTCACAAAGTAAACTGTTAGAGCAAATTATGTGATTTGTTGGTGTTGCAGTAAAGCGGATCTTAATCTGTTTTTGGGATGAAGTAGTCCTACGATATAAATAAAAGGTGCCTCTTCCAAATGGATTTTCACCAATTCCTTCAAAAAACTCACAAACTCCTAAATGTGGTTCAGTGAGGCCACAACGCCTGATTTGACTTTTCACAACATTCACATGCGTGTGTGTTTCTGTCAGATTCAGGGATTTTGATTCAGCAGACTGTAAAACAGAAGCCAGTTGTGGGGTTTGGGTCAATATTCAGATCTGACCTTCCCCTGAGTTGGGGGCTGTTCAGTGCCGGGGCCCTGACTCAGAGTATCACACAGTGATCTCACTCAAAACCATGCAAGTGACTCATGTATTTACTTCTCTTTGACTCCCTCTCCTTTTCCTTTCAAGTTAAAATATTGGCCCATGTTTTCTGACATCGAACTATCAGTTGAAAGTCAACACAATAAAACTGTTAACCTTTCCTCCCTGAGGTCCCTCCACCTCTGCAGATGGCGCTTCCACAGTCTCTGTCACTCTGGGCTGCTGGAACCACAGTTCGGCCACAACCTGACCACCCTGTCCCATGGAGCGTCCCTGCCATCCGACTCGCCTCCTCCATCCCCGCAGCCACAACTTGAGGTGTCGGCGACACCCTCCCTCCCCACTACAGCCTGCTCTTGCCGGGGTCCCACACGCAGCATCCTGACCCCGGGAAAAGCACAGTGTGCGGAGCTTCATCTTCCTAAGAGTGAAATGAGGAAGGTCTGCACCTTCCTTGGCACAGCTCCTCACCTTCACGCTCTCCATCCTCCCTCTAGTATGTGCCCTGAGCACTGCTGCTCTACCTGAAACGCTGCTCACCCACTTTCTAAAANGCCGAGCCGAGCCGAGCCGGGCGGGGGGCGGTCGCAACGGCGGCAGCAGCAGCGCCCCGTGGGCGGCGGCCGCACCATGGACTGAGCGGCAAGGCGAGGCGAAGCGGGACCGGCGAGGATCGCAGCTCCC
>VYXH01001869.1:100065-125479 GCA_013397275.1 Burhinus bistriatus | reverse complement strand
GGGGGGGGGGGGGGGGGCACAAGGTAGCCATGCTATCAAATTAGCACAGTTCTCTTCTGCTTTATATGCGATGGAATAAAAATTCAGGAACTTTTCACTTTTCCAAATATTAGTAGCCTCAGTGTCAGTTGGGGAATGCGTGCAAATGCTGATTAAAACCTGTTTTTTTAAGTACATTTTCAGTTTTCAACTAATGACAGAGCAGTGCCAAAGCATCTGGCTCTCTAGTAATGCAATCCATAACAAAAGCTGCCTAATTTAAAAAGGAAAAAAAAATGCTACCACAGTGACCAATCTCTGCATCTATTAGTTGATGATTTCTTGCCAGTGTTTGATCTACAAAATATGGCTGGAATTGTATCACTGCCACAGAGGAACTGACCTTGGATTTTAAGGATGAAAGTGACTGAAACTTGGTAGTAGAGTTTTACATAATGAAAGAATATAAAAATAAAATTTTAAATATATATGTTTTTATAACCGGTAAGGATGGGGTTTTTTTTAGGAGAGAGGATGCTGTATTGTGTCCAAGGTTGTTCTAAACTGTTATACTGAAAAGCACCAAATGTTTCTGGTAACAAATTTCTCTAAAATACTTTTTTCTTGGTACATCCCATTGGTTAAGAACAAGAATACTATGTTTATATTGGCAGCCTTTGCAAGTAATAAACTTATTTTAATGAGTCTTTCGCTATGTAAACAGAACATTGAATGTAGTGCTCGGTTCCAAAGCCATACCTACTGTGCATGAAGCTTTTGCTGCTACAGTAGTGAAACATCAAAACACTCCCCATATTGCCAGCAGCGGTGCATCTTCACAGCCAGCGACATTTAAGATTCTTTAGTGCAGGTGAAGCATCACTTGCATGCTTATTTTGGAACATTATATTAATTACCTGCTAACCAAGTTTTAAGACCGTATGCTTAAAACAGTGATTTGGCCACCCCCTAATGTGCAGAGGCTTTATATTTGGAAGACACTGATTCTGTGAATTTTGTCCAAATTTCACTAGGTTGGATAGTCTCAATCAGTAACAGATGCTTATGTGGTGTGGACTTAGCTTTTTCTTTTTTGTGTGTGTTCATCTGCTATGGTTACAGCTACTGAGAGAAGGGCCTTTTTTTCCCCTGTATGAAATATCATGGAATTTAGTTGTTTTGTTTCAATGAAGGGACGGATGCAAATTTCTTCCTCTTTGTGAAACATCCCTCCTGTTCAATCTCTGCTTCAGTTGTTGTAGGATCTGGAAGGTGATAGACATGAGAAGAAAAACAATCTGGGTGCCATGTACCAATGGTTTTTCATTATGCCTAAGTCAGATCTTTTGCCAAATGGTCACCAGTCACATATTTTGTGTTTTCTATGTGCCCAGTGGAGAATACTGAGTTTTAGTGTTAGTGTGCAGCATTACCCTAGTCATATCGTCGTTCATTTTTGTTGGTAGGACAGTGTTGTTCAGACAGAACAGGCAGAGGGACAAATAAAAGGGATGGTGCGCAGGAGGGTCTGAACTCTAATCTAGTGCTGGCACTGCATGTCATCAGACAAATCTTTCTTCATTTCCAGCTATATGAAATGGAGACAATGAGGCTTTTTTTTTTTTTTTTTTTAAAAAAACACCTGTACTGGGGGAGAATTTAATATTTAGAATGAACTTACGTGATATACAAAAGGTGATCATGAGGAAACTTTATGTCAAAGTGTTTTAATTCTGAACCTTGAAGATTCAGATAACTTGAATGGTTGCTTTATTGCCTCTTGACTGTTCTAAATCACGGGTACTGATTTTATTAGTCTGTATTTAAAGTACATAATAACAGGATCCTGCATAAAGCACAATAAAGTTTGGGTGACTCATCCAAACACAAGAATTTTTTTATACTTTTCTTCAGGAGGAAATGAAGAGGAGGTCACATTCAGACATGAAAGAAGGTTTGAACCACAATGAAAGAAGAAAAGCTCATCTTTACCAAATATTTTTATCCTTTTTTTTTAATCTCAAAACAAATAATGTTGACTGCTACTATTACCAAATAAATAAAAAACTAGACAGAAAAAATGCTGAAGTTCCACACTTTCTTCTGAATGGTATTTAAAGTTTAACTAAAATCTTGATTACTATTTAAAGGCTGTAATGCATCATTGTTCTTTGTCCATGTCTGTCATTGCTGTTATGGGTAGTTGTCCAAAGTCTGTAGCTTAGTCGTTGATTAAATATCAAACATTGCACTCTCAACAGTGTAGGTTTACCCTAGTACGGTATAGATACAGAGAAATACTTTTGGGTGCTTCTTGGAAATTACTTTTTATTGAATGAGCTGTGAGTTTGGAAGACAGTCTACTTGTGTTTGTTGCTGCTGTGCAAGTTGATCCTCTGTATTTTTCTTTTGTTCATATCGAAGAGCGCTGCATCGACAAATTCACTGTAGTGTGCATGTACATATCTTCAAAGAGATTATGCTCTAAAAACTGTGATAGCACAGGTTTTGGTTGAGGGGTATACAATCATTTGGCTTGTCTGTGCTATGAAAATGTTCTATTTCATACGGAAACTAGTTTTAAACTGGTTTTCCCTGTGGTTTCTGGAACTGGTTTGTTCTGGTCTCCATTTTCAGTTTCCTGCTGATTATGTTGAGCGCAAGATTAGGGAGACAAGCCTTGTCGTTTGTTACATGTATAGGACACAGGTTTTTATTTGTAAATGACTTATAGCACCATCTGGTATACAGGGGAGTGTGTGTTGTGGTTGAGTTCTAGTATGTGTAGCTAAAGTCATTTGGAACAAGCTGTAGGAAGTAGATTTAAGATATTACGGGGTTACTTAATAGAGTTTCCGCCCCTTCTTACACAATTTTATAACCATACTTGACTTCTGATGGCTTTTTTTGTGGAATTTTTAAACTTTTGTGATGGAATAGCCATGAAGTCTCTTGCCTTAGGAATAGAATTATTCCCTGTAATAGTGCAAGAAAATGGAGAGGAGCAGTAAATAACCGTGTCGGAAGGTGTTGGTTTGGTGAATAATGAAAACCTTTCTAATGCCAGCTGTACGCATGCATAATCTGTTTCCATTAGTGAACATTTCACAACCTCTTCCTCCAACAGTAAAAGTCAGCCCACTTTAGGCTTTAAACCATATTTTTTAATTCTTGGCCTATTCAATTTAATGACTTCTTTAGGGTGTATAAGCCTGGATTGTGAAGTACCCCTCCCCCCTTTTTTTATTTTATTCTTTCATATGGAAAGTGACTGAAAACAACTACTTGAATTACTTATGTGGCAAGGAGGCACTGGCAGCTTATTATTGTATTGCAGCTACCGCTATTAATTTAAACATTATTCTATGTTTAATCTTTTTTCTGTGGGTAAAAAGTAGTTAGTAATTTTGTTAAACTTCAGAGTTGCATCCATGCTGGTATTATAAGCACCTGAAGTAAGCTATAGATCCAATAGGGAAAGCTAAAAATAACTGCGTTTTCAAGATAAAAAAGTATTCCTATTACAAAATTGTAAAGTTTTCTGAAGCCCTGTTTTTTTAATTGCTGTCGAGTTCACTGTTCAATATTACTATGAACAAATTACTCCAGTTATATGAAATGTACTTCTTTTTGATTTTATTTTTTTTAATTAATTTTCCTTAATCCCCATCCCTATGGGTTTCCGCACTGTTCATCTCCCCAGAACTGAAGGGCTTGTGTTGACTCAGGAAATGGTGGTGTTTACGCCAGTAAGGGTGGGGAGCAGCAGAACTCCGGTTGTCAAAATTCTGGTGGGAAAACCTGAATGTAGCAGCAAATAAGGTAACAGAAACACTGTTTTGTATGTGCATAGTGTTTATCTATTTTGCGAATATTTTAAGAATCATAGAATGGTCTAGGTTGAAAGGGACCTTTAAGATCATAGAATCCAACCATCATTCAAGCTTGAATTAGAATATAAATATATAAGAAATAATAGCTTATTAGCTATTTTTATTATGAGCTGTTAACTATTGAATTAGCTGCGATTCAAGCTTGAAATAGAAGATAAATATATAGGAAATAATAAATATAGTAATACAAGCTGCATCTCCTGAAAAATACTATGCTGGCAAATCCTTTTAATTGTAGGCATCCAGCTATTTCTCTGTTTTGAAAATAATTTCTAACTGTTAGGATTATGAAGAAAACCTCTAAATATGGACAGTATGATGAAGAATGGTTTGTACGTGTAGAAGCCTGAAACAGTAGCACTGTGAGATGTGAATCACTTCATCTATTTTAATGGTTGGCAGGCTCTGAAGAAAGGCAATTTAAGTGTCAAAATAAACTATTTCAGTGCTCTTCATTTTTTTTTAAAAGAAATACCAGTATTCTTTCCCACGTGTGCCCTGCAGTGTTTCTCAAGTGCCAGAAGTCCCAACTGTCCCCTCTCAACCTGTCAAAACATTTTGGCCAAAATTCAGCATAATAAAAATGGAAAATGTAACTTTAAAAGCAATTCTGTAAAGTATGACAGTGTTCATTATTAAAAAAACTCCTAGATTTGTTTTATGTTACTCTATTGCAAGATTTACTTGACTGAATCAGAAAGCCAGAGGCAATGTTGAGCCTAACTGTAGAGTTTATTTTAAGTTTTCTATACAGTATAGTGTGTTTTGGTTAGACTGTATTGCTGAAAGTGTCATTGGTAATATAGCATTCATTTTTTGAAATCACACTGTCTAAATTTATGAGGGAAGATGGACAGTGTGTCTTTCAGACTTAGGTGTAAATTGGTGATGTTTCGGTATACTTGCAATCCAAGTACTTTTTTATTACATCAAAACCAAGCAATGTACAATGAAGTTCTTTCTGTTTATCAACATGTTACATCAAATGGATGCTAAATGGGGAGGGGTAGAGGAATGGCATCATGTGTAAGCTGTTTAGACTTTTTGTAGTATGTAGGAAGCAGGATTGAAGAATAGTCTTACACACATTTTATTCCAAGGTGAAACTTTTTAGTTGCATTTTTATTTCAAGCTTCATTTCTAAAGCATAAATATCAGAAGAGGCTACCATGTGATTGGACTCCTTTCTTGGCACATGGGAATTGTTCTTGGTTTTATACACCAAGTAATTTTCTGAATTGCGGAATTGGTATTGTTTTTACTGTCATCACGTCTTGATTTATGTTCCAGTGTATGAAATCTTACCGCTATTGGGTTAGTTGTCCTCTAAAATGGAAAAGAAGTGGGGGAGGGAAGGAACAAACACGTTTGATGCTGTAATATTGTAGGGTTAGTGATGCTGAAGTACATACAGATAGTGAGAGGATCATAACATTTTTTTTCATTTGTGTTTGAATGCATGCAAATAGACATGAAAATAAAATACTGCTGTAGTCTGTAAGTCTGTATCTCTAACTGTAAACCAGACAGTGTCAGGGTCCTGCCATGCTCTAGCTGGCATGGTCTTGCTCTGTTGCTAGTGTTAAGTTCTTAGCCTGTGGTTGTCCAAAAGCGTGCTGTGGTTACAGTGTGAGGGATGGAGGTCTCACATGGGGGGATCAGGTGCTGCTGCTGTTTCTCTTGCTGCTACAGATGTGGTCTTGGAAACCACCATTCACCCTGAGCACTGCCCAGGTTCATTTTAAGCATAAATTCCTGATTAGTCTGCTGGTTTTGACTTAATTACTAGATTAGACAGTGTGACAGAGCACGGTAAGAAATATTGTTGTGAAATTCAGTACTACCATTCTTTCAGTAGAGCAAGAGGTAGTAAAGTAGAAGCAAGAGGTCTTTTCGTCTGAAATAATGCAACTCCAAATCTGGTCTTGTCCCTGTGTTCACTTTCTGAAAATGCTGGTCTGTTAAGTAAGTGGACGTAGCCCTATTCCATAATCAATTTTTTTGTGTGTTTGAACACTCTTGGAGAGTGAGGTGCGTATAGCTAGTTGTATGCAGATTTTCTGTGAAGGGTAGGAAGGAATGACAAGAAACCTGAGTGAGTTAGGGACACAACTTTGTCTGGAATGACCTGAAACATTAGGGTCATGCTCTTACCTAAATGATGTAGGGTGAAGCTGACAAACTTTTTTGTTGATGTAAGGACTTCATTTCCCCAGATTTAAGTGCTGCTTTAGTAGACAGCTAGTAATAGTCTCTGCTTACTGTAAGGTAGCGTCTCACTGATGTGGATGTCTTTTTTCTAGTTAGCTCATGGGTCTGTGCTCTGTACTTATGTATACACGTATAGGATGTGTCTTGCAATACTTTACAAGAGACATATATAAATTTTCTTCTCCCCCACAACACTTAGCTAAGTGCATGCACTTCTTGTGACCCTAGTGATTTTGATGTGCAGGCATTTTTCCTTCAAACGTGAAAAATTTGATTCCTCAAGGAAGCAAGTGATTCAGATGGCTCTTGTGGGAATTGATCTGCTCAGGTCTAATGGAAAGGTGAGACAGTATTTGCCTATTAGAATCATTTGTTGCCAAACTTAAGGAAATTTTAGGAAACATCAAGTTGTTATCTATGGGAAAACTATTTTTCACTTATGGAACCATGATGAACTTAAAATCTATTTTCTGTTTCACTTTGTTTTCCCAAGTAACCAAACCACGACAGTCACTTAGCCCTGAACTTCTTGCCATATTTTTATTTCACAATCATGTTTTTTCATTCTTTGTACTCCAAAGACAAATTTGCACAGAAAGGGGAAACCAGTCATGCTGGAATAAACACAAGCTAAATAAACTGAAAATATTCTTCCATTTTAAAATTTCTTTTAACTACCATAATATCAACTGATATTTTTAATATCAGTATGTAAACAAATTCTGATAGAATTGTAACTTAACTGTTTCATTAAAGGCAGGCATGCATGTCTTCTGTTAAATGACATGGTGACTAAGGCAACATTTCCTTGCCCAAATGTATGAAGATAATACCAGTACCTTGCAAAGCTATTACCTATTGGAAGAAAATTTTTATACCTGGTGTAAGTTTTACAGTACCTAGGAGTCTTTCCTTGTAATAGCTTTATCTTGAAAAGCCTGTGAAATAGTCCTACAATTCTGAAGATACAAGGTACTTAATGGTCAGATTGAGACTAAAGTTCCTGAGGATGTGGGTTCCTTTGTGAAGATCTCTATCAGCTGTAGACAAAGACCTTTAGAATGTCTTTCTGTCTTTTCAGATAAGCTCTGTGTCATCCGTTTAAGATCCATGAGTAGTCAGGGGATTAGGGAAACCTTAAAATGCTGTAGGATGCAGTATCTGTTTCTGAATGACTTCTAGAAGCAGAAAGAGATGAGATTTTGCAGCCATGAGCTTGCTATATATGCAAGTACGGTCCTTGCATCAGTCAACTCTGCTCTGCAACGGGGTGGTAAATACAGCAGTAATTAAGACTAGCCTAGCTACTTTCAGGTGGTCTATAATGCTCTGAAGGAAAGAAGATGCAACAAAGAAAGCGACACCCTTTTATTTTTAAGGTGGGCACAGCAGAGGACAGATGCATTCTCAGTGGTATGTATGTGCAAAAATTATTATTAATGGAGTCAAGTTGGATTTTCTACCTCAGTAGTAGCACATTTAGAAGAGGAATAGATGTGATGGTCTTGATAATTAAGTTTTTTGGGGGGTTATTCTCTAGTCTAGATTTTGATTTTTTTTTTTTAAGAAAAAGTGTTATATTTTTGTATTTTTTTAAGGACTTCAGTCATTAAGGATAGTCACCATCAAGTTTTTATATATTTAACACAAATATATCTCTCTTCCAAGAGTTTGTAAATGAACTGATAGAATTGTGCGCTGTTGGAGGGAGATACCAAGGATCTTTTAATATTAGAAAAATAAATGTTCAGAAATTTGAAGAAGATAAAAATTTCTCAGTATGGGAAACAGAGCCTGAGTGATCTCAGAAACTTTTTAACCTCTGTCTTTCTCCCTTAGTTATGGATCCATTTAAAAACAAATGGCTAACAGAGTTCCACAAATAGTTTCACTATCAGTTAAAGAAGTAGCTCCACCTGCTTCCATGGGGCACCGCCTTGATGGTGACACAAATGTTTGTGCTGGTGTGTTGTGAATTGATTTGAGTAGCTAATCTGGATTAAAACTAACCTGTATCTTTTTCCCAGTTAATCCTAGCAGATTTGCAGAATGCTAACTACCACTATTACATTAAAAAAAAACCCCAACCCCAAAAAAACAAACCCACAACCCTAAACCTGTCCAAAACAAACAAAAAACCCCCACAGTATACCTCCTTTCCTCAAAGACTGAGGTTTCAAATGAACGGTTTGTTTATTAATTAAAATATGCAGCCTACTTTTTTTGAATGTAGGCCATCATCTGTGTGTCCTACCACAATGTCGGTAATAAAACTTTGAAACGAGTGTGGGGACAAGAACAAAGCTCCGTTTACTGCTGTGCAAATACTGTAGCTGCTTTGAAAATAACAGAGAAGTTCACCAATTCAGCTAGAATCTGTTTTTAACTGTTATGTAACAGTTGAAGCCCTAGAAAAAAGTGTTTCAAGATATCTCCTTCCAAAGCTACTTTTCTGAAAGTTAACCAAGATAATATAAACTTAGAGAATTGGAATAAAAGAGTGACGTAAGTTCTGCTGTCACGTTCAGACCTATATAAGAAAGTAACGGAGCAATAGCATGCTGTCTTACTAGCCTATGTACAGAGAAAACTGTAGGAACTGGAAAGGTTTGGGTTTTTTAAGAAACTTGTAAAAGGCTAATTCCTATTAGTACTTGTCTACATTTGAATTCAGGTAGCCTGAACCTGTTTTTTTGTTTTGTAGTCTGTTGCTTTAATCTGTTGTTTCCTCCCCTCTGTTTTAGGAAACAACAGTGTTGTGTGTAAACAAGCTTGTTTTAAAGATGAATACTGGCTCATAGTTGCTTCTGAAAATAACTGAAAACAGTGGAATTCATCAACATATGAAACACCAAAATGACTAATTTGAGGTCTTAGCTGCCAGTGCTTATTTGGAAATTGTTCTTAGTGCCACGTTACTATTGCTCCATCTCTAATACATACATTATGTTATACTGGCACAAAGCAGATTGATAGCAGTGCAGGATGCTTTGATACCTGACTGGATTAAATTATACAAATACTAATCTGAACTTACATTCATGCTTTTTTTTCTGATTTCATATTCTTACATCAGGGCAACAACATCACCTACATCGGTAGTCTTATATTGAGTCAGGATTGTTCAAGTTTAAAGAAAAAAAGGGGTTACTTCTAGGTTGTTAATGGAGAGGTGGGTATGTTTATCACACATAAAACTATTCTGAAGGTTCACAGAAAATAAATGTTTCATTTTACAGTTGGTTAAAAAAAAAAAAAGAATAAGTATTTTTAATGGTGGATACCATTTAATAATTTTTAAGAAAATAGCTGACTGTTATGTAGGCTGTGTTTTTCAGTACCTATAACAGAAGTATTTCAGAATCGTAGAATAGTTTGGGTTGGAAGGGGCCTTTGAAAGTCATCTAGTCCAACCCCCCCACCAGAGGCAGGGACATCTTCGACTACATCAGGTTGCTCAGAGCCTGGTCCAACCCGGCCTTGAATGTTTGCAGGGATGGGGCATCCACAACTTCTCTGGGCAGCCTGTACCAGTGCCTCACCACCCTCATTGTAAAAAATTTCTTCCTTATATCTAGTCTGAATCTACCCTCTTTCAGTTTAAAACCATTACCCCTTGTCTGATCACAACAGGCCCTGCTAAAAGTTTGTCCCCATCTTTCTTGTAGGTCCCCTTTTAAGTACTGAAAGGCCGCAGTAAGGTCTCCCCAGAGCCTTCTCTTCTCCAGGCTGAATAGTCCCAACTCTCTCAGCCTGTCCTCATAGCAGAGGTGCTCCAGCCCTCTGATCCTCTTTGTGGCCCTCCTCTGGACTCACTCCAACAGGTCCATGTCCTTCTTATGTTGGGGGCCCCAGAGCTGGACGCAGTACTCCAGGTGGGGTCTCATGGGAGCAGAGTAGAGGAACAGAATCGCCTCCCTTGACCTGCTGGCCATGCTTCTTTTGATGCAGCCCAGGATATGGTTGGCTTTCCGGGCCATGAGCACATGTTGTTGGCTCATGTCTAGCTTTTTATCCACCGGTACCCCGAAGTCCTTCTTGGCAGGGCTGCTCTCGATCCCTTCATCCCCCAGCCTGTATTGGTACCGGGGGTTGCCCCGACCCACATGCAGGACCTTGCACTTGGCGTTATTGAACTTCATGAGGTTCATGTGAAGGAATGTGCCAGTAGTTTTTGGGAGTTACAACTGGAATTGGTACTCTTGATTGTTTGTCTTAGAATCTTACAAAACCATGTCAAATATGCTTTATGGAGGGATTAGACACTTGCGGTCAGTTTTATATTTAATGTTTCCTATTTGTGCCCTGATATTAAGCAATTCAGAGCCCTGTTTTGGTAACACAACAGATTGAGGGTTGTACAAAAAATAATTTTTTAACATTGGAGTGCAGGAACCATGACAGGATCACTTTCTGTAGATACGAGATCTCCTGGTCAGACATGCTATTTTGACAACACTAACACAAAAAATCAAATACAGCAAATCCAAAATCTGTATTGTTATACTGTGCAGATGTTCTCAAAATGTGAGTTTATCATCTATTTACAAAAAAGGTGAAACAAGTTTCTCTGTCACAGTGGGGAGTTTCTTTAGGTGTTTGTATGTTCTCTCATATCTCTATCTTATTATAAATTCTTTTCCTCAAGACAAACAGATTAGGTAGGTAGACTAGGATATCTTTTTCATTATTCAACAGATCATGAAAGTGAAATAAATCATAGAGGGATGGATTCCTGAAAGTTTTTTTGAAAGACACTTTGGGGCAGGGGGGTGTTTTTCGGAAATATTATTAGGGTACAGTTTCACAAGCACGTACATGCTTGTTAGCTTAAAACATATTAGTAAATACAATTACGTGGGTACAACTACTTATGGGCCCAGAATTGGACATAAGGTTGTTTTAGCCCAGAGGACCATGGATTTGGTGATTGTTGCCAATGACTGTAATTTTTTTTTGGTCATCTCTTTGATATGTGAAGTACTTGTACCCACTTAATTTTAATCTTTCTTCTCATCTTATAGCAACATGGAGCCATTTCAATTGAGACTAACAAATGAAGTCTGTTTCCTAATAAAAATATGTTTTGTTTAAGTGGATTCCTGACATCTTAGACTTAATGTTTGAACGTGTGTTTAGATAGCATGTAGTTCTGTGAGCTTAATCATTACTCCTTTGAAGCCAAACAGTTTATCTTATGTGAAGATTAGTAATATGTTCAGTAATTTAGTAATACATTCAACTTGTTTCCATGGAATGCCGTCCCTTCTTTCTCAGGTGTTTCATTGTATTTTTGGAGTGAGTTTTGTAAGCCTTATGGAGAAATAATTGGAGGAAGAGGAAAGGGCAGACGTCCTGGGCCCAGTGATCATTTGATTTTATTTTTTTCAGATTCCAGGTGTTTTGTTCTGTTGTTAGAATATCCGGGTGAAACTGGAATTTGAGTGTAACTGGAATATTTGTAACTGTGCCATTGTGATGAAAATCACAGCATTAAAATTACTGATTTATTTAATTATTTAAATTATTAAATATGAACAGGTTGATAGAACCTTTTTAGTAGTTTTCTTAAAGGGTTGTATTTTAAAGACATTGAACATTTTCCATGGTGTTGTCAGCTGTTCTTTGAGATCATTGTTAGGAGCTACAGCGTGTCTTGTTATGCATGTATGTATGTGTACTTAGAAGTTAATATTTCTTTATATTACTGAAAGTGAATTTTGGCCAGAGATTTGTTTCATGTGCATGACTAGAGGAGTTACAAAAATGTGTTATTGTTCATATCCCCTATGATTATTTAAGTAATTATTTATTTTCTGATTTATTCATCCACTTTGACAAATATGGATATGTAACACTGGAAGTAATAATAAAAAGTATTTTTCAGTATTTTTAGTGAGGGAATACATACATTACCTGTCTTTTCTTTCCTCTGAGCTTTTCAGTAAATTTATTCAGGTGATATTGGCTGACATGTTCTGTCCCGTTCATCTCATTTTGCTAAGCGTTTAGTAAAAATTACGTCAGTTTTATATATAGTTTCCTCATCATAGTGCGAGCTGCACTACCTTTATTAGGCTAGTCTTTGAAAAGCAATTTCAACCCAAACTGTCAAATAATAGCCAGCTATTATTTCTTCCCCCCCCCTTTCTCTCTGTATGCACACAGGCCATCTTTAGGTAATAAATATATTTTAAAATTTTGAGATAAATTATAGTATTTTCTAACTGCTTATAACAAGTAATTTTGATAACTGCTGACTTCTTTATTGGATGTAGGAGAAACTCTGCAACAAACTTCAAATGTGGTTGAAAGAACACACTTCCGTGTTATGAAATGCATTTTAAAAATGAGCTAGACATAAGTGAAGAAAACTACAGTCTGTCTCAGATTTGCAGGGCTAGCTACCCTAAGAGCTCCTGCAAGCTCTCTTTGTCTTTAGAGTTCGGGGCATTATATTCGCTTTTCTGTAAGCTGTTATGCTGGCTTCTTCAACTATGATATTTGGAGACAAATCTTGTAGCAAGGAAATGCTACTTGTGCTGGAGATGTTGGTGAGCTTTTCTGTGATCCTTAATTTGTGTGGAATTTCATTCCCTAGTTTTGGACCAGTCCCTCGAAAGCTCAGGCTTCTAGGTAGAGATGATAAAACTCATCTCTGTTGTAGAAAACCTCTTTGCTCAAGAGGAATGCAATTATAAACCAGGATCTTCAGGTGGGAGGCTTATAGAATCATAGAATCGTTTAGGTTGGAAAAGACCTTAAGATCATCCAATCCAACCATTGACCCTACTCTACCAGGGCTGCCACTAAACCATGTCTCCAAGCACCACATCTACACGACTTTTAAACACCTCTAGGGATGGTGACTCAACCACCTGCCTGGGCAGCCTGTTCCAATGCTTGATAACTCTTTCAGTGAAAAATTTTTTCCTAATGTCCAGCCTAAACCTCCCCTGGAGCAACTTGAACCCATTTCCTCTTGTCCTATCGCTAGTTACTTGGGAGAAGAGATCAGCTCCCATCTCACTACAACCTCCTTGCAGGTAGTTGTAGAGAGCAAGAAGGTCTCCCCTCAACCTTCTCTTCTCCAGACTACACAATCCTAATTCCTTCAGCCGCTCCTCATAAGACATGTTCTCCAAACCCCTCACCAGCTTTGTTGCCCTTCTCTGGACACGCTCCAGCACCTCAATGTCCCTCCTATCTGTGGCGCCCAAAACTGAACGCAGTACTCAAGCTGCGGCCTCACCAGCGCTGAGTACAGGGGCACGATCACTTCCCTTCACTGATGTCTTGATATTGTAAGGTGCAGTTCATGAAGGCAGTGTTTCTCAATGAGTGCTGTAATCAGTCTTCAAATTCTAAATCAACCCCAGGAACCGAAGGCAAATGTGTTGAAACAGCTAGTCTGGCTGTGGAGGAATACTGCAGTGTTCTGGACAGCAGAAGACAGCTCCAGATGTCCATACAGTATGGCAGTACTCCAGTCAAGATTTAACATAAGTGACTAACTAAGGCTTATCTGCAGAATGGGATAGGAAGTTGAGGAGGAAAAGCATCATTTGGATTTTGGCAGGGTGGAGTTTTGGTTTTTTTTGAAGGGTAGGGAGGGGAGAGATTTACAAGTTGAAGGACAGATATAAACCCAGGTTAAACATTGTTTCAGAGAACACTTTTATGACAGGGGCATGACCATTGTCTTACATAGAATGAGAAAGAAAAAGTGTTGGAAGAGGTGAAGCGATGTTACCATTTCTCTGTAGAGGATGGGTCAATTTAAAATAGAATTATTCAAATGACAATAGTTTGTGATTAATCTTTTCCCAAAATATAAATTTATTGATATAGCTATGTGTGTTAATTTACAGCTGAACATGACCTTTATGCAGTATGCAAATATGACTTTCTTACAAATTACCTTGCTCTTTGTCACTCTTTCTAAATTTCCTGCTGTTTTTCCTAAGCAAAAGAAGGTACTATATTCATGTTTGAACAGTTTTATATTTAATTATATAAATATTCATTATTTTGACTTTTTTTTTTTTGTTTTGTTTGTCAGGAAATAAAGGTTGAACTTACTGGATGACTCTTTAAATTATGTAGGGAGTGTTTTTTTCTTGAGAAATCTATCTGTCCACTTGGATGTGAACCATAACTCAGTGAAATGCAGAACATTTTCTATGGATAAACTAATAGCTATTGATAGTGTGCTTAGCATATTTTTCTTAGAGTTAGAATTTTTTTTTTTTCTGTTTTTAAAATAGACTGATTAGTATGACCAGAAACAATCAGTTCTGAAGGCTCAATACACCTTCTTTTCAATTGAAATCGTATTGGTAGAATAAAAGAAACAAGATCTTTCCAGGTTTTGGGGTTATGTTTGTTGTTGGTTCCCACCCCCCGTGAGTGTTTCAAGTTTGAATGAAATTACATTTTCTCAGGAGTAATTCCCCATGCATCTAACTGACCTGCTTTGGTTGCTGTAGTCTTTCTGCTGCCTTTCCACTGATTATTTTACTTCTCTGACGCTGCAGTAAGCAGGTTTTAAGGAGCTAGAAGACCCAAAATGAAAACTGCAAAAGAGCTGTCCAGTTTAGCTCCCTAAACTGGCTTGCTCAGGATGAGAAAGGCATCACTGCTGAGTCAAAGGAGGGGTGGGGATTTTTGTTTAGGGGATGGAGAGACTGGTTTAGACTGTCCTGGAACTTCATCCTCAGACCTTGCATAGATCATTGGTGTATGCAAACATATGCTGCTTGACTGGTTAATCTGCAGCCCTGAAAATTACTGTGGGTTACTGTAATTGATTACTCATTGTTAGATGCCTGCAATATACACAACTTTGGAAGCAAATGATAATGTTAATCTACTTTCGAAGTTTGTTTTGAGAAGAGTAAGGTGGAGAAAGTGCTTGAGACATCCATCTTAACTGCTGTGGATATCACATTTCACTTAACTGGCTTGAGCTTCCGATTCCTCTGCAATTTTTATTCAAATGCTTCTTGATAGTGTCAGCAATATAATGGCTTTTTTTTTTTTATAGTTTGTGGCAAATGGAAAGAAACATGCTTCAAAAGGTTCTTCTACACTTATCCTTGATACAGCATGTATATTACAGTGCCATATAAAGGTGATTACTTTATATGAAAATTATCAGAATTGGTCAGTCTTAATGAAAAGTACAAGCTGTTCACTAAATTCCATCTCAGAACCTCTCCAAAAGAACTACTTTTGATCATTTTTCTTCAGTGAATTAAAACAAAGCAATTACCACCATAGTTACAATTTCCACATTTTCACATTTTTTATTTGTGAAAGTCCTCCGGGCTTTGTTAAAAGATGTAGCAAATAACTACTTCATTATGTATTCCAAGAGTCAGATTCACTCACTACAACTTCTAGGCTTTTTCTCATTTTACTATTAACACAATCCTATTTAAATGATTTTAATAGACTATAATATGTTTAAATAAAAGTTGCAAATTTATTAACTTTATTTTTTAAAACTTGCATTTTAAAATAACTTTTATACATTCTGTATAGTTAGTGTGTGCAATATCTGTTACGATTTGTTTGTGTAAGCCAGATATTTTGAGATGTTGAGACCTGGAGGTGAGTGATTGAGTACATAGATTTTATTTATAAATTTCTTATGTGCATTATTGCTAATGGGAGATGGTCATGTTAGGGAAGGAATGTATAAGAGAGGAGAGCTTGTATTAATGTTCTCATTTACATAACCTTTTTAGTGAAATGGCTTAATTGGCCGAAGGCTGTATCTTGTTAAAGAGGTGAAATGACATCACACAGCTAAAACTTAAAGATTGGAAAGACTTCTGTGTTAAACTATGAGCTGCATTCCAAGAAATTATGGAAAATAAATACTACTAATGTAAGGCTGCAACTTCATATGGCCACCCAGGCGCTCTGTCGATGTTGGTGTTCTAAAACCCCAGCGGTTTATGCAGTGATGTGCGTCTCCTTAGGAGATGGTGCCAGGCAGACCCTCTTCTGTTCCCCAGTCAAGTTTTTGAAGTGCTCTTAAATAACATTTCTATCAAACGTGCTAATTTACTGATAGCATTTTTCAGTTACATTGGGTACTTCTGTTGAATTTTACTGTGTAGTCTTGCTCACTCAAAAAATTCTCTTTAAAGCATATGGAAGTTAAATGCTTATAATAAAGGTACAACTTAACTAAAATTGTGTGGTAAATGTAATGCTTTCACAGAAAATGCTGACATAGTATCATTCCATGCAACAGACCTCTTTCTAAATAGTTACTAATAGTAATTATTCAGAATCTCTCTGCTTTCATGAAGTTGGTAGAGTGTCATTGTTTAGACATGAATTGTGCTTGGCTATTGTTTTTTGTCACTGAGTAGACTGAAAAATGAAAAACCTTCGGAGAGCAATCTAAAGAAGACACCGAGTTCAAGGAAAAAAATGTATGTGCATCTAGGGGTAAAAAGAACAGCTGAACTGTTGTAATGTAAAGAGAATTTTAAAAAATACTGTTTAAAAGCTGGACTTTCCTAAAAAAAGTCCCCAGTCTTCAGAATTTTGTGGTCTTTTCAATCTGAAAGTTTGGAAAGGTCTTCTAGTGCGTAATTTGATGAGAAGAGCAGCATGCATTGTTAATACAGCAGACCTCTTCACTTGTATTGAAGAAAAAAGATGGTTGTAGGAAAAAGTGCCGTGGCAATGTGGACTGTGTAGATAAGATGAGTTTAAAAAGCTGTAAGTGTGCTGGCTGGCTAAGACATTGCAACTCGGAAGAAGACATATGACTGTGGTCAAATATTTTATATTAAGATCAATTAATGACAAATTATGGAAATAATGCAAGATCAGTTTTGAGAGAATGAGATTTTGTCTTGTGAACTAAGCTGAGATGGAGCTATAGCAAGGAAAGAAACCCCAAGAAGAAAAAAACAGGAGACAAGAGGAACACAGGATCATGGCTTTGTTAAATAACTACTTCGGACATTGTATTACTGACACAGTTAAAGCACCACTTTTTAAAAAGCCTTTAATATTAAAGTAAGACAGTTCTGCTGACTTCAGTAGAAATGAAATGAATCTTGACTGAAGTGCATTATCGCAGCATGAAGTAGTAAGCAACTTTTAGCTTTTCCTCCTTATTTCTGTAGCATAAAGAGCTGGTGCAACTTGGTTTGCAAATGGCAGTTGTGAAAGCACTTACCTCATTTTCATGCCCACTGCAGAGAATAGCTTACATCTGCATTTACGGGGACAGTACTTCATGTTCCTCTGAGTTGCCCAAAAAAATCACAGCATATATCTCCATTGATCTTCATGCTTCTATCTTACTTTAAAATGTGCATTCAGTCCATTTCTGTCCAGAGAAGGACCTAGGTCTGTTAGTGGGACATGAGGTGCCAATGGGAAGGTCGTACAGCTGGGAGGTGGCTGTGTCGTAGGGCTTTCAGAGGGCTTGTTGAAGGTCTCTGAACGCTTCCTCATTTTTGATTTGTTGAGAAGATTTAAAAGGAGGGAGTTGATTTACTAAGATCATGGCTAGTTGGAAGAATGTGCTTAATTACAGCGTGCCATAATTACGTAGTCAGTCAGAAACTTCCGTTTGCATGGAGCGTTGTGATTTACATTGTCACAGCTACATTGAGTGTAGCTTCACTTTTTTCTATTGCAAATGTCAGAGTTTAACAAATGTATGATATGACACTTTGAGTTTTAAGTTTAACACATGCACAGTTTGGTTAAATTACAAGTCACTGTAGTATTGTTAAAAATTCTTGCTTTTCACACAGACATTCACACAGTAGCTCATGCAGATGGCTACGTGTTATGTAGCACCTTCTTAAATTTGAGGCAGGTCAGGAAATTAAATAATTTTCCCATGTAATCATGAATTTACTAGAGGATAGTATTTGAGCAGCTGTTCATAGGGATGGGCAGGTGCCCTATTCTGCTTTTGTTGAACTACTTCCTGTAGTGAGTGGAAGATATTTTTAAAATGAAGCAAAGTATTATTATAATTTTCTAAACATTTTAGAAGATGAAAATGTCATACTGTTGACTTTGCACATACAATCTTAATTGCAGCAACTGAGAGGGTAGAAATTAATATATAGCAAAACATGGTTGCATGTTTCCATGTATATTATAAAGTAGGATTGGATTGCAAACTTACAGGTAGCTTCCAAACTTGGGAGACTTGTGAAAATATCTTCTCAGTATGATTTCTACTTATTGCTAATTTTCCCATAGTATATTTTTTCCTAGTACGGTTTTTAATACAAAAAATCTAATATAGTACTAGTGAGAGGTTTCGTATTTAAAATATTTCTCCATGACAAACAGAGTGAGTTAATATCTTCATTAGCATTCTTGTTAATTAAATAGCACAACTGTGAAATTGATATGCGAAACAGCACGTCCTCGCAAACAACCCTAATTTCTGGTAAACTGCATTTTGATAAAGAAGGATAATGTTTCTTCAACCAGAATAGAATTCCATGTCAGAAATAAGGGTAAGGCTTCTGCTCTGAGGGCAGCATTGGCATTCATGTGTAGCTGGAGGACAATCTCCCAGTTTTGAAAATGCTTGTCTGTGGGTTTGGGGTTTTTTTCCCTTCCCCTTTGCAGTTTTCAGCCAGGCAGATGTTGCCGCGAGGTAGAAGGGAAGAGCTGGCAAATACTGGCGGGGCAGCAGCTCTGAAGGCTTCTCGGTGTAGGGCAAGAATTCTGGCTCTTACTCCTGAGTGCATAAAGGGATGTAAAGCCTGCACTCCTGACTGCACCTGTAAGCATGGAGCAACGGGACCAGAGTGGCCGGTCCCCGGCTGTGGCCACGATTCCTGCTCCGCTCTCAGCAGCGCACCGTGCATCGCACAGCGCCGGCTGGCCGTGGGGGAACAGGCTGCCGCCGCCCTGAGATACACCATTCTGCACAGCCTCGGCTGGTGGGCACGGGGATGGCGGTTGGCTTTGCTGAGAGTGCTTGATAAGGGTAGATCCCTTTGAAGCTTGTATTTAGATATAGTGTATTTTGTATATTTGTTTCAAGTTGTTTGAGTTTGTTAAAAGCCAGATAACAATCTGTAAAATTTCAGTCAGCAGATGACTTGTATAGTTAGAGGGTCGACTTTCATGCATGTCACAATTCTGAATGATGGTGGTCCGTGAAGATTTTTCCCAAGTTTAAAATAAGTTACAGGTTTTATTACTTTGAAAGATACTTCATAAAAAGATACTAGACTTTCTTGGTTTATTTAAAGCACTCTTGCTATATACAGCACTTAGCGCTTTTAACAAATGTATTTATACAACTATAGACAAGGGATACTTCAAATAAGTGCAAGGTTTCTAAGTGTTTAGTAAAGGGGGTTTTGTTCCCAAACTGTAGAAACTCCTGCAAAAGTGGGAATAAGCAGGTGATATAACAGAAAAAGATGGTGCTGAACTACTTTGGTTGCTTTCATTGCATAGGCAGATGTTTTCTTGCTAATGGATGTTGCTGGTAAACGTTTGCTTATTTTAATTTAAGGTACCTCAGAAACTTATCTTTGATCTTGAGGTCATTTGCTCCTCATTCATAGTGTACACTGTCCTCCTGTTTTGGCTAATAAAGGGGTGGGAATGCAGCATTTTTGTTAAACTGATCCTATTTCCCAATGAATGAAGTTAGTTGCTTGCCTGAGCCTTGAGTTTGCGGCATGAATGAGCTATGAACCGTGACATTGGTAGAATGAAAATTAGTAAGAGGGGGGAGAAAGGAGGTGCATCAGTAATCTTGTGTGATTGTGCACCTACTCCAGGCAGAAGTCTCCGTCTAGAAGTCTGCCTGTGTTTCAAGTTACAAAGGGAAGTTCAAGTAACAGCTGTTGAGATCATCCACCTCTACGTTTGCAGTGCAGCGATAAGGCTGTGCTGGTCTCTGGGCATAATCTTCGCTGCTGGTATTGCTCTGAAACACAGTCATTGGCATAAAATACAGCTATACCGTCTGTGTGGGGCCTGAGTCACTGCTTTGGGTGTTTTTACTATGGAAGACTTCATTGGTGGTAAAGTACCTTTCTCTAGGAACTTGGGGCCCATGGTTCTGAAATGTTCTTGGCAGCAGATGGGACTTTTAAAGTTGGGGATTTTTTCATTTGACCTGTACCCTACGCGGCCTGTGCTGTCTACCTGAAAGGCAGCCCATTTGTCTGTGCCCTTTTGTCTGAGCTGCTGCCATCCCTGCTCATGCTTTGTAAGCCTACTGGATTGCTTATCATAGAGTCATAGAATCATTTAGGTTGGAAAAGACCCTTAAGATCATTGAGTCCAACTGTTAACCTAATATTACAAAGCAAGAAACTTTCACTTCCAGATTATTTATCCCTAGCTTATTCCCATAGATATAATGTGGGGCATCCTGGAAACCATTTGCAAATAACGAATCGTATACTGTGTGAAACTGGGAAGGGTTCAGATAAGAGGTCATAAAATCTGATTGCCAATTTATGATGCTTTATTGGTGTGCTATTTTTTATACGTGTATGTAAGAGTAACTGCAAAAAAGTTACATGGTCCTTTTACTAAAGAAATTTATGAACAAAAATTGTAAGTAAATCTAGAACTAGTTCTAGAATTCTAACACTAGTTTGTGTTAATAGTATTTTAAAATTTTATGAGAAAGCTCACTTTTGAAATAAGGAGTTTCAGTTTCTCCCACAGTATGGTTCAATGGCAGGTAGGGAGTTGAATTTCCATTTAATTCATTTGGTGGCATTTTTTTGTTTAAATTTTAATATCTAATTATAACTCATGATATAGTTTAGTAGCTAATGGGATTTAAAATCAATGCAGAAACATTGGTTTATAATCGGAATTAAACAATTCAGATTGAAAAGGCCCTAACAATTTTTGACTAGTCCTCTCCTTTTGCCCAAGTCTAAGTGATAACAATATTTAGAATTCCTTTCAAAATGTCTTTGGAATGATCTTTGGCATTTCCCCATGTAATCCTTTTCTATCCTTTCAACTTTTTAACTGTTGACCCCCTTTCTTCTCTACTTCATGTCTGCTGAAACTCTGGCCTGTTTTTTCTGGTCATTTTACTATGAACCTGGATTGTCAGTAGCATGATTTACTGTAGAAACCTGTCTGTGGATTTTCATTCTTCCAAATCCTTTGCATGAACAAATGGGATCTAGTTTTGAGGCTTAAACTTTCATCAGTATTTGTGATGATTAGTGTTTCAGGTCTTAAATTTCTCCTAATTTGATGACTGCAGTATTTGTTAGCCTCTTTAACACTTTGTTACCTGTCCTTTGGAGAAGGGGTTTTACTTTGCTGCTATTAGGCAAATACAGTTATATGTACTTTTCAAACAGGCATTCCATGGTCAGTTTATTATTCAGGTGTTTTTAATTCGCTGTACGATCAGACAAAATGGCAGGGATTAGTTGCATGAGTGAAGTTTCACAAACAGTTGTTGGTGAAAACAATAACTGTAATTCAGTGTTTCTGAAGCATACACGTAAACATTAGTGTTTTGAGCACATAATGAAGTTACGTATATGCTTTCGAAGAACTGTAGTTACATTTTCAGATAAATGAGTCAGTGTAAAGGATTACTGCTTCTAGGAGTTCTATTTTGGTATCTAACTAAAGCATTTCCACTGAGAGTGATGGCATTCTGAGTGAAGAGATGGGCTTAAATATAGAAGTGCATAGTGTGTAGTACAGGGTGATACCAAAATTTAGAAATAAGTATTAGAAAGTAAGCTGCATTGTGGTTTATTGCACCTTTGTTTTAAGTGATTAAAATGAACACACTGTATTTTTATAATGCTGAGTTTGTGTATTAGTATTGAAATGTTTTCTTGTGAGTTGAAACTAAAAAGGGAATACTTTTTATCTATCACCAGCGTACCTTCATCTTCTTAATTTGTGTACAGGAAGTTAGGGACTAGGAATTCTCTTAAAGAGTAAAAGAAGGTGAAAATGCATACCAACTTCAAAATGTAGTGGTTTTGGATGGGGTTTTTTCCTAAGAGCTTGAGAACTTGTATGTCTATCTGAAAATCACATTACAGGTCTCATGGCTAAAAGGATGAATGTGCATATATGTACAGCAAAAACTTCATTTTACTTCATCCATAATGAACAGAAGAGTGAGTGTACAGTAGCTCAGGAACATCATCTTTACTGTGAAGAAAATACGTTTACTCTAGTACTACTAATTTCAGAACAATTTCACAATACTCCTTGTGTTAGTAAAGATAAGTCTTATTTTGAATTGGATTTGAAAACAGTAATTTCGTAGTTTGGTAAAATAGTGCGACTAATGCTAAACTGAAAATTGAGATAGTCGTTCTGTCTTAAAAAATGACACTGGAGTTCTCTTAAAAATGAATCGTACAATTTAAAATATTGCTACAACTTGCAACTGTTTTCACTCTCAGCAGTAAAAAAGCTAAGGAACTACATTATGATTTTGAGTCTCTTCTAAAAAGACTGCAGTTTCCTTTGCTAATTTGTTGTGATTCCTTTTCAGAAATGCAAACAAAAAGGTCTTGTATACATAAGCACACCCAACTGTTTGATTTGCACCTATAGCTGGAACACTTGGGAAGAAGAATGTTCTGGGAACTCGTTATGCAAATGCCAGACAAAGTGTCCCACTTTATTTGACTTACCATCTAGAGTATTACCACAACAAATAGCCTTTTTTAAATAGAATGAGGTTTAACCAGCTGTAAAATTGATAATCAGTCATGGTATTTCAGAAACTGCAGTGTGAGTGGTTTTTGCATTGTCTGTGCAGTAATGAAAATCAAGTTTCTAGAACACTGACTGTACCTGAAATGTTGTTTTTAAACTACCAAAGAGAAATTTTATACACTTAGTTCTGTTGGGTTTATTTTCACTGAGCAAGAGATGAAGTTGCATTCGCGAAAGAGGACACAAAGCAATATTGCACAGTCACCCATTCCATGCTGGAAGGATTATCATGAAGTGGAAGGGGAGGTGAAGTAGCGTTGGGCAGTCAACCTTTATCTATTATATCCTAAGTTCTGAAATTTTTTTCTGTTAATGTAGCTGTATGTGTATGTAGTTGTAATGCCACTTCCAAGATTTACAAGTTAGCCTAAAATAGATGTAGTATGACTTTTAATCGTCACTAAATGGTAAATAGTTTTCTTGTTCTGTGTATTGCGAAGATTAGAAAAATTGCCTTATTCCACATAGGGCTGATACTAAATCCTTTCAAATGTTGTCTGCAAGCTCATAGTCTGCTTCATAGCAGTGACACTTGATTTGGCTGTTGCCAGAGCTGGCATTTGAACCCAGCCTCCATTTTCGCACGTTTCAGGCAAGAATCAATGTACTGCTGGTTTCAGAATGGTCTCTCTTGGTCTCTGTTGTTGAAACTCTTCTCTTTTTCCTTGTGTATTTTTTGAGTTTGACACATGATGTCCTCTTTTGTCCAGAGCATGTAATACTGAGGCTGAAAGTCTGTCTTACTTCCTTGTAATTACTTGCAGGGATTGAAGCAGCTTGTGTAGGAATAAAAAGACAGTTGCCCAAAGTAATAACATGGAAGTGGATCACTAGAATGGAAATGAGATTGCATCAGGAGTTTGTCTAGCCTAAATATCCTGTTTCCAGCAGTAGCCAATAGCTCAGAAGTGCCTGGGACAGAGTGCAGGAGACGGACTCTTCCTATTCCATTACGTTTTCTCAGCCTGTGTTGATGAGGCAGCTTGGGGGCTCTCTGAGGTAGATGTGGTGGTTTTCTGTCTCATAGCTCTTGACAGCTTTATCTCCCTTGAATCGAATAGCCTTCAACCCATCGTAAACTTCTTGGCAGCAGAAACATCCCGTGACAATAAGTTCTAGCTTAACTCTATGATGTGAAAAAAACGCCTTTCTTCTGTTTTGAGTGTCTTGCATGCTAGCTTCATTTGCCTTCCATCTTCCTATTAATGGGGATCCAGCTAGCTAGTGAGTCTGACTCACCACATACGTAGGAGACCAGGTTCCAGTTGATTGCCTGTGATACTGTCTGATGTTGTCTCTGTTTATTTCAATTTGTGCTTATCCATCAGGCATCTCTTATCTTAGATTTGACTGCAGTACAAAACAAAACAGTCATGATCTTCCACAGACAGGCCCCAGTCCATGATCAATGACACTGTGATAATACAATTCACAATGAAATATTGTTTCACAAAATATCCTGTCAGCTCTTCTAACAGCAGTGTCTAGCCAAATAATTTGTGCTATTTCTGGAGATTTACATGGCACCCTGTCAGTAATTGAGTTCTGGTTTAAACTATTTTCAGAATTGAATAAAAATAGCCATTATAGGATAATTTAGGATGTAAGGGACCTGTGGAGGTCTAGTCCAAGCCGCTGACATGTTGTTAAGCAGGTTCAATCAGATGATGTTTAAGAATTAAGTTTTGAAAACCTCAAAATACGGAGATGCCACATCCTCTTTGGGCAACCTGTTCCAACGTTTGACCATGGTAGAAAAATTGTTTCCATATAGCCAGTTGCAGTTTCCCAAGCGGCAGCTTGTGGCTGTTGTCTCTTGTCGTATCCCTCTGCTGCAGGCCTACTGCTGACTCAGAGCCAGCTTCTTGTTACCAGGACCCTCAGATCCTTTTCCTCAAAGCCACTGTATAGCCAGCAAGTGTCAGCCTCTCCTGGTATATGGTGGTATTCCATCCCATGTGCGGGAGTCTGCATGCGTCTTTGAAGTGCATGAGGCTCCTGTCAGCCCATTTTCCCAGCCTTTCCAGGTCCCTCTGAACAGCAACTCTGCCCTCCGGTGTATCAGCCGCTGCCCTGGGTTGTTGTTATCCATGAAGCTGCTGAAGGTACACTGTGTCCTAGCTTTTTGGTCATTAGTAAAAACATTTAACAATATCGGTCTTATTATCAGTCCCTGGGGAATGCCAGTGGTCACCAGCTGGAAAGTTGGATTTGATACTACTGATCATGATAATTCTTTGAGCCTTGCCACCCAGCTGATCGTTCGCTTACCCAGTTGGCCTGTAAGATTACCATAGGTATCCATGTTGAATACCTTGCTGAAGTCCAAATAAACAACATACACTGCTCACTCCTTGGGCACTGAAGCAGTCATCTCGTTATAGAAGACAGTCAGGTTGATCAGGCACGGTTTGCTTGTGATCAATTTATTCAGTTATCTTTTCCTTCATGTATTTGGAAATGGTGTCCAGAGACCTGAAGTTAACTGGAATTCTGGCCTGTTGTTCTGCAGGTCCTCCTTGTTGCCCTTGTTGAAGATGGGCATGGCACTTGCCCTTTTCCAGTTAACAGGA
>VYXH01001869.1:64911-100004 GCA_013397275.1 Burhinus bistriatus | reverse complement strand
CCCCCAGTTGCCGTGACCTTTCAGAGGTGGTAGAAAGCAGCCTGGTAGTGGTTTTGACTGGCTCCTTCACCCCTCCTCAGGTGGATCCCGTCTGGGTGTCTGGAGTGGAGCTCTGTATGTCCCAGGGAACAGCAGCAAAAAAGACCTTGAGTGCCCATCTTCTGTCCATGGATCTCCTACCCCACCGAGAAAGTGTACCCACATTTACTTTCTTTTGCTGCAAATTTATTCATAGAAGCCTTTCTTCTTGCCTTTCATGCCCTTTCGTTGCCAGGATCTGAACCTGTCTTTGTGTGCGAGGATGGATGTGTGTGGGTATATTCTGGTTTTCTAGGGGCAGTGCAATTCTAAATGTTTCCCAGTTTGAGAAACAGGTTTAATCACAGTTATTCAGATATCTAGCTGTTCTTTTATGCTTGGCACAGGATGTTTTCCAGTGACATAATACGCTTACTTTATTATGGTCTTGTATGGCATTTGACTATCTCACAAATACTGGTAAGGTGATGTTTTTCCCCACTGAAGCAACACTGAGGTGCTGTGTATTAACACAAAAAGTATTTATTGATTATGGTTTGTCTGTTCAAGCTGCAGTAGTTTGGAGTTTTTCCTTAAGTGTCTGGTATTACATAACATTTAGCTTATTTTTAAATACAGTTACTTCTGATATAACTTGCAATTAGCACTAAAAGCTTCTGCAAATTCATTCATATAGCAGAAGGTATAACAACACCCACTGACTGGAAGTTATGGCTAGATAAGCGGAATAGCAGTCAAGAGCTGTTATTTTCCCCAGTTTGTGGTCAACGGTGATAGAAATTTTAAATTTTGTAATGAATTCTTTTGCTTGCAACTTCTAAAACAAGGTTCTGCACTTACCTTGGTGTCTTTTAAACCTTAAGTGGATTTTAGTGACTGAACGAGTAACCATTCTTCATGACTTAATTAGTTTATCGAAGTAGTGGAAGAATCTTTCAGAAGAAATTATCTGCTCTCTTCCATGGCCCTTTGCATCACCTCCCCTTCTAAGAAGGAAAGCCAAAGATCTTAACAAAGCCTACCAGCAACTTTAGGGAGCAGTTGTTTGCAATGTGAAAGTCCTGGCTGATCTTCTAGATGAAATAGCTAATTAATAGAGATTTGTGCACAGAACAAACTTGTTGCTTAGGGAGTTGAAAAATGAGTAATTACAGCAGCAGATTGCAATAGGCACTTGCTTCCTCCGGCTTTCTGAAGTAAGTCTCCAAAATCTGCAGAGAGGAAGTTCCTGTCAGCCATGCTTCTTTGCTATTGCTTTACTTCATACCTATTTTACAATGAAGAAATTCCTTATTTAAGGAGTGTCTTTATCTTCCGCTAGACCAGAAATTTTTGCACCTGTTAATATAAAAACTGATTTTTAATGGTGCTGACCTGCATATGCTCAGGTCAAAGGTAATTGTAGCATCACAGAATACTTCAGCTTTGAAGACCTCAGGAGGTCGTGTAGGTTCAACCCCTGCTCAAAGCAGCTGCTTAATGTCTACTGCAAGTGCGGGTACGGTCTCTATTGTACAGCCAGTTACACGGCTCTGATAGGTGGGGGATGGTTGGGGGTTTTTTCCCTTTTTTTTTTTTTTCCCCCTCCTCTTTTTCTTTTCTGGTTGGTATTTCAGGAATAGGATGTTTCTCCAAATTATTTCAGATGATGAAGAAAATAATCTTTTTGTTCCAGAGAAAAACATGGGAGATCAAACACTTCTGACTGGACTTGTCAGGAAATCCAGCATGTTCCTTCCCAGTTCTAGAGGCTGAGGCTAGTGACCTCTTAAATACTTTTTTATTATTGAAGTTGATGAGAAAATATTAATTCTTGATAATACCTCATCATCAATGATTTTACTTATGGTGGAATTATTACTCTAGTGAATATGTATTGAGTTTCAACAGAAATCATCTAGAAAAATTCCTATTCTGCTTTAAAACATACAATGTTGCATTAGTAGTCCTGACACAGGAATTGGAATTGAAATGTTATTTTACATGTTTAAACTTTTTAAAAATATGTATATATTTTAACATATTTACGTGTAGGCTTATTTTATGGGAAAATGCATTAAGTGTTTGAGAGACAAAATTAATAGTGAATTTGACTGCAGTCTAGGGTCATCAGTGAAGTTTGCTTCTAGGGTGCATGTTGGACCGTGGAACAGTGTATTGCAATGTGTTTATCTGAAACTCCAGAGGAATATAATGTTATGTATGAAACAGAAAGTATTCTATGTGAACACATTGTTCTACTAAAAAAACAAACTAAAAAGCATTTCCAAATGGATTCCATAAAAATGTTTTTTCAAGTTGTATGCCCTTTTTTGTCAATAAGAGAGAGGACCTGTATAAACTAAGATTGTCAACAGCTATAACTACTTTCAAGAATGTCAGTTAGACTTAAAAATAAGGCATTCATATTTCAAGAAAATACTGTATGCTTTACTAATTAAATAAGTGAAAATGATTGTAAATCATTTACTGTCAAATCCATTTCTGTGAGAAAGCCATTTTTTAGGGCTACTTAGCTTTTTTTTTTAAATTAAAAACTAATCTCCTTACCAATCAATAATGCATATATATTATTGCAAAAATAAAAACTTGTTTTCCTGATGTTGATACTCTTTTGCCCCATTTATTTTAGATATTGGTGATTGATATAAGTGGATATATCTACCCATTTTCGTCCAGTGTCATTAGGTATCTACTCATGCAAAGATAATCTTAAAACAATTGTTTTGTCCATATTACTAGACAATAGACCAAGAGCAGTTTAAGGTTGAACAAGGTCTTTTGACTCATCATTATTTAAAATTAATTTTTAACTCATTTTGGTTTTTGTCCATGTCTGTTTAATCTTTCCTGCAAGTTCCCTTTCTTCCAGCAATCAGTTTCACAACTATTGACTTTTCCAGAAGTTGTCCACAAAACATGTCTGTGTGTTAATATGTGAACAGCAGCTAAATGGTAGGACTGTCTCTGTTTTGACTATTTGTATTTGACCTGAATTGTTCCTTCACTGGAGTAGATCAGTGCCTTTTTCTGCTAGCATATGGATCAGCGCATCCTGATTCCGGATAGACTGGTCTTGGTATCTTGACCTTAAAAAAAAAAAAAAAAAAAATCCATCTGCGGCAATAAGTGGTCTGCGTTTCTCCGTACTGCATCCAAATTCTGTACTCCAAAGTTAGATGTGGTTTTGATTGCTTCAGTTTTATTCATCACTTTAACTGGAAATCTGGGCTCATGGAATTATGGTGGAGTACAGCACTTGGATTCTAAAGAAATACATGGTGCAGCTGATTAGAATGTACTGCTGACATCACATTTGAAGTTAGGCAGGAGACAACATGATAGGCAGGCTATTATTTATTGGGTTAGAAATGTTCTAAAGACTGGTTTTACACAGTTGCTGATAATTCTGGTACAGGGAAAATTTGTAGTCGTTTGTTCTGAATCAGTGATTAGGAAAAAACAAGTTATTTTTATTACTTCTAGTCTATTATGCTTTTAGGGGAGGAGGATGCTAGATGGTATCTTGATTTTCCTTTCAAGCCTTGTTTGCAATTCCAGTTACTGTAAAACAGATTGTTATAATTTTTATTATTTACTCTAATAACTATCCTTATTTAGTTATTAGATTGTGTTCTTGCATGTTATTTATCCAAGACTGCTAAATAGATTAGTAAAAATATATAATATTTTTGCAACTATTTGCATTATGTGAAGGAATATATAAGAAATGTATTTATCAAAAAATAAGCTCACAGTAGAATTGAGGGATAAATTACTCTGATGGTGCAACATACAGTGGCTAGTTGCTGAAACTAATTCACAGGCTGAACTTGTTTGAAGGTGCAGAAAGATAAATAGAATAATTTTCATGATGGAGCAGCAGGAGTCTTATTTAATATGAAACAAGGATGGCCTTGTGGTCAAAACATGATTTTAAGAATAGACTGTACGTCTGCCTCCTACCCCAACCACAGATGAGCTCCCTGACCTTTTATCTGTGTTCTTGGTGGTACCTCTGATTCCTGCAGCTGTAGCCTTTGAAAGCCCTGATCAGGAAAAGAGAAATTAATAAGAAGCGGTCTTGCTTCTTATTTGGATTTTTATGAAACAGCAGGTAATTCCACTTTTTCAGGGTGTCAGAGAAACAATTCCAGGCATGGGTTTGTTTTCTCTGCATTTGTAGATAGTCTTTTTTGCAGTTGTAGTGCTTGTACTATTCTGTGTGATTACTTGGGAAATCTTCAGCTGAACTGATGCATAAATGGCTTGCTGCGGGAGAGTAAGAGTCAAAATTACTAGACTGCTTTTGCTGTCTTGCTAAGGAGCTAAGCTTGCTATTAAAGGCCTTGGAGAATTCCAATTAACGGGAAATTATCTCTAGTGTTATTTTAACAGGTTTGCAATACTGAGCTTCAGTGCGCATTGATTTTTCTGAAAGCAATATGAATTCCAAAATCAAAGGTGGCTAAAGAACCTGGAAATGTACAGTGACTTCAGATGAAAGCAGATAATGCTGAACTACTGAATTTTCCATGGCTACAGTGATAACAGCAAGACACACAAGGCCAGTTTTATATAATTAGGGCTTAAGGAGAAACCAGCAACAACTGATTTGGAGGAGAAAATGTGCTTTTTTTGTAATGGTTAAGTGTTAATACACTGTTGAGGGTTTTTTTAGCATGAATAATATTTTAGAGATTAAGTTGTGCATTCACAGCTGCTGGTTTACTCCTCTTTCTCAGTCCTTTCTCTTTGGCTTAATTTACTGCTTTTGTGTGTTTCTTCAACTAATTTATGAAGTTTCCAGGTAGGCTTGGAAGGAATTTTAGAGGTCACTAGTAAAGTCCTCTTCGCAGAGGTAGGATCCAGAGCTGGATTTACTGTAACAAATATTTCTCTAATTTGTGAATCTGTTGTGAAGGTGATTTCTTAGCTTCATTGGGTGGGTATATTACATCAGTTCTTCTCTACTGCTATTTTGAATTTTTCTCCAAATCCATAACTTAAATCTTCCATACTAATTCAGGTAATTTTTTTACGGTGTTTCTAGGGATGTGAGTAAGTGTCCATCATCATCACTCATAACAGCTTTTTATGTTCTGAAAAAAGTGCTGTCTCCTCTTAGGCTAACCTTTTTTAAGACTGAAGTCTCTGGTCTTGACAGTCTTCCCTAGCACAAATTGCTTATCACTTTCCTGCTCTTGTTAACTTCCCTTCAGTTCTTTTCCAGCTTGTGTTTTCCAATCCTCTGTATTCTCAAAGCTGGACACAATATTCTGGTTTAGGCTTTAATAATATCAGTAAATTATTTCTGATCTTTATTTACAAAAGAACCTTAGCTCTGTAAAGTCTTATACAATGCACCTCCTGTTTATACATCCTAGATTGGACTTCTAGTTTGCTAAAACTCTCTGTCTTTTTCTGCTGTCTTCCTGTTTACTCATTATTCCCGTTTTTATGTTCTGTGCATTTAATTTCTTTCAAAAGCATATGCTGGTGAGGATTTTTCCCCTCTTTTGTGCTTATCCTTTGAGTTACATCTGATTGTATTTTTTTCAGACTTTTTCCTTCATTTTGAGATAACTTTAAATGCAGTAAAAAGCATGTGCTCAGAACTCTGAGCTTGGTGTCGTTTTCTGATTTTTATTTGTTCTTAAAAGATAAGTTTCTTATTCTGTTTCTTTATTGTGGTAATGAAAATATTCTGTAGAACTGGAACACGACAAACCCAGGGGAATGTCTTTTTGACACACTTTTCCAAGTCCGGATAATTATCAAAATCCTGATAATTACCTTTTGGACATTTTCTCCATGATTTCCTATACAGTATTTTTTTTACTTTGATAATGAGAATGGCGAGTCTTGTGTTTTATTCCTGTGTTAAGATGCTTTGCTCTGTTGATTACATCATATATTCTACCAGAAATCAGTTACATGACTACTATTTTATTTTTGAGAATACAAAAAAACTTTAACTCTGGATCTTACATGTTAGTCTTCTAGGTGTTTACAAATTGATTAATGTCTTGTTCTAACTCCATCTCCCCAAGTATTCTGATCTGTTCTTTGGAACAGCCTTCCCCTTTTAACAGTAGTGCTTTTGATTTACCCTTTTCTGTCCTGATCTCCTGAGTGCTAAAAGAAAATTGATTAAGACAGTCTCCTTAAATGCTTTAGAATGAATTTCAGTTGATTTTGCCATCTTCAGCACATTTCTTCATGTATAGTGATTTTTCTTTAGGATTTCTTTTCATTCTTATCCCTTGTAAATAAGTCCAGATAAGTAACATTTTTAAAAAAAAAAAGTTGAAGAAAGTGTGGAAAATTTAAGCCTTCTATGCGTTCTTTGCTTTTCTTAACTTTAATGGACTTTACTTTAATCATTCTTATATAAAGTATCTTCCATTATTTCCTCTTCTTCCTTGTAAACTACAACTCATTATGCGCCTTTGCCTTTCTGATCTTTAGTTACATGCTTTTGCTGTTCCATAGTGTTATTTCTTAAAGTTCTTCTTGTTGCATCTTGAACAATTTTGTGATTATTCTTTTGTTAGTATTTAAGGTTGAAGCTATTTTTGGTCTGTTATCATCCTGTCATTACATTGGAACAGGTTGACACTGTGCCTTTCAAATAGCAAGGTAAATGGTATAAAACCATTAAAATATGCATATAGGACGTAGCACATGAGATGATGGTCCTTGAGGACCATTGCTTGTACGATGAAGAAAAATTTGCTTTTATTCAATAGTAGACAGCATTAAAATAATTTCAACCATTTAAATAATTTCAGTATTTTTTTTACCTTCGTATACAGAAATAAGATTGTAAGTAAAACCTGTTGCTAACTATTTACATACTTATTTGTGAACAGCAGCTGCTTTTAGGTTTCAGAACTGTACATACCCAATACTGTTAAAACTTAAATCTGTTAATTGATATAGAACTATTAAAGAACTTCTAGAAGAGCAAGACCTCCCTCATGCCCTGAATTATTCCTTCACATACTAATTATGCTTAAGTAAGAGAATTGAATTGCAACATATCCTAATGATCACCAAGTAGGATAAGCTTGGGAAAATGGTATATTTGCCTTCCATATGACCTTTGAGTTGTTTTTTGTATTGTATGCATTTACTGAGCTGTTAGCCTTATTTATATCCAAAGGTAAGTTTTATGATACGGAAAGAAGTAGTCGCTCAGGAAAGACCAGAATTAATTAAGGTTCCATTTGGCATATGGAAGAATATAATGGGGGTTTAACCTTGATGAAGAGTAATTAGGTGGTCAGTTCCTGTGTGCATAGATTTGGGAAGTTCTGCCTTAAAAAATGTGTAGGTCAAGTTGGAAAAATGTAATCTGAAGTTACAGACTTTTCTATCCTTACTTTGCACTGCAGCATGTTTTATTAAATTTTATTTGAGGAAGGGGAAAGGAATAGTGTTTTGGTTTTCTTATATGTAATGGTTTAGTGAAGTTTTCAGAGAATCACATGGGTTTGGGTTGGAAGGGACCTTGAAAGATCATCTAGTCCAACCCCTCTGCCGTGGCAGGGACATCTTTCATTAGATCAGGCTTCCTATGTTTTCCAGTTATTGCAGAATTATGAATTGTTTCCTGAAGCAACTGTAATAACTCTTCTGTTCAGTTGTCTTTACTTTTTGTTCTTGCGTTTTACTTTTTTCTCATCATGAAAGAGGAATAAATTGAAGTAGCCAAAGCTGTTGTGACATCCTGTGGAGTTTACATGTATGTATCAGTGTTAGACAGGTTCAAATAGCTGTTTTAATTTCAGAAATTGGTATGAGCACAACATGGTTCAATTTGGTGAGGGCTTCAGTGGGATTGCCTGGAATTAACGCTGAGCTTACTATTTAGAAGGTACCATTATTTTTCCCTGTTACTGCCTGTTTTGTCAGAGGAGACCATAAGCATTTATTTCCTGTATCTCCTGAACTTTTCTTGCCTGTTTTTTTCTTCAGTTCATTCAGGTCTGTAACAGTACAAGCTGCTTGTTGGGAAAGGCAGGCTCTGTGTTGTCCCTAGAAGTGGTGGCTGCTGCCAGAGTGACCAGGAACTCTTCTCCTGGTGTAGGACGGTGTTTAGAGACATGGTTTAGTGGTGGTTTTGGCAGTGTTAGGTTGATGATTGGACTCAATGATCTTAAAGGTCCCTTCCAACCTAAAAGATTCTAAGATTCTATGAAAAATATCAAGTTTGGACGTTTGTCTTGAAAAACAATCTGTGGAGAACATTTTCGCATGTTTGTCATGAGCAAAAGTGTTTGATGGGGGCAGAGCTGTCTTTGCTAACAGTGCGTTTGTTTGGAAGCTGCTATTTTTGGCCTGTTAGCTTCTGAGTCTTTTGTAATAGCAGAAAGAGGAAGCGAACAGTGAAATCACTTTAATAACATATTTCCTGGTTGAAGTGACTTATCTGTGAGGCCTAGACAGAGGAGATGTCATTTCCTGGATTACTTCTCTTCAGTTTGAACCGTCTGTTTTACTGTGTAATCTTTTGACCCAGCTTCTTAATTGTGGTGCAATTTTTGTGTTAAGTAATGTAAACTAGGCCTTTTAACAAAAATGTAAAGCTTTAAGGAAACACCTTTTCACAAAATGCTAAGTGCAAGACAAATCTTTCATAAACTACATGTTGACATGAGCTTGAAATCCCTTACCTTAAAATTATGTTCAAGAGGTTAAAATCTTGTCTTTAAAGGAGTATGATAATAAGGTTTGTTCACAGGGATAAAAAAAAATTACACTCTTTCTATTCCTCATAATGCTGAAACTAATCACCACTCTTTGATGACACCTGTAGCTGACTGTCCTCAACAGTTAGGACACTTCCAAATAGTTAAGAATAGGCAGTTGCACTGTTGTCAAATTTCTGTGTATTAATAGCTACTTGTGAAAATTGTAACCAGAAGTCTACCAAAAGGAGACACAAAGAGCTAATAAAATAATTAGTTGCAAATATGGTTCTTAGTTTTTACAGCCCACAAAAAGGCTGTGGAATCAGAATGACACAGGGGAAAACCAGTGACATCTGAAATGATAATATACAACTCAGTTTAAATTGGAAGTTACAGTTGTTTTGGACCCTGTAATCCAACTTCACCAAAATGTCTGTTAGGGATGATAACTTTATTTTTTTTCCCTGACTTTGTGCAGAAGTTATAAGTAGAACATTCTATAAATGTTTTACTTGGTCGTCCTCTAAAATACCTTTGCATGAAAAGCATTAAACTATCAGGTGACCTCGCCTTTCTCGCCCCACAAAAATATGAAGAACAAAATTGGCTTTACTGGTTTGTTAGCACAAAGTGCTTTTACATCTCCCTTGAAATGTCTACCCAGTTGCTAGTCATCATTAAAATATTGTTTCAATAGAAATGAAAGACAAATGTAGAATGAGCGATAAATAAGGTATTAGACTGTGAAGAGAGAAACAGAGGAAGAAGGTGCTCAGAGTTCTAGAGAACTGGTTTTTATTTTTGAATCTGTGCAGTAGAAATGACTGTAATTCATCAGAAAAAAAATATGTTCAGGACCAATTATGAAACTAATTGCATCAAGGGATTCTAAAGAGTAAGAAAGACTCTTACTTTGATAATGTATATAGATACTGTAAACTACAGTTATATATTAGAATCATAGAATCACCTGGGTTGGAAGAGACCTTCAAGATCATAGAGTCCAACCATCAACCTAACACTGCCCAAGCCACCACTAAACCATGTCCCTCAGCACCACATCTGCCTGTCTTTTAAATGCCTCCAGGGATGATGATTCCACCACTTCCCTGGGCAGCCTGTTCCAATGTTTCATAACCCTTTCTGTGAAGAAATTTTTCCTAATGTCTAGCCTAAACCTCCCCTGGCACAACTTGAGGCCACTTCCTCTCATCCTGTTGCTTGTAACTTGGGAGAGGAGATCGACCCCCACTTCTCTACAGCCTCCTTTCAGGCAGTTGTAGACAGCGAGGAGGTCTCCCCTCAGCCTCCTTTTCTCCAGGCTAAACAACTCCAGTTCCCTCAGCTGCTCCTCATAAGACTTGTTCTCTAGACCCCCCACCGGCTTCGTTGCCCTTCTCTGGACACGCTCCTTTGTTGCCTGAAAAAGGTACCCCATGAATCTAGTGGAATCACTTCTGCACAAACTTGACTACTGAAATCAGTGTGCGGAAATGCTTCTGCTACGTTTTTAGGGTCTCCCTACATTTTTTGGACTCTGGATGAGGAGTTTCATGTTGCCTTAGAAGTTGGCATACAACATCCACACAGTCCAAAAATCTGTCTCAAATATTCCTTTTCAGTAGGCATTTGATGTCAATTGTTGAATATATTAATGCAGTTATAATGCAAATATATTAATGAAAGTGTAGTATTTGATGTTGGCGTTAGGCGTTGTGTGTAAACTACCAGCTAATTAGAATTGAGACTTCATTGTGCTAGGTAAAATCATAAAAGATCGCCCAGCTGTTCTCCATCAGGGCATTCAGTATGGTCCTTTTCTACATGTTGCAAGGTGAAGACCCAGATTTCTGCTGACACACTGTGCTACAGAATGACATATCCTTTTCTGGAAGGCAGTGTTGGCGGAATAAAGTGTTTGGTATTACGGATTCTATTACGTTATTTTACAGGAAGTCACGTCAAGTCAAGTACTTTCCGTTGAATTTGCCCATGTTATTGGGCAGTTCCTGTGCAATTCATGCAATGACTAATCCAGAAGTATTTAACAACTTTGTTACTTTGATTTAGTTTTATTGTATCTCTTGTAAAAATGTCATCAAATTTTAAGAGTAGGTACTCAGTCTTCTGTGCCTCTGAAAGATGAGTACGATGTCCTAGTGTATCACTCCTTTATCGTTAATGGGTCTTGCAGGAACAGTTATGGTCAAGACTGAAATAATGCCTATAAATGTTGTTCTTCAAGTAGCTAACAATTCATACTGTGTCCTCTTCATTGACTTCCCTTTTTGCTTGTTAACACTGTTTCGTGTTTCTTTTTGTAAGGAAGTTCTAAAACGTGATATATAAGACCTTTATGACACAGTTCATGTTACATAGATTCAAGAGTAAAATTCCACTTTTTCTCTGTGCAGCAGTGGAAATATTTTAGGATTTACATCACAGAATGGTTGAGGTTGGCAAGGATCTCTTGAGATCACCTAGTCCAACACCTCTGCTCAATGCAGGATCAGCTAGAGTAGGTTGCCCAGGACTACGTCCAGTCAGGTTTTGAATATCTTCACTGATGGAGACTCCAAAACCTCTCTGGGCAACCTGTTCCAGTGCTTGACCACCCTCACTGGGAAAAAAGTGTTTTCTTGTGTTCAGGTGGAATTTCATACTTGATGCCTTGTGTGCCCATTGTCTCTTGCCCTGTCAGTAAGCACTACCTTTTCTTCATTCCCTCCCGTCAGGTACTTATACATACTGATGAGATCCCCTGCTCTGAGTCTTCTCCAGGCTGAAGAGTTACAGCTCTCTGAGCCTCGCCTCTTATGAGAGATGCTCCAGTGCCTTAATCTCTGTGGCCTTTTGCTGGACTCACTCCAGTAAGTCCCTGCCTTTCTTGGTTTAGGGAGCCCAGGAGCGGACACTACACTCCAGGCACGGCTTCACCAGTGCTGAGTAGAGAGGAAGGATAACCTCCCTTTACCTGGTGACAATGCTTTCACTTAGGCAGCCCAGCATATTGTTGGCCTTTTTTTCCTGTGAGGGTGCATTGCTGGGTCATGGTCAGCTTGTTGTCCACCAGGACCCTCAGGTCCTTCTTTGCCAAGCTGCTTTCCAGCTTGTCAGGCCCCAGGCTGTACCCGGTGTCTGGGTTTATTCCTTCCCAGATGCAGGACTTGGCATTTGCCCTTGTTCAACTTTGTGATATTCCTCTCTGTACAATTCTCCAGCTTGCCGAGGTCCCTTTGAATGACAGCACAATCCTCTGGCATGTCAGCTACTCCCTCCAGTTTTGTATTGCCTGCAGGGTGCAGCAGGTGTAATAATGATGTTAAACTATTGGCCTCAGTGTTGAGTACTGGGGTACACTACTGGTGACTGGCCTTCTACTGGACTTTGTGCCACTGATAACAATCTTCTGGGCCTAGTCTTTCAGCCAGTTTTTAATCCGCTTCATTCATCTAACACGTACTTTGTGGGCTTGTCTATGAGGATATTATGGAAGACTACCAAAAGTCTTGCCAACATTGAGGTAAACAGTATCCACTGCTCTCTCCTTGTTCACCACTCTAGTTACTTCATCGTAGAAGGCTATCAGCTTGTCAAGCATGATTGCTCCTTCGTAAATCCATGCTGACTACTCCCGGTGCCGCCTTGGCCTTTGTGTGTTTGGAAATGCTTTTCAGGAGCATTTTCTCCATCACCTTCCCAGGCACTGAGGTGAAGCTAGCCCGCCTGCCATTCTCTGAATCTTCCTTCTTGAAGACAGGAGTGATGTTTGCTCTTTTCCACGTGTCCTTTGTCACTAGCTCCCTTGCCCCGTTCAGCAACAGGCCCAGATATTCCCTCGTCTTCCTTTTGCTACTTACGTACTTGCAGAACCTGTTGTTGATGCCCTTATCCTTCACCAGATTCACCTCTGGATCAGCCCTGGCTTTCCTAACCCTACCCCTGCCAGATCAGACAGCAGTTGTCTTCCTCCTGGGTCACTTGCCCTTTCTTCCACCTCTTGTGTGCTTCCTTTTCATGACTGAGTTCAGCGAGGAGCTCCTTACTTATCCATGCAGGCCTCCTGCCTCCTTTGCTTGATTTCCTATTTGCTGGGATGAACCTTTTTGAATTTTCACCTTTTTTTTTTTTTTTGAAGTTTTATGCTTTGGGCAATGTTTTAATGATTCTGTGAGGCTCTGATGTTTTATAATAGTTATGTCAAATATAATAAACATAATTATCTTGTAACAGATGATCCTAGTGAGATGCTAATAATGTCTCCCTATCAATGTAAAACAAATAGTAAGGCAAGCTTGTATTCTGTGGCCTTTAGTAGAGGGAAATCGTGTGTAGGAAATCACAAAAATACACCTGGGGTTATTTCTCCCCACATGCAAGACTTGGCATGTCCCCTTGTTGAACTGTGTGATGTTCTTCTGTGTCCACTTCTCCAGCCTGTCAAGAATGCCTTTGAACGGGCATTTCTTGAGCAAGTCCTGTTTTCCATATGGTCTAATGACTGCTACTGATACTTCCCAAGACACTTTATTTGTTAGGTTGGTTGGTTGGTTTTTTTAAAAAAAGGCAATTGAATCTCTTAATTTTGAAAATGTGCTTAACCATGAATTTTTTTTGTGGTGAAAAGCAACATCTGCACAGATGAGGTAGTATTATTTGTGTATGTGCATGTTTATGACAATCTGGCACTCAAAATGTATTTAATAATCTTGGGCTTTGCCTTTAACTCTATTCAAGTAGATATATTATTAGAATGAGTATAATAATTTTAGTGAGATTTGCAACAGAAATGATCCCTTCCCAGATATGTTAAGAAAAAAAGTATAAAATCAGTAGGTTCTTAGCTGTAGCCTCAGTTATTAAGAAGACTGAAAGGCTGTCTAGTTCTGTTGGCTGCCTATTAATAAATGTGATGTGGTTTCTGACTTAAACCTCTGTGAAGCCCTGTCAAGGCTCAAAAACCTGAACAATCTCAGAATTTTGTTCTTAGAGCAATGAGCAAAACTACCGGTTCAGGCAGAGCTTGGAGATGCTGGGTATGAATGTACTCTCTGGCTCTACTTAGTATCTAAACTAATTTTTATTTTTGTTTGTCCTTGTGTAACTGGAAAGGGCTGTGTGTTTTGAAGTCTAATTTTTAAATTTTTTCTAGGTTGCTGAAAGGTGGGATTGAGTTAAGTCTCGTAACAGGCTTTTCAAGTACTATTTTTAGTTTAGATTTTGGTGATCTCATCCTTGCCATTTTAGGACATCTCAATTGTTTTCTATGAAGGCATTGATAATTGGTAGCAGAATGGCATGTAGACTTCTGGCTTGTCTTCTGTTGAGTCACTTAGAAAAAGTACTCTAGTCTTGGTGAGCTTGAATTATGTGGTGAATTATCTTAAGTTTAGGTCATGTCTTGCTTCCAAGAAGAAAAATGTGCAGTTGGTTTTTGAATATCCAGAATGAGAAGGTAGAGGGAATGTGATCAAAGAAATAATACAGATAATACAAACAAAGTTTTTTTAACATGCAAGAGAAGTGTAATGGAAATAAGAAAAACAGATTGACTGAAGTAAGTATCTTAAATCAGTGTTTAATGAGTAAGATTACTTGCTGGTTCAGTTTAAAACTACTACTCCGGTTTAAGTCCCAGTGCCACTAATCAGTGGTAATGTATCCGAACTGTTTATAGACCAACTTGGAGCCAGTCACTGTGTGTTAGCTCCTTTGCGGTGACTGGTTTATAAACATACTTGAGAGCTTGTTTGATTTGCCTACTAGGAATGTAATGCATACTTGAATAATATATACTCAGTCTCAGTGTAGTAGTTTTAGGAAAGTTGTTAGTTATGATTTTAGAACTCAATTAACTTATTTTTAATTCTTTTCAGGATGGCTTGAATTCTTTGGTTCTTGATCTGGATTATCCAGCGCTGAGGAAGAACAAGAACATCGATAATTTCTTAAACAGATGTAAGTTGCAAGTGGCCCTTAAACAATGACATTGTTGTGATCTCAGTCATGGGAAGATGAGTTGTCAGAAATACATTGCTGATTTTTATTTTACTGTTTTTTATAACTCTAAGCTTCTATATTCAGAAGGCTTTGGAGGACCATTTATTAGAAAGAAGTTTCATTTTGAGGAGTCATTGTATTACTGAAAATATGTTGGAGTATACCAGCTGTAGATTGTAATTTTCCCAACTACAGTTGGAAAAATCCTTTTACGTTATTTTTTTATCTTAGGTATGTGCAGCGACTTAATTTGCAAAGCATATCCCAGTTATTATTCTTTAGGAATTAATTGCTCAAAATGTCAACATTGTATGTACAGTCTTATTTAATCTAACAGAGAAACCTTCTGTTTTTAAAACTAAATTATTATACCTTAAAATCTCTTGGTGCATTTTTTGAACCTTTGTGTAAATGTTTGTGATTCTCCCCAAACGAATTGTAGACAGTATCTTGGAGTTTATTGAGCATATGAAAAAGGAAGACTGTTAAATCAGTTTAGCTGTATTTTGTCTTTTTAAAGTGTTTTCTATCCATATATATATAAAAAATTTTTTTCTTGTAAAAATAGTGGATTATTTGCTTTAAAGTGTAAGTTGCAGTGAGCAAGCCTTCTTGGAAAAACTGCATTGTGGTGAGCTTATTTTGAGATTATATTTTTTTTAAAAAAAACAACTTTTCTATTGCATATGTCAAGATTATTGCAGATGCAGTCTTATCAGCAACTCTTCTTTTGATTCTTTACTGGTAAGAGCTATGTGTGTCTGCCCTCTGTTGCTCTAGGACTCATTTGAATATCCAGTCATGCTCCTCAGTTAAATGGTGGCTGGTGTAGTGGCTGGGGTGAGTTCTTATGTTTGGAATTCAGTGCTCAAAACAGTATCGTAACTTTCATGAGCTGTTCGGATTTGCCTTTACATTACAATACTATTTTTGCAGTAGGACAAAATTGGAAACCTTTTTCTAATCAGACCAGTATCTTGTGGTACCTGGCTATTAAAAATAGCAACTATGAGAAAACAATTTAACCTTGGGAAGAGGTTTTTTGGATTTTTTTTCTGCAGCGCCTGAACATTCTTGCTGTCTGTCTTCCCTTTTCTGAAGGCTGTGGCTTCTTCTCCTACTCCAGCTTCTCTCCCATTGTTGTAGTAAATATTACTAAGTATCTGATTTGGCTTGCAGGCTACCGGCAATGGTACAAACCCAAAAATAAACTTTGGTTCACCGTTTTATTACTGCCTTTTTTTTTAAAATCAGCTGACACTTTACAGTTGAAATAGGCAGATACTAAAGAATATTCTGAGCTGTGTTACAAAAAAATTCACGGCAGTTACTGAAGAGTTTCCACTTGTTGAACTTTAAAAAAAAACATGTAAGAGCTGACTATTTTGACTCACACATTGTGAGGCCGTGCATCTCTCAAGAATCACCCATGAAACCTCGCTCCTGCTTCCATATTGCCTGAGAATGAAAAATAGTGCTGCATATTTTCTGTGATTTCCACTTTTTAAAAAAAAAACCCAAACATTTCTGAAATGAGAATTTTGTAAACATTTGAAACTGGTAATATTTCAGCATTGCCACTGAAAGAACCAGTCCAGCCACAGCGATGTGTTTCAAAGTCCTTTCCAACATAGGTGTTTGTGTGGTTTGTTATGAACCAGCTTGGGGAACTGAGCAGAATTAATGCAAAGAGTGGGGTGGTTGGATTTTTTGTTTCTCTTTGTAAAACTAGCCAGGCAAAAGAAAACCAAAGGCCAGTTTCTGATTTTCATTTCGCTTCATTGATATTTGTGCCAGCACAAAGAGAGCTGCTCGTGAATTCCGTGATTCCTTGTGCAGGAAAAAACAGGAGGACAATTGGGTTCTTACTGGTATTGCCATTTTGTGCAATTTAAAGTTGCTGAACCCGTAGCTTATGTCTTTTTGGAAACGGTTCTGCGTAGCAAGTATCAGTGGAAAGGAAGAGTGTACACGTGCTTACTGAAGCCTCTCGCTACCTTGGACTTGGTAGAAGAGTTGGGAATTGCATTAAGGATTTTTGGAACAGCAAGTTGTTGCTCTCTTAGGTTAGGGAACAGCGAGTTCTTGTCTCTTCTGATTTTTCTCAGCATCTGAAGAGCTGTAGCAAATGCCTAGATGAGAATTATTGTCAAAAGGTTCTGACAGACTCTGATGAGCGGTCTGTGCCGGGGGCCTGGAGCCTGAATCCCTCCTCAGGGCTTCCCGAGGCAACCGCAGAGGGGTGGCAGGGCCATCCTCTGAGTTAGCACTTGATAGTGCAAAGTGAAGCAGCTGAGGTGGAATTGTTGCTTATGATTGTTTTAATCCACACAAATCTTCAAAAATTGTGGGGAACACTGAAATAATCATCACACTTGCAGTCAGTTGAATCACTTAATTCTTCCACAATAACACTTTGAGGAGGAAATATTTTTTTTTCCTACCCTATTCCCAGGGGTTTGGATACACCCTGCTTCAGACCTACTGCAAGTCATTGCTAATCAGGTTAATGTTTTATAAATAGCTTATTTTAATTTAAAAATGAAATTGTTTGTGTCTCAGCTGAGACATTAATTGATACTCTGCTCAACTTACAGTTTCAAGCTGAAATCTCAAGTGTTTTAACTCATTTCACAAAGCTACAATTTATTAATTGCCCATACTGTAGGAGTTTGGTATACCCTGTTTCTGTGACCACTTCGCAGAAGCAGCCTCTTCACTTGTTTAATATGCAAGAAACCTGCTTTCTCTTACTATTCTGACTTCTTACCACTTTCTCTAAGGCATTGAACCAAAGTAGAGCATGTATTTGTTATTATTTACTTATTATAAGAGGCACATAAGTATTTCATACATTACAACCATTCCTTTCCAGTCTTCTGTATTGCTTTAATCAACTGTTAGGATTCTGGTTAAAGTGCTGCTTTTTTCGAGTTTTCATGGGACAGGAAAGCATAACGTAATGTTCAATTCCCAAAACAATGAGAGGAATCTCGTAGTCCTCTGAGAGTAAAAACTGGCCTGCTTATTTTAGAAAAGAAGCTTGAGCTTTCCAGCATGGGCTTGGTGTAACAAATCTTTCTTGGTCTTTTCTTTTCCTCTTCCGTCATCTAGGCTATGACAACAGGTTGAGTAAATTCTTCCAAGTCACTTTTTCTGCCATCTGAGATTTGCCAAGTGTTTAATCATGTCTTAGTGGCTTGTGCCCTTTTTGGTGGTCTCCCATGCAGGTACTACATAGCCTGTTTTCTGCTTTAACTTCTGGAAGCAGAAAGTTAAATAATTAAGCAACAGTTTTAAGCAACAGTTAAAAATATTTAGTAATTTATAATCTTATTATCAGGAATAGAAAGGCATGAAGAATGGATTTTGAGGAAGTCCAAACAGCAGCACAGGGAGTGGTGCCATCAACAGGCCTGGTACAGTCCAGAAGCCTTGACTCCCTGAATGGATCAGGGGCTTCCTGCGCGTTATACAGCATCACTCAAAACTTGGAAACCTCCATTGTTAAAATGATTTGCCGATGTTTTGGAGGTTGGCAAACTTCTAGAGTGTAATAGCAATGGACATATTTACAGTAGAAGGAGCTTTTAGTACAGGCGTGTCACATGCAGCAGCTTTGCTAGCCCCCTGAATAAACTTCCTGGACAGTTGCTTTTGCCATTTTCCTCTCCAAGCAGACACTGCTTACTTAGAAGTTTTATCTGTTAAGATTAACTTCATGCAAAAGTAACAGTTCTGGTTCCTTCCCTTACATTTTGTTATGTTGCTTGAAGTTGCTGAATCATATGCCAGCCATGGGGTTACCAACAGCAATGTCTTATCTGGTATGGTCTTAGTGCCTGTCGTGACTGTAATTCTCTGTGCTCCATACTTCCTGTCAGTGACACAGATGAAATGTCAGATACTAAGAAGGATCTTGGAAATTTAATGCACTGTAGAACTTACATTGAGTTAAGGAGCTAATTGCCCCTTTGGTTTTCTCTTGGCTTCTTTAAGGCTGCTGCTTGCCAGGTCTTTGCAGTCGCCTCAGCAGGTTGGGCTCCAGTTCCATTCTTAATGGTACTGTTCTGGTAAGAGTAGCTATGGGAGAGGTATCAAATAAGAAACTTTTCCCAAGCAGAGCATGAATTAGAGCCACAGTTTTTAGATGTCTTAGGTATATAAACAAGTTATATGTCAGTGTTATTAACCACTTTTCCATTTAGGTACTTGGTAGATACAAAGCAATTCAGTTCTGCCATCAGGCTTACTTTCGTTAAGTCAGGGATGTGTCCTTTGCAAGTCAGAAGACTGCTGGTTTCTGTTTCCCTATCTCGCGCTCCTTTTGTCTATGCAAGACAAAATACTTCCCCGCTTCTTTTCTCTGGAGGGGGAAACACTAGCCTGTCTGAAACTAAGCCTTCTAGTTTCTGCTTCTTCTGCAAGGTCTCCAGCAGCTTCTTGTTCCTCACACACCTTTGACCAGATATTATGTATGCACCCCTAATTACTTCAGTCTTTCTGTTGTGCTTTTTTGTTTGGTTTTGGGCGGGTGTGGGATTGCAGCACTTCCTGGCTGTATTTCAGTTTAACTTCTGGCTAGACTTTTGCCTAGGGCAGCAACTTTTGACTTAATATACTCCATAGCAGCACTCATTGACTGTTGTCTGGTCTGTGGGGATAAAATTGCACTCCCTTGCATTTTTATTCCTCATATATACACACCCCAGAACTGCCTGATACATGTTCTTTTTAACTTTTAAGAAAATAACCTGGATATGAGCATTTTTTTTTTTCTCAAAGAGCAGAAAAGCTTGGTTTTCTCCTCTTCCCCACCCCCCTTCACTCTTCTAGTCAGGTATTTATTCCGTTTTCACAAGCACTTGTAACCTTCAGCCACATTCTTGCTGCCAGCTGTCAGTGACTGATCCAAACACTCTGCCCTTTCAGAAAGTAAAGCTTCATTTGTTTAAAGGTTATAGTGCCATTTTCAAGTAGTAAATCAAAAGCTGTCTTCAAACATTCTTGCTGTCCAGCATTCCTGGTCGTTCCTGTGTTAATGAAGAAACCTTGAGTCATAGGTGATGACATTCTTGCATTTTAGGACTTTTACTCAAATGTCACAATATTTTTATAAGATTCCATTATATTCTAGGGCTAGGGGTCCATCTAATATCTTCCTTTAAACTTAACATTTTTCTTATGCTGGGTTTCGTGCTGTTGCAAATTCATGAGGCTGTAAGACACAATCTTGTATCTGTGCATACAGATACCACAAATGTACAAACTCATCTGTGTGAAACCCTCTGAAAATTCAGTCATCTAGTAAAAGGATAGTGTTGGAAAGGTCTCCTGCACCTTGAATTAGAACATGTTATGTGATACATGAACTAAATCATATGAGCCAGCATGTTGCAATTACGACATTGCTTCTACATTGCAGCTACAGGACTGCAGTTGCCTTTGTTGAACTTTATGAGGTTCCTGTCAGCTCATTTACCCATTCTGTCTGGGTCCCTGTTAGGAGCAGCCCTGCCCTCCAGTGTATCAACTTTGAACTTTGAACCACTGGCCATGACTCCAGTAAGTTTTCCGCCTACCTTGTAATTTCTCCGTGCAATCCATGTCAGCCTGGTTTGGCTACAGAGATACTTTGAGATGTGCTGCTGAAAATCATTCTACAGTCAAGGAAAGGAACAGTGTACTGCTCTCCCGTAGTCCACCAAGACACACATCTCGTCATGGAAGGCAGTCAGGTTAATCAAACGCAGTTTGTCCTTTTTAGATCCAGTCTGGCTGTTCCTATCCTTTCTTGTCCATGAAGGGCTTGGAAGTGGATTCCAGAAGGATTTGCTCCTTGATGGTGCTGGGCAGTGAGGTTAGGCTGCTGTTCCAGTCTGTAGCTTTCTGGATCCTCCTTGTTGCCCTTCTAGAATATGGACATGACATTTGCCCTTTGCCAGTCATCAGGAGCCTCCCCAAGTTGCCATGACCTTTCAGAGGTGATAGAGAGCAGCCTGGTAATGGTGTTAACTGGCTCCTTCAGCATGCTCAGATGCATCCTGTGTCATCTCATGGCCTGGTGCATTGGCTTTATTGGTCCTTAACTCTGACTTCTGTGCTGCAATACTTTACTGCCTCACCCTCTGCTATTTGCTTCGGGGAGCTGGGAGGCCTGTGAGCAGAGCTTGCCAGTGAAGTCTGAGGCAAAAAAGGCATCGAGTACCTTGATCTTCTCCATGTCCTTTGGCCCTAGATCTCCTACTTCACTGAGAGCCGCAGGCCCACATTTGCCTCACTTTTTCTTTTATTTATGAAGGCTCTTATTTCCCTTCATAACCCTGGCTAGCTTCAATTCCAGCTGAGCTTGGCTTTCCCAGTTCCATCCTTGCATGTTTGGGAGATTCCTGCTGGGTAGCCCATCTCTGCTTCCATGTTCCAAACCTTTGCTTTTTGTGCTTGAGTTGAGGCAGAGGATGCCCATTCAGCTATATTGGCTCTCTGCCATGCCTGCTCGATTTCTAGCTAACTGGAACAGACTGTTCTTGTGCTATGAACATGTCATCTTTGAAGATCAACCCACTCTTCTACCCTCCACAACAGCTTCCCACGGGATGCTGCCTATGTGTTCCCTGAACAAGCTGTAGTCTGTTCTCCTGAAGTCCAAGGTCTGCTATTTTCCTTTCTCAGTTCTCTCAGGGTCTTAAATTCCACCATCTCAAGGTTGCTTCAGCCAAGGCTGCCACAGGCTTCGTCACCCTTGGCCGGTTCTTCCTTGTTTGTGAGTAATAGATCAGAGTGCCTTCCCGATTTGGGCTTCTTGCTCACTTGGGTCAAAAGAAATGTTCTTGATGGTCAGGCATCTCCTGGATTGCTTGTAGCCTGCCAGGTTGCACTTCATGAATGTGCAAGAATGGTTAAAGTATTATACTAGATGTTTATTATCATTAACTCCCCACTGACAATGTCATCTTTAATGTCATACTGAATTAACTGTACCTCTGATCCTTTTATTTTCCTGTGTTCAGATCTGAGATGCCCTTTAGTGCCTTTCTTGGGATCAAATTCCACAATCTTTGAGCCTAAATGGGGATCTCACAATATACACCTCTACTTCTCTCTGAATATAAGCATCCATAGGTCTTCATGCAATTTCAAGCTCTTCCCTAGTAGAGGTCTTGCTCCAGTCAACCTGTTTTGCTTTGTTTTGTTCTTCCTCTAAGCACGCATGGGAACAGTGTCAAAGCTTGTCACCTTAAGACGGATTACCTCCAGTATTATGGATTCCATTAATTGCTCCCATTGTCTGTGTAATAAAAGTAGATTTTTTAAAATGCATTTAGCCAGGAATGCATTCACTCTAGCATGCTACACTTACAAAATTAAAGAGTCTAGGACTCTGCATGTTTTTAGAATTTGTCAGAGGTCAGAATTTCACTGGTTTTCTTTAGACATTCCCACAACTACCAACAAGAAGAATACTGAGAGAGCTGATCTGCAGAATATTGCACCAGAGGGTACTTGAACAGAGCATCATAGACCTAATTTCAAAAAGTGTAGAACTACACATATGCAGTGAACACTAAAAAGCACTTTGAGATGGCCAGCAATTACATAAACCTACGTACATTTGAATTAATATTTCATATGGAATGAATGAGTGGATCTCATAGCCCTACATGTTCTGAAGTTGTATACCAAGGTTATTGAGTTATATTCCTCGTCATTTGACTGCTGTTGAACCCTCCAGGTGTGCAGGAGCAGGTTGCACCTGCAATGCTTTTGTGCATACCGGGCACTTCACACTCCTGCGTTATCAGTGGAGTGTCAGTGGATCCTGGCAGCATAGCGGGTGGCAATGAATAATTGTCTGAAAATTCAAGATAGGCATCTCTGGTTCTTTTCATTACCAGAGTTTTCCTGTAAGCTTGTGAATGATTATTAGAGGTGTGAAATGAAAGTCAGCAAAATCCAAAAGACAGTTCAGCTAAAGGTAGATGGTTAATAGTTTCCCAACAATAGTGAAAGGGGATATTAATCGTGACTGCAGATTTCAAGAATTAGCAAGAAGGCTCTAAACATTTAAATAAAAATAGCTTATTTTGACTCTGAATGAAAAATGTTGGAGAAAAGTCTTCTATTCTGTTAATCCATGCATTATCACAACTTTGATTTGATTTGTTTTAGATGAGAAGATTGTGGAAAAAATCCGAGCTTTACAAATGAAAGCTGAAGACTATGATGTTGTTAAGGTGATTGGAAGAGGTGCTTTTGGAGAAGTGCAGCTGGTAAGAATGTAATGATTTAATGATTAGGCAGATTTATGGCTCTAGCCAAAACCTTCCCCGGTTTTGCATGCTTTATATCTAAAAACGCATTCTTAAAAGAAAAAGTGTTATTTTCATTCTGTTGTAAGGTCATTTCTGTACATCTGAGTTTAAAACATGATGGATTGGAAGGGAAGGACTTGGGAAACAGTTCGCTATCCTTTGATCAAAATGGAAAAGACAGTTCATGGTAATTCTAAATTTTTTTGGCCGCAAGCATCACTGTGTAATATCTGAAACCTTCCTATGAAAGAGCAAGCTAATAGTGCAATAAAAAAAATATTTGTTTTGCTCTTATAATTGTGCTGCTTGTATTGTATTTAACTGATATGACTCGTGTAAGATTGTCCACTGAACGTTATATCCTATATAATATCTAATGTAGGAATGGGGTTACTTTTTAAATTTATATTGCAGAGCAATTCTATTTTTTAAAAAAAAGCAATCAAGATACATAAAGTAACTTAGTATATCATGCGTAGTCTACTTTTCATTTAATTTTTATTTTTCCTGGACTTCCAAGTCATACTGTGTGATAAATAGCACCAAAATGTGAGCATATGTATAACATGGATTGATATGTCAGTTTTGAAATAAGCTATGGATGTAAGCACCAAATAAAATCTGAGAATACATACATCAGGGACAAGTTATCACGAGCTAACGGATAACTGTGCACCAGCTGATCCATGATAATTTTTTATGTAAGCATTTTTAGAGGGAGAGAGATGTGAAACAAGTCAATGGAAAGGAGAGCAACTAATTTTCAGCAATTGAAGCTTGTTATCATGTTACCACAAGGTAACCAAAATTACCCTTTTGCTTGAGCCTTTTGACATGGAACTGACATTTTACAGTTCTGTGCTAATTTTGCACTAGGAAGCTGGGAAAATCATATTGTCTTGTAATGTAAAGCAATTTTGGAAAATACAAAGATGTTTTGGAGTTTTGTTGAGTAATGTGGCAAGATCTTAGCTTTGAAATGCTTATATATATACAATGTATAATGGCAATAAGTTTGTTATCCATTTATAAAATTATTTGTATTTTCCATATTAGTATTGGTGAAATTGATTGGAACCGGGGAAAAAAACTCTGCAACTAGCCTAACACTATTTGCATGACTTGTAGGTAATTTGCAAATTTAGATGTAATTCATGTGGCAGTTAACAACATTTAATCAGCAATTTTTATTCATTTATGTCGTTTTTAAGGCAACTTCAGCCAAGTATGGCAACATAAGAATGTAGCTCCCTCTTCCTTGTTTCTTTGCGGGTCATTTGTGCTTTGTTTTTATCCAGAAGAATTTATGGAGTATGGAGAGGAGTATTTCCAAAGATCCCCATTTTCAAACAAGACTTCAAAGAATTAATATGTATCTTTATATGCTTTATATCCTTGCTGGCAAGGATTAAAAACAAAGCCAAAACCTTCATCCGAACCTTACTTATTTGAGAAGGGGCTGCTGCAGGGAGCTTCATAAGAAAGCGGTCTATTCTTTGTCTTTTCACTGACAGTCATGTCAAATGGTTTGTTTTAAAGTCTTTTATTAGATATTTTTACCATTATATATATCCACTTATAGTAGCTAATAGAGATGCTTCTTTTTCATGCGTTTGCATGGGAAGTCAGTGAAGAATAAAGTTTTAAGGAGCAGAGTTCCTCATCCATTTGTTGGGGCGGAGAATATGAAAGAGAGATGATCCCAGTAACAAAAGTAATGTGTTTTTTGGATGTCACCCTGATATATTTGCTGGAAGCATCCAACAGAATTGTATTTTTAATGTGCTTTAAAGATCAAAATACATTGTTTTCATACGTATATTTCTAAGAACTTAAGGGTGTTTCTAAATAATTTTCATTTTCTTTTTTAACATTTCATTTCAAATATAAGTTCTTAATTTGTTTTAAGAATGGAAACTTTTTTTCTTATTTCACTGTGTCATGCACAATTTAAATTCTGAAGTAGAGATGATTTTTCACAGTGTACGTATTGCAATTACGTAGCTTGAGGGGTCTGAAGACAAACTTTCCTTCTTACTTGCCTCATCATTATAATGTAATGGTAAAATGCATAGTAACTTTGTCATATGATGGTGGGGTTTGATTTTTTTTGTTGTTTTTTTTTATTATTATTCTTTAAATGCTTCTTATTCTATATGGTGGTTTTGGTTTTTTTTTTTTTTTCCTTTAAATAAGCCCTTCAAGCCCCAAAATAAAAAAAGCTAAGAATGCTTAGTGCTGGAATGGAACTCCTGTATGCTCATGTAGAGCTTGTCTGTACTTCATGCCAATTTAAAAGAACACTCTTTTTCTAGAATGTAAAAATATAAGTAGAAATCACAATGTTACGCAGTCTTAGAGCTAAAAAGCAGTGGGTTAATAAATGCAACTGTAGATCTGAACTAATATTAGCTGGTGATGAGGGCATACATACCTAGATTTTTCGCCTCAGAAGGTATGATACAAGTTTAAACTATTGAGCTAAGCTATATCTATTTCTACTCCATTCAAAATGTTAACACCACAGTTGCAGATGATGGATTTGCAGTAATCAAAATATTTTGCAACACATTCTGTGATCAAAATAGAAATTTGCTTCAGTGGGGGCTAAACACAGAAAGAACCATAAATAAAACATGATTAAGTACATGGGTTAAATTCATGAATGTCATGTTATCAGTGTGTGCCCTTGTGCATAAATACTTGTAGCACAAATATTTGTTAAATATTTGTAATAGTTAAATATAACAAGCCAAAAAATGAGTATGTTAATATACAGCATAAAATAGTTAGCTATGAATTCCTTCATTTAATTTTGTTTCCCCCAAGCCTTCCATTTCAGTATAGCATTTTCTTGTGAAAGAAGTGGTGTGGAGAGATCAGCTTTCCAGATTCTAGCAAGAAAGGAAAACACATTCTCTACTGCTGTATCTTACAGCTAGATTTTTTTTTTAAAAAAAAAACCCTTGCTTTCTCCCCCCTCCTTCTCCCAAAAAATTCAGTCCAGTAAAGAGATCAGATGACTCTGGTCTGAGCATCTGACTTTGGTGGAAAAACAATTTCCTCTAACTCCAGAAGTATTAAACTCTACTCTTGAGCTCTGGCCTCTGGCTTTGCTGGGTCTGTAGTGATGAGGAAAGCTAAGAAAATAATTGCCAGCTGCCAGATCCCTTCTTCTCTTATGCAGTGCCATGAATTAAAAGTGACTGGTGTCTAGGGCAGACAGAAAAATTGAATTATGGTGCTTAATATGTTACTCGTGGTTTATGCAGAAACAGTAATTTATGAAAGCACATCCTGAGTACCTCTTGTTTGTTTTCACTTGAGGAAAAATCCTCTTGATCTGAAATTGAAACATATCCTTGGTTCCTTCTCCCAGGTCTAGTCACAAAGTAATGTAATGTTGCAGTGACACAGCAGTCTGACTTGATCGTGTACTGGAATAGAAAACTACAGCAAGGCTAACTCTTTCTTGTGTTTGCTAGTAAAGGATGGTCTGGGTGATGGTCTTTACTATGTGATTTCTTAGTGTTGCACACCAGCGATTGTCCTGGCATATGTAAACAGATGCTGGTTTAGGTTTTTTCCATTAAGTGCTTTGTTTATTAGGTTTAGTTCCCCAGCTACTGCTGATGTACACTTCTGTAGTAATGCAAATAAAGCAGTCGTGTTCTATTATCTGAAAATCTGTCAGGACGTGAACTTTGGTACCCTATCTGTAGTAATTTCTTATGGCTCTATTAAGTATTTTAGGATATTTGTGATTATTTCAAACCTTATTTCACAACTCCATCTTCATTTTCGTTTATCATAAAAGAGATGGTACCATTATCAATACTATGTACTCAATCTGATAACTTCAAATGGGTATGTTATTTTCTTTGCCTACAGATTGTCTTCTGATGTGATTGTAGTAGAAATTACGGATGCATTTGTGCGTACTTGTTTCTTGATAGTCTTAGGTTGATGAAGCAGATTAGAGGGAAATTCTTATTTCTTAATACATTTTCATAAGTTAAATGAGGCCATGTTACTCAGTGCTGATGGCACGAAGGGATTTTCCTACCTATTTTGAGAGTTACTCTGGTGAGCTGCAGTTTAAATTTGGCAGTTCATTTAAACAGTTGGAAGAAATTGAAGCATCATGACAGTTTAATGCATGAATAATCTGCTATATGAGCCAATATATGTATGTACAAATATAGCTCTGGGTAAAGAGCACGGTGGCTAGCAGCTAAATAGGCTGTCTCCAGGGGCCATGGTGGTGATATACGGAGTGATATCACTGGTAGGTCTGTTCACCTGTAAGGCATGCCAAGACACACTCAGCCTTTGGATGTGCCAGTATGATAGTTGTTGCTTCGGTTCTTTGATTTTTGTACAGAGAATGAACCTATTTTGAAATTTTCTCAAGAAGTAAGTTAGCTAACTAATAACCTATTGACAGTACCTTAGAGAGGCGCACAGACTGTGATTTCTGGTCCCCCTGCCCCTGTTTACTTTGCTTCTCCCATGCATGAGCTTGCTTCAGGCTGTGCTGACTTTTCGAGACTTTTTTTTTTCCTCAAGTAGTGGGGGACAATTATTCTCGTAAATGAAGGCAGCTATACCAACTACACCCAAACAAGAGTGCACAATGATTTTAGGAATTGTAAACTACTAAATACATTGCAGAGCTTTACGTGAACTTTCACAGAAAACACGTCTTCAATTAAACAGTATCTTTTTGAGGTTGCTGGTCCTCGTGTTTCTTCTGGTTTTGAGCAGGATTACAAAAGCCCTACTTCATGGTGTATAGTTTGTGGTGTACCACCAAGTCTTTGTAAATAATCCCATATGGGATTAGTAAATGGGAAGGAGGTAGTTTTCAAAATCCTTTTTTAGGCCACCTTCACTAGCTGCTTAATTGTTAATGTCTTAAAATATATGTGCTTATAGAGTTGTTAGTGCATGTAGAAAATGTGTTTCTGTTTTGGTGTTTGGTTGGAGGTTTTGTGATGTAGCTATACAGAAAGTTGTTGGTTAGTGTTAAACTATGCAAGATGCTAATCCTAAAACTTTTGTACCTATATCTTGAGAGCAAAAAGTTCCAATTTCAAGAACAGTAAGTTCATAAATAACCCTGTTTCTGTTCATGTTCTCACTCTTTCAGTGATTCCCCCATGCAATGCTGCTTCTGTTTCTACAGATCATTCCTGTTGGCTTCAGCAGCATTAATGTTTACAGCTTCTCAGGAGCAGGAGTCTGATGCTCCCAGATTTGTAGACCAAATAGGTGCCTCTCTGAAGCTTTGCACTGTAGACGTAATGGTCCTGAAACATTTAGAGCTGTTCAGGAAAAGAGCCTATTAAACATTCTTTCTAGTAACGTAATTAAACTTAGATATTGTGTAAAACTAAGAGATCGGGGGATATGGTTTATTTTATTAAATGTGAGGTTTTTAAATGTACCAGAAAGTCATAACCGTTTGGTTCTGATTTCACGAATTAGTCCACTGAATTTTTTATTTTCACATGAAGAAAATATGCAGAAACTTAAGATGCAGTTAATTTCTTTTTTTCTGCTGACTCAGGCGTCTTACAGCAGAATACTTCTCACCTTGATTTCTGCAAGGAACACTCAAGAATGTTAAAAAACTGGTCCTTTAGTAGTTGTTTCATAAGTAGCATAAATCTGGCGTTGTTTCGTTAACAGGGTAATGACTTTACAGTCTGTGCTTTAAGGATTTTGTTTCGTGTCCAAAATATTTTCAGATTTTGTCATAAAAGTTTTAATTTCAGTTTTCCAACAAGATTTATGTTATTAATTCTACACCATTTAAAGTAAATATATTAACTACTTAAGAAAATAAATGGGAACAATCTTTTTTTGTGAAAAATAAAAATTGGAAGAAGATGAACTGAACTGCTTGTAAAATTTCTAATGTGAATGAATGCAATGGATAGATGGTGTTCAGAGTAAGAAAATATAAACAGTTACATTTTATTTCTTCTTAGACGATTAAACTTTTGAGGTGGGAATAGACAAGCATTTTCTTTTTCTTCTGTAAACAGAATTGTTTCATCTTTTTTTTTTTTTTTTTTTTTTTAGTGTTCTGGGTGATTTGAAGTAGGCACATTCATTCAGAAAATGTTAAGAAGAGCAGTCCAGTTCTTTAGAGAAAGATGGTCCTTTTCTCAGTCTAAGTTTTGGGTTGTTTTTATTTGGTTGGTTGTTTTTTTTTTTTTTTTTTTTAAGCAGTTTCAACTTGAGTAATTAGACTACTGGAGTCAGCTCTCCTTTTTATGCTCATAGCCGTAGTGATAAAGAACATACGTTTGTATCAGTGCATCTTCAATAAAACAGCTACTTCCTAAGAGCTCCCGCAGCCTTGAGGCATGTCCTTCTCATGGCCCTGCAACTCCTCTTCTGGGGTTGCAGCAGCAGCTGCAGCAGTTGGCCAGGCTCTGGCATATCTTCCTGCATTTGGCATCCTTCTTGTTCCACCCCGCTATGTTTTTTTGGAGCAGCTCTTAGGTTTTTCTCTCCAGGTTTGGAAGTTCTCAAATCCTTACTGTATAGAAAATCGGGTGTATGAAGACCTGGAGGCATAACATCCCAAAAAGCAGTTTGCATATAAGAGAAATGTACTATGCTGGTATTCTACTTTTTTACAAGGCATTTTTAAAAGTTGTTTCTCTTCTTTCTGAACTAACAGGTTCGCCATAAAATGACACAGAAGGTTTATGCAATGAAGCTACTTAGTAAATTTGAAATGATCAAGAGATCAGATTCAGCCTTTTTCTGGGAAGAAAGAGATATCATGGCCTTCGCCAACAGTCCGTGGGTCGTTCAGGTAAGGAAGATACATAAAAGTAAAATAATAATAAAGCCATAAATCTTTCCCAGTCTTGAGCTGGTTTTGAATTTATATCTAAACTGAAATAATGGTTTAGGTTCAGGTTTTACTTTTTAAAGATATGTATTTGCAGCAGTTTCACTGAGTTTTGTGTATTTGGCTGTCTTAGTAGGTTAATTTACATTTTGATCACTCCAAATGCATCATAAAATAGAATTAAACAGGTTTTTGAAATATCCACATAGTTATTAGGAATAATAGGGAGGTTACCTTTCCAACTAAGAAAAAATCTGTGGAGAAATGTAGAAACAAATGTCACCATTTTATTTCCAGTCTTTCCCCATGATGGAGTCAGTTGATTGCAGGCAGTTAGTATTAAGAGTGCTCAAAGTAGTTACTGCCTTTTCAGCTGCGATTTGATAGATGGATGAGTGCACACTTCTGGTCTGCAAGACAGGAGGTTGTACCAGTGGTTTCCTTGACACCATCTTCTGTCTAGTGGTCAGTTACTGCATCTCAGCCCAAAAGTAATATCCAAGTAACATAGAGTTGACTTCTTCAGCTGGTCTTGAACACTGTTGCTTGCAGCTCTCTCATGACATGTATCATTATCATGTTTGTAATACGAATTATTCCTTTGGGAAGAATTAGCACTGAATATTGCAATTTATTCTAAATGGTAAATTACATCAATAATAAAATGAGCAATAAAAGCATATGCTTAGCAAAATTGTTAGTACTTAATTTTGTTAAATAATTAATACATTTAAATGCTTTTACAAATATTGCCATGCTTCTGTATATTTAATAAGTAAAGACTGGCCGTAAGCTTTCCCTCTATTTTTCATAACACTTTACCTCATGTATGCAAGAAATGTTTTACAAGGTTTTTTTATTTAGATGTTTTGCTCTTCTGAGCATATTCTGTGTTCTTGCCTGTATTTAGCAGAAATACTTAACCAAATAGATGAATTTTTTAGTTGTTTTTGTTGTTGTTCTAATGACAGTAGTTGTCTGGAATTATTTTTATTTTTCACACACAGTTGAAAGTAGTGAGAAATGTATGACACTCAATTTTCAAAGGGAAGTGTAGCAAGTATGATGTAAATATGTGTGTGTACTTGTAAATAGCGAATGAATTAGAAGGCACAATTGCAACTACATTTTATTATGAAGTGTATTAGTGTGATACATTTAGATACTGTGGTCCAGTGGGATAGGACTTCGAGCTGGTTTTAAGAAAATGGAGGTCCTGTTCTGGGCTAGAAACTGGGGCAGATCACATTGCTTCTCTGTGTCTTCTTTTTTATGTGAAAAACAAGTGAAACCAGAGCTGTAGATAATTTTGGTGGTTTATTTGGTGTGTGTGTGTTGTGGTTGTTTTTTCTTTTAATGAAAAAATGTGTTATATTAATATCTTTACATGTGAGAATACAGAGACTATTTTGGATTTTAATTTAGATTTTAATGACCATATGCGTTATCATATTAGGTATCATATATACTATCCATTTGTGAAAAGAAATAACAGTGCAATATATATGTATTAAAATATGTATTTATAATATAGGTCTTCTGTCACTAATGTACAAGAAATTTTAATCTGAAGGTCAAATTTTCTTAATAATGTTCCTGCCTTTCATGGCTCCTTGTCTTCCACAAACTCCATTTTTTATTTCCTCCTTGCCACACAACCTCTTTTTCAATTGCCATTGCATTTTGTGTGGGTAACTTAAAGATGTGAATGATCTTAGTTTCTAATGTAAAGGAGCAGTATTCCCTGAGAAACAGGGTGAGAGACTTTTTCACACCAGTCACTGAACATTTGATAGTAATGCTTTTTACTGGTTTGGGCCATTTTTAGACTTGGTGGTCGTTGGGTGAAATCTCTAGAACTTCAGCACTCTAGGTCTGAAATACATTTTAAGGAGACTAAACTTACTTTCACTATCATGCCAGTAGGAAACATAACTAGCAGCAACCTATACCAGACCATTATTTTACAGTTAAGGATAATTTCTTTGTATCGTATTACAGTTGTCTTCAGGAACGGGTCTTTTTTTCTGTCTTATTTCAGTATATGTGTTGATTTAGGACAAAATCAGTAGTGACAAGTTTTTTTGTAAATACGTACAGAGATAAGGAGTTATATAATATATGAAATTTAGAAACAGTCTAAGATGCTATTCACTGTTGAGCTATTTTCAGATCAATACACGATGCTTCCTTTCTCAGATTTGATATTTTGCATTTGGCTCAGTGATACTTTTTAATGCCAAGAAACATGAATATATAGAAGCTCATACTACTAAAATAATGTACCTCGACAAATAATCAGGAGATCTTTTTCACTTTCTTAAAAACGAAAGTGAGGAGGCTTTGAAGGTTAGTAAATTTCAAGGTAGTCATAATTAATAGAAAATGTAGATTATCTGAATATAAAAAATAAAGTTACTTTACATCAATCTTGTAAACATGTGCTCAGGTTTAATGAAGCTTAAAGTTCTTTATTCTTTTTCCTAGTTGTCTTTAAAAAGTAATTGCACTTTTTTCTTTTCCTCTTTTTCAATGTTGCAGCTATTTTGTGCCTTTCAAGATGACAAATACTTGTACATGGTAATGGAATACATGCCAGGTGGAGATCTTGTAAACCTTATGAGCAATTATGATGTGCCTGAGAAATGGGCCAAGTTCTATACAGCCGAAGTTGTTCTTGCTCTTGATGCAATTCACTCCATGGGCTTAATACACAGAGATGTGAAGCCTGACAATATGCTTTTAGATAAATACGGGCATCTGAAGCTGGCAGATTTTGGCACTTGCATGAAAATGGATGAAGTAAGTATGCAACTGAATAATTTATCATCTATAAAACTGTAATTCTAAGGCTATTTTCTTATGAATTATAATACCCAAAGGAATATTCACCAAATGGTCCACTTGGTTGGAAAGCTGTTCCTTGTCTCCTAGTTTTAAATACAAGGGTACTTTAAATAGTGTAACCTTGTCTATAATAAACTGTTCTGGCACACGGAAGAAGGATGTAAACTTACTTTTTGTTATTTTTGAAGGCATGTGTGTTTATGAATTTCTGAGGTTCATTTTTTTGCCAAATGTCTGAAAAGCTTATGAGACAACTCCTAGTTTCAACATTAGTAACCTTGGAACAATTCATAAACTGACATTTTTCTGTAAATGAATTGATTTTATAGGCAACATACAGTCCCGTCCCCCCCTTTTTTTTTTACTGTGTCTAATTGTTCTCATAGCATCCTCTAGTGGTCATTAAAATGAGGTCACAGTAAAGCAGCAGTGGTATGTGATATATTGATTAAAATTTGTTAGCTATTTGTCAAGATTTCATGCATTTTAATTGTCTAGATTTTACCATATACAGCTAAATACACATTTTTCTAATGAGATTGTATAAGAATATTTTATTTTGATGGATGTAATACTTTATATTATTACGAGAGACTTAAAAATAAAACTACCTTTTGTAGTTGTGCTTTTAAAATCTTCCCTGACAAACAGTGTTATGCTGTAATTTACACAATATATTATTCCTGTGAAAAATTATAAGAGATTCTAAAAAAATGTGTATGAATGTGTGTTATGATTTGCATGGCCTTTGAAAGGTTTCTGTATTAATATTGGCAAGGATGATCCTTTTAAGCTTATTTGCTTTAATATGTTAGATTTTTTTCCTGTATTGTTTAGGCAGTGCTTGGTATAATCTCTGCAATCTACTTAATTTGCATTTGCATCATTGAGTTAATGTCTCTTCAGCTGTATCTAGAAGTACTGTCTCTGGTTAGGGTTTTTTTTATTCTTTCCTGTGGCAGTATATTAACTTCATTGTACAACTACAGCTGTTTATTGAGGTTCAGTAGTCTGTTTAGTTTTGCTGATATTGTAGTTGTTATTCTAAAGGCAGATAGATTGTTTACCTCCACTTTGATGATTTACTTGCGTATATTTTAGGGGACAGCATTTACTTTAATTGAAAAAATTGAAAGTAGTACTTGATCTCTTAATTTAGTCCCTAAAAAATTAAGCTTGGTTTTGAGCCAATAGACTGTAGGTCTTAAGGGAATCTGATGTTCATCAGAAGAGACAAAAAAAAAAGCATCAAAAAGTTCATAATATAAATCTACAAAAAAAGGGTGATCCCCTATGATATTTTAGGGATCCCAGAAATGGTGAACTTAAGCCTTTTTTTCCTTTTTTCTTTTTCACTGTTTTTGTTAAAAAAATGGAATACTAAAATGTAGTTGATCATATTATAAATGTAAGAAGTGCATGCACATTTCTTGTAAAGAGTTATAGTGAGCTCCAGTTTGCACCAGGCATCATCAATGAACCAGTGATCTCCTAAAGAAGTTAATTTTCTAACAGATTACATTTTAAGTTCTTCATGTTTCTCAGACTCAGTGGAATGGCAAAAATTTTTTATACAGGAAGCTTTAGAAGTTGAGAGGTTGTGGATTGTCTCCAAATCTCATGCTACTTCTTACAAAACATGAACACATCCCAGCTGTGTAAATATAATATTGATGTTGGCAGGATGATTTCTAGAAGATACATGCTGATTTGGAGTTCTTTTAGCAGTTGTGCACATTAGCATCTTCCTTATGCTGTTGAGAGCCCAGGAAAATTCTGCTGCAATTTGGTGAGAGACTTTTGTGACCTTTGCTGTGGAATTGAATTCAGTGTCCTCTTAAGTCTTCCAGGCCAGTCCAGACACTTGCAGCAGAATTCCTCTTTACCAGTATGTGAGAGGAATTGCTAAGTGTTTTAGTGATCTTTTCCCAGATAAAAGGAGCTGTCCTGTTTATTTAACTCTGTTGTGATGATTTTGGGCTTTGTGGTTTTTTTATTTATTTATTTTATTTATTTTTTGCTTATTTTAAAATCTGCAACAAGATATTTCTACAACTGAATAAAGAATAGAGTTAGTCTCAAAGGTTTAGTAGGAATTGTAGTTCCCTTTTGGTACTTAGGTACGGTAAGGTAGCCCAGGGCAGGTTTCACCAGACTCTAACCTTAAGATTTTCTGTAAGAAACCAGACAGTAGCATGGTTTGCTTTGGTAGGTTTCACAGAGCTAGGAATTGCCGGGCTCAGCAGATAGAATCATAGAATCGTTTAGGTTGGAAAAGACCTTTAAGATCATCTAGTCCAACCACTGACCCTACTCTACCAG
>VYXH01001869.1:27106-64781 GCA_013397275.1 Burhinus bistriatus | reverse complement strand
GTTGCCTGGGGTTGTTGTGACCCAAGTGCAGGACCCGGCACTTGGCCTTGTTAAACCTCATGCAGTTGGCCTCGGCCCATTGATCCAGTCTGACCAGATCTCTCTGCAGAGCCTTCCTACCCTCAAGCAGATCAACACTCCCGCTTAATTTGGTGTCATCTGCATAACGCTGTCGTGTTCTAACTGAGCTTTTAGAAGAGCACAGGTTTAGATGGTATGTGTTGAAAAGAGATGCGACTGAAAGAAGGGATGTTTACCATTTGGGATTATCGCCTCAGATCAGGCAGTTTAGCTGAAAAAAGGAACACGTTACTCTCTTTATAACTCAAATTATTTCTCATTGAATCTCGTCCAAGACTCTGCTGGATACTTCTTGCTTCAGTTCATTGTCTGTGGCACGCTGCACAAGCCCGGGTGCAGTGTTAACACCTGATCTGAGCTATCCTAATGTTTTCACACAAGCACTCTCCAGCTCTTGTTTGCTGAAAAGAATGTCATGGGGGGGTGAAAGCCTGACTTAGTGGATGAGGAACTGGTTGGATGGTCAGCAGCTCAGTGTCCAGATGGAGATCGGTGACAAGTGGTGTCCCTCAGGGGTCCAGCTTGGGACCAGTACTGTTTAGTATCTTCATTAATGACATAGTGGGATCGAGCGCACCCTCAGCAAGTTTGCCGATGACACCAAGCTGAGTGGTGTGGTTGACATGCCTGAGGGATGGGATGCCATCCAGAGGGACCTGGACAAGCTCGAGAAGTGGGCCTATGTGAACCTCATGAGATTCAACAAGGCCAAGTGCAAGGTCCTGCATTTGGGTCGGGGCAACCCCCAGTACCAATACAGGCTGGGGGATGAAGGGATTGAGAGGAGCCCTGCCAAGAAGGACTTGGGGGTACCAGTGGATAAAAAGCTGGGCATGAGCTGACAACGCGTGCTCATAGCCCGGAAAGGCAACTGTATCCTGCGCTGCATCAAAAGAAGCATGGTCAGCAGATCAAGGGAGGTGATTCTGCCCCTCTACTTGTGAGACACCCCCCGGAGTACTGCATCCAGCTCTGGGGCCCCCAACATAAGAAGGACATGGACCTGTTGGAGTGGGTCCAGAGGAGGGCCACAGAAACGATCAGAGGGCTGGAACACCTCTGCTATGAGGACAAGCTGAGAGAGTTGGGGTTGTTCAGCTTGGAGAACAGAAGGCTCTGGGGAGACCTTATTGTGGCCTTTGAGTACTTAAAGGGGACCTACAAGAAAGATGGGGACAAACTTTTTAGCAGGGCCTGTTGCAATCGGACAAGGGGTAATGGTTTTAAACTAATGAGGGAAGGTTTAGATTAGATACAAGGAAGAAATTTCTTACAGTGAGGGCTGAGGGGCACTGGTACAGGCTGCCCAGAGAAGTTGTGGATGTGCCTCCCTGGAAACATTCAAGGTCAGGTTTGACCGGGCTCTGAGCAACCTGATGTAGTTGAAGGTGTCCCTGCCCATGGCAGTGGGCTTGGACTAGATGATTTTAAAGGTCTCTTCCAACCTAAACTATTCTATGATTCTCAGTCTTGGTCCAAGACAGCAAGTCATTCAGGTCTGCTGGACATCCTCCTGAGGATGAAAACAACTGCTTTGTCTTCAGCAAATAATTCTGAGTGATGTTAGGAAACACTACAGCCTCACTGCCAAGTTGTCGTAAGTTGCGAGAACGTGCTAAGTCTCATGGACAACCTTTTTTTTAATTCTGCACTGCACATCTTTCACATAGCTGCAGGAGCCTCCCTCGAGATGGAGGCCCAAGATCCACCTTGATCTTTTGAGATGATGAGAAAAGTCTCAGGCAAAACGCTGGCCTGAGACTCCTAGAAGGAAGCTTTGTATGAGAACTGCTATAGTAAGTGTACTACTCAGGCATAAAACAGAGGCTTAGTTTTTGAAATACAGGAGTAACAATTGTCCAGAGAAAACAGCGCCCTTTAGATCTCTTCAAATGCTGAAGTACAGAAGGCAGAAGTCATTGTGCAGAATGTAGGGACTGTCAAGATGCCATGTACTTCACAGAGAGGACTTGCCTCTCTGTTTACTTGGCTTTGATGCCAGAGATCATAGAAGCTAGCCTGACTGTGGTATTAAGAGTATCCAGTACTTAAAAATACATACAGAGCAAAGCCCAAGTTCTTTGAAAGAACTAGTGTGTAAATGAGAGGAACAGAAATCTGGGAATATTATGTTCAAGTCACAATGGACTAACCTGCCCAGGGATGTGGTAGTAACCCACGTTGCTGGAGGTTTTCAGGGTGCGATTGGACAGGGTGCTAGATAATCTCATCTAGGCCCCCTTTCCCATGGCAGGTTGGGGCGGATGATCTTGGCAGGTCACTTCCAGCGTGAGCTGTTCTGTGACACTGTGAATGCATCTTTAGATTTGTTCCTGAGACAGAAGGTAGAGTTTTATGGGGAGTAAGTACAACCAAATTTACATGCGTCAGAGAGATACTGATGTTAGCACACAGTGCCCTTTTAACTGTAGAAATTTTTGTTTTTTTGTTTTACTGTTCAATTCTGACGTCTGAAAACTTAAGGCTTTGTTATCTGGGATTCTTCAGCATCTGTAATGTCACTGGAAAGAAGCTTTCTTGTTTCTACATACCAGCCATCAGACTTGTGTAGGGCTGGGGTTTTTTTGGCACAACCTTTACTTTGTTTGCATAAGACTTCATAAAATATCAACACGTGTAACACATTAAAATTGTTCTTGTTTTGCTGTATTAATTATAGAGGAACGGGAAATGGGGTGTTATTAAGTGCTTAGGTGTCGAGGTGATGAGACTGTGACTGAAGCTGCAATCTTCAGAGAAATCTTTCAGAACTGTTTCGGTGACTTTGTTTTTAAAGAAGCTTCTTACCCAAGGAGGGATTCAGGTGGCTTCAGCCAGTCTTTACTGAGTAAAGACTCTGATGTTTCCCTTGTTGTGATTGTGCGTTTGGATAAGGAAGAGATAGACATGCACCAGTGTTGGAGGCCTTATTAAGACGCCACAGTCCTACTAGGTCAGCAGAATCACAGCAGCCTAGAGCAGTTCCTCCAGTGCTCAAAGCGAAGACAGGCTTAAGCTTCAGAGAAGACCTGTAGGTTTGTGCACAGAGTGCTGTTACAAGCAGGATTTTCAAATAGTGGTTCCTGCCATGTGCCAGATCCACTTTTGAATGTTATAAACTTTAGATTTCTGGAGCCTTTGAGCTTTTGTTTATTTCCCAGTGTTAAAATGTGTTCATCTGTAGTCGTCTTTGTCCAAAGAATGCATTAGGTCTTCTGAAAAGAGTTAGTTTCATTTTCTTATTCCAGGATGATCAAGCTACGTGCTATTTGGTTCATAGTATAGAAACCAGAAGTTAACCTGCTCTTCATTCTGGAACTGGGAAGTTAAAACTTCCTTTAGGTTTCAGCTTCAGCATAGAGTTGTAGAAGATGACAGGCATTTGACAGGAGGACATTTGAATTACTCCTTAGGTCTCTGCAGTATTTAGTCATCACATTAGTTTTTGCCTGCCAGTTTGTGACTTTCCAGAATTCTGGTTTAGTACATAAATAAAAGCTTTTGGCAGTTCATATTGTGTGTGAAAACAAATACTGTAATTTAGTGTCTAATTTTTACATGTCAATACCATTCCCAAAACAAAATGTTTATCTTCCTTTCTTTAAATACGTATTTTGGCTTTAGTTGTTGCTCCTAATATTCTGTATTAATATTCAGAGTTAATATCTATTGCCATTCATGCTGATGGCAAAATGCACGAAGAACTTTGTAAGATGACTTAGAAAAGATTTCAGGTTGAGAGACAGAATAAAAGATGAGTGGTGTTTTGGTAACTCTAACTTCATCCAGGATTTCATTTCATTCATCCTTCTGGTCTCTCTTGGATGAATGCAGTGAATTTGATTAAAGGAAACAAGGCTTGTAAGTCTGAACCAGCATGCTGGCAGTTCTGACGATGCTTCTGCATCATTTAGGCCCTACGTTTTCAGTCTCTCAGTGTGAAGCAAAGAGGATGAGGAATCATTCTGTTAATACAGCTGTGTTAATATGTTAATAAAAATCACTTTTTTTAAAAAAAGAGCTTTGCTATTCTTTCAAAATAGCTTTTCTTTTTATTTTTTTCCTATCTTTAAATAAAAAACAAGATGTGACTATAAAAATTTACCTATAGCTTGATTTATTCTCTGAATTAGACAAAACTGTTATGTGTCTGCTATGTAGGGCCTCGAACTCCTAGCTTGTCAAAATTATTCTGAAGCTTGTCCCTAAATTCAGTGAGATAAGGAGAAGTCTGATATGGTGTGTAGCTTTGTATCGAAACCAATGGTAAAAATTGGTCAATTTTTGAAAAAGGTAATCAAGAAAAACTGCTATGGAATAGGCAGGGGAGACCATATTACTAGAAATTGTCATTTCAGTCTATATTGCTTCTGGAGTAAAAAATAGTCTTTCAAACACATTCCTCAAACCAAATATTTTGGTCTATATTTTTTATGTTTTTCTGGTCTACTAATAGAGGAATTGTTTAAAGACTCAGAAGTACTTTTAATTGAGCTGTTGGAATTCTTACTGTTGCACAGACAGGTATGGTGCGCTGCGATACAGCTGTGGGAACTCCTGACTACATATCGCCCGAAGTTTTGAAATCGCAAGGGGGTGATGGTTATTATGGACGGGAATGTGACTGGTGGTCTGTAGGAGTTTTCCTTTTTGAGATGCTAGTTGGTAAGTAGTGATTTCTTCTGCTAAAGAGATTATTGTTTGGTCTTTACTGTGCCTGTAGCTGTGCTTTGCTGCAAGGGGGCTGCTGGTACCTCACTATCTAACAGCTTCTGACTTTTGGCTGATGCTGTTGCTTCATTCCTGTTCTCTTTGCTCTCTGTTGCTGTTATGCTGCAACAGCTGTTTGCGTGCTTGCTCAGTGATTAGTTCCCTGACTCGGCTCAGCTTAAAAATAATTCTTAGAATGGTTTTAACTGGGGTCAGCTGCCTCACCTTCTCATGAACATTTGTGCCGCCTCGGGGTCAATATTGAGTTTTCAGGGCTGCAGAGATGGGAAGGGAGTGGGAAGGGCAGGACTACCCCCCTTCTTTTTTTCTCCTCTTCTTCAAATTTTATTTTTCTTTCTTCCTTTTTTTTCTTTAGTTTCCACCCCACAACCCTCTCCTATGTTTTTTTTTTTTCCTCCTCCAGTGTTAGCAAAGGCTTCTGTTAGGTCAAAATGACTGTGGAAGCATGGCTTGATTCTTTCTTTTATGCTTGAGTCAGGATTTTCCAGTGAAATACACTGGACTGCTATGGCAACGAACATAGAATATAATCTGTTAAGGAGATGAGTCATCTGCATCTTAAAAATACAGTAAGGATCAGTATTATAGTCTGGTAGCAAAATACTGATTATAGAAGGATGGAATTGAGCATACAATTATTAAAAATCCAAATCAGCATGTTATGGGAATATTGCAGATTTGATATTTCTGGTATCCTGAGCCAGGAAAGATGTTTGGATATATGATGCTATTGCAATCTCTGTGTCTTTCAGAGTTAAAGCATTTTGATTTACAAAACCTGTGTTTTATAATTAATAGTCTCATAAACAATTTTAGCAATAAATAAAACTCTTCAGTTACTAAAATATTGGATATAGCTGTCCAGAACGTTTTCTCAGAGCCTCTTTTTTCCCCCCCTTGTATCTGAGAGGGAGGATTCTCCCCTTTTTATCCTTCTAATGAAAACATTTTTTTTAAACCGAAATCTTACTTAGTTTCTCCATATCCCACACATTGGTAGGAAGTTTTTATTTTTGTTTGTATTTACATATCAGATTCTGCCTGTGGTCTTCTAAAACTTTATGCGTTAAAGCACAGAAAGCATTATGTTGTTCTGGTTTTAGTAAAGACGTGGTACTAATGAATATGGTGCTACTTTTAATTGTGCATTTAACTAAAAGCTAAAATACTGGTCACAGGATGAATCCTAACATTAGTTCAGTGACTTGAGATAGTTTTGAGGTGTGGCCTAAATCAAAGCTGTTTATGAGACTGATGACAATTGAGAAAGAGGAAAGTTAGGAAAGAGGAAGGCCGCAGCAAGTATCAGTGATCCCCCCCTCCGATGTACTGGTGTGGCAACCTAATGAATTTACTAAAAGTCTAGAAATTTAGTTCAAGCTGGTGTGTACTACTTTTTTATTTTGCCATAAAATGACAGAAAGAGGCTAAAGGTAGGATTGTTGCATTTATATTCTTTTTGAAAGCTGAATGGGTTTTGTCCATTGGTCTGTACGTACATTTTTTTCATGCATCTAGCTTTTGAATTTTTCACTACCTTGTTGGAAGCATGCAGTCAGCATGCTGACTGCCCTGCCGGGTGATCCCCGCCTGCATGCAGCACACCAGGATGGAGGAAACAGCCTAGCTCGTGCGATTGATTGTTCACCTTCTCTATTAAACCGATGGATTAGTTATTAGAAAGGATTTGTATAAAAGTTGCAGCTGCTTGATTACTGACCTGAACCATTCATATATTCAGAATGTTGTCAGTTAACTTGAATGTCAGTTACCTTTATCAATACCGATTCTTTTCAATTGTCCCAGTTTTACCTTTCTTAGGGATATCTGCAAAGAAACTAGACTTAACCAAAGCCTATGCTGCAATCTTTAGGTGGGAAGGGTCTATGATTTTAAAAGCCACATGCCCATGTTAATATGGGCACCCAAGCTAATATAATTTATCAGTCAACAAGATGTATTGCTATGGGTTTTAACAGTGCAGTAACAGACTGTGAAGACTCCTGCTCAGAGCTAACTTGCCTTAGGCAGCTCCAGGGGTAGGCAGGGTAGACCTGTATGCCTCTGAAACCGTCTTTGCAGAGCTTTGGTGGAGTCTTTCCAACAAATGTGTATTAGCAAATTTTTAATGAGTTTCAGTCCCTTATACTCATGGTAGCGCTTAAAGATGGGGATTTATGTGGGTGTCAGCCATCATGCACATTATTAAACACAGTAATAGTCTGCAGGTAGAACAAAAGATGTAATTCACTGGGCAAATTTTTGGTAGTGATATGCAGAATGGAGAATTTTTTTTATACAAAAGACGATTTTAGGTGAAGCTGCTTGTAGGCTTTTCTTTCTATCTTTTGTCTTTTTCAACTTACTTGACTTGAACATGACTCGAAATCATGGTCAATTTACTATTTTATTTTCAGGCGATACTCCTTTTTATGCAGACTCACTAGTAGGAACATACAGTAAAATTATGGATCATAAGAACTCATTACATTTCCCGGATGATGTGGAAATCTCTAAGCATGCAAAGAACCTTATCTGTGCCTTTTTAACTGATAGGTAAGTGCATGTATTGTTCTGGTAGTGTTTTTATTTTGGATGGTATTAGCACATGTAAATTGTAAAAACTAGTTCCTTCCATTACTTCTCCTACTCTCTGTTCAAATCTCTTCAGCAAAATCTCCTGCTCTCTAGTTTTTCTTTTGGGGTGTTTTTTCCAGGTATTGTATATTATTTCTATGAGCAGTTCTGACAGCTCTTGTTAACAACACAGTTTGTGCCAGACAAATCCTTCCCGTTGCAGTGGATAGTACAGTAGCAAACCTGTAAGGTTGAAGGTAATTTGTAAGCTCCAAGGCAGGGATGAAGTTGTTGTGCTCAGTGTCTAAGCGGGTGTTACTTAAAAAAAAGAAAGCACATGCTTTTGTGAATTTGTTTAAGCGTTCGTAGAATGTTTGAACTTTTTTTCATTTGCTTTGTTATGTTAGTCTACAAGTATAGCTAACAAACCAGCAAGGATATTACTTTGGCTATAAATAGATCCTAGAGGTTTCCCTTTGTGGAACTGAGCTGTTTATTGATATTAAGATGTGTAAGCTTGTTCTGGACCTGAACACTTACATTGTCGTTAGTTCCAGAAAGAAGAGATCATCTTCAATTTCTCTGATTTAAAAGAGGAATGCTGTAGGTCCATAGTTAACTCTGGATCGATGATGCCTTCTTATGCTTTCCTGTGGTCTCCTGAACTTGGCTACAGCAGAAAATCTAGCCTTTAACAGAATGAGGGATTAGGAAAAAAAATTGCCTTATAATGGTTTTTGCATTCAAAAAAGAGGTCGTTTGCTCTGTTAAGCAAGATCGCAGTTATTCAGGAAGGATGTGCTTTAACAGTTTTTCACCCTTGGTAGCTGAAGGGTAGAGAGAAAATATGAGTAGAATTTAATAATGTAAGTGCAGCGAGGTGTACTTCCACTACGTATGTCCGTCTTCCTGTTTGTATTTAATACAGAGCTCGAGCAATTTATTTGAAACAGATGCCTTCTTTCCGTATGCGTGATCACTGCTGAAGCACTTAAAGAAGGAAGAAGCACTGACCCTATGATTTATTAGTTCTTCTGTTGTTTTTTTGTCCTGTTCTTATAGATAGTTTTAAGAGAGACTCTTCTGGCCAAATTAGAAGTTTCTTACTGCATTTAAGATTTACTTCAATGCAAATATCAGCAAAAGATGTGTCAGGGTTAGTTACAGGGCAGAGGATGGAATTCTTAAAATATTTATTTCAGTCCAGCTTTGAATAACTGTTCTGTGCAGTAACTTAGACCTTCCTTCACTTGCATCTTAAGGTTTGTCATGTGGTTTGGCAGACACGGAACTTTTGCATTTTTCCCCCCGCCCTGAGGGTGTTGGGTTTTTGTTTGTGTTTTTAGTTTTTTCTTAGTTTTTGCCTCAGTGCTCTCTTTCTTGCTTTACTCCCCACGTGGCACACTCTAAATTCTAGACATTTTAGCAGTCTCAGAGAGAGTGCATGCTAAGAAACAGAGTACATTTTATATAAGAAACTACAGATCAGTGGTTGGTGGGTTTTAATTTTTTTTTATTATTATTTGACCATTAATGTCGTTAACACAGACAATCTTTACTGAAAGTTTCTTTGCTGCTTATGAGCAAGTCAGAATTTAAATAACAAAAAACAAGAGCTATTTTTCCTAATGTGAATTTGGTTGAATTACTATGTTTAGAGATGTGCGACTTGGGAGAAATGGGGTAGAAGAAATAAAGCATCACCCTTTCTTCAAGAGTGATCAGTGGAACTGGGACAACATTCGAGAGAGTAAGTAAATTGGCTTCAAAGTTCTATTTTTGTTTAGTATTTGCAATAGTAGAAAGCAAGAAAACTTTAGGCTGCATAAATTAAGTATTTTCTATTTATCAAGTATCTTGCTCAAACTTCTATGCTTATCATTTGTATTATAAAACCACTATCAGTAAGAGTTAGGAAATACACATTTTTTCCTACTGGAATTATCCTCACCTTTATCATGCTTTTAATGTATAGGTTTCTGTTTTGAAAAACAGAACTGGATGTTTCAGAATTCTAACTAAAAAGGATGCATCTTAGGTTCTGTTTCTTTGTGGTTTTTGTTGGTTTGTTTTGGGTTTTGTTGTTGTTTTAACCTTCTGTAGTTAAGATAGTAGTTTGACAATGGTCTCATCAGTTTTACTGCTTTTCATTTAAGGCATTTTGAACTTGATAGCTTTAGGCAAAAATACGAAGTACGTCAGTTCAGATCATGAGCTTGATGATAACTTCTACAGTCCTATATTTACTAAAGTTTTTCAAAATGATGATGAGATTGAGAGTTTTATTCTCAAATGTGATTACCTTAGCAAATACATTTTGTACATTAGATATTCTATGCATTAGTCAAGCAATATAAAAATAGATTTCTCTAGAAAAAAATGTTCATAGTAATATTTACGGATCTGCTGCATTGTAAATACTTATTTAACTAGCAGGAAAACTTGCATTATAGTCTTTTTAACGTAAAGATACTACTGTAGAGCAAGTGGTTGAATCTTGGAGTGAAGTTGATCTTTTCTCCCCTTTTTATAGCTGCTGCTCCTGTTGTTCCTGAGCTTAGCAGTGATATAGATAGCAGTAATTTTGATGACATTGAGGACGACAAGGGAGACGTGGAAACCTTTCCGATCCCCAAAGCCTTCGTGGGAAACCAGCTGCCTTTTATAGGATTTACCTACTATAGAGACAATTTGTATGTGATACTTCAATACGCGTTTTTAGAAATACACCTGCAGATTTTTCTCATACCCTATCCTTTTTCTCACTCTAGATACATAATTTATTCAATGCATTGTATTAATTTATCTCCAGTTGTGAAGATGCAAAGTGAAGAGTTTAAGTAGAATATATCATTTGCTACTATATTGGTTATTTTGATAACTGATTAACTACAGTATTTTTGTATGCACAAAATACAGTCTCTTAAAAAATATTTCAGGGTTAAAATACTGATGGATTTGTAATTTAGCTCTAAAATGGCTTTTTATTAGTGGCTTTAGAAAAAAGTTTACACAAGATAATAGCTTGCTAGGACTCAACTTGAATGGTTAAGAAATAATTTTATTAATTAAAAAATTATAAGCCGCTATGGATTTGAAAACATATGTTATAATTAAGAAAAGATTCAAATCAGAAAGATGCACTCACACAGAAATAAAACAAGCTTTATTCTGAGAATAGTGTAGGACAAATTAAGACTTGAGAGAATTGATTAAAATGAGATGATTGGCAAGGTTGCCAGAGTTGTTGAAAACTTGAATAAGAGCTGGAGGGATTTGTTTTTGTTTTTGACAGGTTGCTAAGTGACTCCTCTCAGTCTTGCAGAGAAAATGAATCTGTGCAATCTAGTAAAAATGAGGTTAGTGCCTTTTTTTGTAAATATTAATGGTATTGATAAACTAATTTTGTTAAGTCTGTTAAGAAAAAACAAAGTCTAAAATAAGTTTTCAAGAAATTTTGTGGGGGGCTTTTTGTCTTTTAATGATCCTCAATAAAAATGGTATTTTCTGTTTACAAGACAGCAAGGAGGTAAGTATATTGTTTGAATTATGAAAGGAATCAAAAATTTCCCACATAATTAATGTGGATGTGAAATATCTTAAATTTTTATTCACCAAATTTTTAACAGTAAACCAGTTCTATTTTGAAACCATTGTTCTCAAGTATTAAGGTGCTGTTGTATAAAGATGAATGAATACAGATTTTTCTCGGAATTCTTTTGGCATCTAGAATTTATTTGGAAAACAAATGTGTAGGACTGTGTTTGCCACAAACACCATCACTCCTGGGAATGTTGTGAATTTTGGCTTCACGCTTGCCTGAGTGATTCATGACTGATTGAATTTATTCAGAGTTTGGAAAAGTAAATTGTCACCTGCAGTGATAAAGGAATGTTTGAATCGTGCTCTCAGTTGAAGTGAGTGTATGGAGCATGTTGATCCAGCTTTTGAAGACTTGACAATTGAATTTAAATTTGCAGATGGCGGGAGAATGCTATGGAATTTTCATGTACTTACTTCATTATGTTACTTAAACATTCATATTATTCAAGTGTAGGTAGTATAATTGTTAACATTTCTTAAAACTTACAATTCCTTTTCAAAGTTTAAAAAATAAGTAAAGGAAATGAATTATGTATTGACCAGCATAAATTTAAATGCAAATATTTATTAGATTCTACTTCATTCCTTCTTGTCATTGCTGAATAGATGAATAGAGTTTCCCTTTTAAAAAGAAATGGCACTGCTGTTTAAAACACATACTTTCAGATTTGTGATAATTGCTTTATGTTGAGGTAGTAAACGTAGTTGGTAAAACTTTGCATTTCACTTTGGACAATTTTTTTTATTTGTATTTTCTCAAGCAATGAATCTCCAGTTTTGGTGTCCTTAGCAGTGTCCCTGTTCTGGGAATCTTCTAGTTGTAACAATCATAAAGTGTTTTAGAAAACCACATTTTTACATTTCATATTTGGGAGGTAGAGGAGGGGGAAGGGAGGAAAATAAATGCATTTGAAAGTCTGAAGACATAAGACAAATCCAGAATTTATTATCTATAATTTATTTCATGAATATTTGAGTACTTGACTCACAATTTCTTTTTAATATTTTAGTAAGCAAAACATAGCATTCCCAAACCTGAAAAGTGTTGGGTAGCTTCTATGTGTGTTAGACTAAGAAATTCTTCTTTATGTGCGGTCATTGAGCACGCTTAGTAATGTTATCTGAATATTGTCCAATTGGGTCATGTGCCCCACTTTTTCTTTTTTAATTTTATTTACAAAAGACTATCCCAAAAATTCTGCTGCAGTGGAAAGTGTCTGTCTACAGAGCATGAGTACAGCAAAGGGCCAATAAAAATATTCTTTGCCCTTAGAAATTTTATGACTCACAATCTGTGGCACGTAATTCTGCGATGGGTAGATTTAACGTAGCATGCAGCAAATTTCATTGCTATGGATCTGTATCTTTAAAATCATCAGGATTAATACCTTGTAAAGATGTAACCTTCTAGTGATGGTTTTAAAATAATATAGTAGAAGACTGAATTAATTTTCCTCGCTTTCCCTTTTTTTTTTTTTATTTAATTGAATTACACTTGTTTTATGTGATAGCATTTTTATATGTGGGCCATGCTTTTTTGACATTTTACACAGTTTCAGAAAAAACTAAGCAAGCTAGAAGAACAGCTCAGTAATGAATTACAAGCCAAAGATGAACTAGAACAGAAGTACAGGTGAGACTGTTTTGACATGTTTGGTATGTTTATAAAGAAGCTTTATTACGTCTTTTGGTTTTGAATGCTTAAAAACATTTTAATCCACTTCGGGGATTCCCAACCCTGCAAGCAGACTTCACTGTAAATTCCTGGCTTAATTCTTGCTACTCCTATGACTACTGTTTTATTTCTTTTTTTTTCTTTTTTCTTCTTCCCTTAACTCTCTGTAAGAATCTCTCTGTTGTTTGAGTGATTTCCCCAGTCCTTGAAGTTTCATGTGATGGCTGAAAATAGAGTATCTTACATAAAATAAATGAGACACTTCCAAACATTTTAATTTCTGTATAATCAGCAGGATTTAAAAATATTTTTCAAATTTCTTCAGGTCTACTAATACTCGTTTAGAGAAGATAGTGAAAGAGCTAGATGAAGAGGTAAGTCCGTAGTTATTTGTTATTAGAATTAGTAACATTTGTGTGTGGCTTTTTTCTGTAGGAAACAGCAAATTGCTTTGGAGTAGCTGTGTATTTGTAGCAAGTGATATCAGCCAATTTCTTGATATTCACAAGCATGAAATTGTTGTCACTGCTAAAATATTTTCATTATGATTTCTGTACTACAACTACACATTTGTTTCCAGAATTTGTTTTTTACCATGCTTTTAATTTGGAAGACAGCGTGGTATAAATATCTCATATACGATTCTAAAAATTGAAGACATGAGAGTAATATTGTTAGAAGAGGGAGGCCGTTCTTTGCATTATTCTGACAGTGTCAGTTAAAAGGACCCTATTTCTTGCCCTGCTTTGCACCTTCGTGCTACTCCAAATTTGTCATATCTTTAGTGGATGTGTACAACTTAATGTATTGCTCATCCAGGCACATGGCAAGACTTTACATTACATGTATGTTTCTGTGCTTCCAGAGTGGCTGCTAGGCAGGTTTACCAGATTCGTCAAATCCAAAGGATCAAACAGTCTTTAAATTGTAAAAGTTCCTGGCCGTAGCCAGCCCTGTCCTGGGCTGGATTTGACCACATGTTCTGTGCTTGTCGCAGGCAAAAGGACTGTGTCTTTCTCCATTACAAACTAAACTGAGTGCGTGAGCTGTCTTTTTATCATTTAAAGCATACCACTCTTCTGTATGTAATTAGTGGCGCTTTTTTTAAATATATCCAGATAACTTCAAGGAAGAATGTAGAGTCTGCAGTCAGACAGTTAGAAAGAGAGAAGGCTCTTCTTCAGCATAAGAATACAGAATACCAGAGAAAAGCAGAACATGAAGCAGATAAGAAACGCAATTTGGAAAATGAGGGTATGTTGAACCACGCTTGAAGGGTTCTGTTTTGATGTGGGTTTTTAAAAGTTAAAATAAATGAATTATAGTTCAAATTGACACTTTTTCATGACAGTCATTAACAATGTTGAATTGTTTTTGTTATAGTTAACAGTTTGAAAGACCAGCTTGAAGATTTAAAAAAGAGGAATCAGAACTCTCAAATATCCAATGAGAAAATCAATCAACTACAAAGACAGGCATGCCAACTTTATTATGTATATTTTAAAATAATAGCTGTTTGAAGTACAGATTTTTTTAAGTTTTAAAAGCTGTTCTTTCTTGTCATGTTTCATTGTTCAAAAGTAATCTTAAAATACACTCCTTTCTATTTCTTTAATCCATAAAATCTAGTATTCTATGGTAGAAATGGTAGTTGTTATATTTTAATGGTTTCTGAAGTATGTTTTTATCAATCTTTAGTTGGACGAAGCCAATTCTTTGCTGCGGTCAGAGTCTGATACTGCAGCCAGGTTAAGGAAGAACCAGACAGAAAGCACGAAGCAAATCCAGCAGCTGGAAGCTAATAATAGAGAACTACAAGATAAGAACTGCCTGCTAGAGAATGCGAAACTCAAACTGGAGAAGGACTTTCTCAATCTTCAGTCAGCTCTAGAATCAGAAAGGAGAGATCGAAGTCATGGATCAGAGATTATCAGTGATTTACAAGGTATTCCTATGAATCTTCTGAAGTTAAGCTTGCTTCTTGTGTCAGAAATAAAAATAGGTTTTGGTGATGTTATTTGAGCTTCAGATTGTGACTAGATTAGTGTGCTTTCTAGACGATGTTATTTAAGTGTGGACACACATTTAAGAGAAAACATGTGATTACATTTATAAAATGTTATTGTAACTTTTAAAATCACCCCAAAGGGAGGGGCTCTTAACAGTCAAAATTAGAAGCTGTTACATATGAAAAATGTTATCTCTAAGTAGATAAAGTACATTGTTTTTTCACATACTGCCCAGGCTCATTGATGTTTTGGTCATTTTTAGGTCGAATATCTAGCCTCGAAGAAGAGGTAAAAAATGGAAAGAGCGCATTAGCCAAACTGGAAATGGAGAAGAGACAATTGCAGGAAAAACTTACAGATTTAGAAAAGGTAACAGCACTTCTAAGTGAACATTGGGGTTACATTCTTAGGGAATTTTTAAATCTGCGCTTTTATTACTTGAGACATGGAGACAAAAATCTATGCAAAACAATAAGGCGTTTTCAGTGTTTATTCTTTTTCTTTGAAATTTTTGTTTATTGTTTTTGGAAATTTAGAAGTGGGGGGGGAAAGACGTCATTTCCCTTATGTTCATAACACATTATACTTCTGAAGTACATAATAATGTACTCCAGTGTGTAGCTTAACAGTTCAGTAGTAACATTTCATTTCATCTGTTGTTTTTTTTCTTTGAACTCTCAATATTGCCGAAAATAAAAAAGCTTCTGCTAATTTTTTTTTTTGACAAATTTGTCATTGAAACAAAAGTATTGAAAAAATTCTTCAATAAACTTAATCTTTGAGGCATTCTTATTACAGAATGTTAGTTGTTAAGGTAGTAATTCGATAATTGTTTGCAACTGGGGATGTCGTGCGTTTTTGGAGCACTTTGCCATCCATAGAAAAACATTTGTAGAAATGAGTTCTCAGTTAGCTTCTTAGAATTTGAGCTCTCTCTTCTACTCTTAGCACACTTTCAAGCAGCATGTTACTGTTGTCCGAAATGTTGTCTTTAACCTCATATATTTAATGTTTTATTTCAATGTAATTTTTTCTTTAACAGGAAAAGAGCAACATGGAAATAGATATGACATATAAATTCAAGGTTATGCAGCAGAATCTTGAACAAGAAGAAGCTGAACATAAAGCCACAAAAGCACGATTAGCAGACAAAAATAAGATCTATGAATCTATAGAGGAAGCAAAATCTGAAGCCATGAAAGGTATGTATTTGACATCACAGTTGGACTTTGGTGTAAATTATACAAAACAGATAATATAATCTTTTGATGCTAGTGGAAACCTAAGTGTAGGCTTTTTTCCTTGATTCCCCTGTTCTTTTTAAATATCATTAGTGTCCTAAGAATCAGTCGTGGTCCCTTTATCTTTGCTTTGCTAGGTTAAAGACACACTGGTTTAGTCTCAGAGTAAAGCAGGTTCTCCATTGAACACAGCACTAATTCATTTTCTGTGCTAGTGTGTATTCTGAATTATTTTTTCTTGACTTTTTATTACCAAAACTGCTTGAAACATTTATGTTAAGGGCTTATCTGTGTTCTTACTCCATGTACACATACTGTTTTGTGTCTTCGTAAATAAAATATATGTCAGGAAATTAGCGATTTAAATATGTAGACCAGATAGAGTTAGAAATAGCAAAGCCTTTGCTACGCTTCCATAGTCATCGTGCATATTCTGGTACATCTCATGACAATTGAAATCTTTTGGAGAGAGGGATAATTACAAAACAATTCCAGAAGATGGCTCTTAGTTTTTAATTAAGTGGCTTATGTTTATTGCAAGTACTTAAAAAGCTACCTACAGATCCTGTCCTTCCAATTGCAAAAAGTATTCAGAAAAAAAATTTTGACCATGCAGATGTTCAAAAGAAGCACAAATGATTCAGTAATAATGGCTGAATCACTTGGCGTGTCCGGTTCCCAAACAGCTTCAACTCTTTAAATGATTTCAAATTACTGTAGTCAAAACCACACTTCAGTAGCTTCAGATGGAATATTTTTTAAAAATCCACTCTTTTTATCCGTCTCAGATGTGTTGCAGATAAACTGGAAGTTATCTTGAAACTCAAAAGTAGGAAATAGCTATCAGTCAGGAATGCTTGCAAAAGCATCCTCTGGGTGTGGGTGTACTGTGAAAATTTCAATGAATCACTTTTCAGCAATCTTTCTCTTCAATGTTAAAAGGATAGACATGTTGCTTAGTGTTAATATGGGATAGATGTCCTCCTTCTCCCCTCGGCCTCCAAAATCTGCTGGTTTACACTGACTGACATCTTAAATCTCTTACTTGACAGAAATGGAGAAGAAACTTTTGGAAGAGAGAGCTTTAAAGCAAAAAGTAGAAAATCGGTTGTTAGAAGCTGAAAAGCAGCGCTCCATGTTGGACTGTGATCTCAAACAATCACAACAGAAAATCAATGAACTCCTTAGGCAAAAGGATATACTAAATGAAGATGTAAGGAACAATGACAAAAGGAGTCTTGAGTGGAACCTGGTTTTCAATGTCGTAATATTTTCCCTGTTATAGCTCTATTTAGGAGTTACTATATTTGTGAATGAATATATTTAGGAATGAATATTTTTGAATTAAAATGGCAGCAACTTTTTACTTCTCTGTATTTGGAGCTTTAAAAAGTACTTTACGGACTGTGGGTTCATTTTTCTGAAATAGTTCAGCATTACTGATTCTGGAATGTAAAATGCTGTGAGACTGACATGGAAAAACTAGCTTATTTATTGTGTGCTAATGCCTTTACTCAGGACACAGCTTTGACTTATGAAAAGCTGTGAGTATGGTGTACAAAAGTGTAGAGGAAGTCAGTAATAGACACTGTTTAAATGTTGTTTTGCTGTGTAGATCTGTAAAATTCACAGGTTTCTGTTTATTTTTCAGGTAAAAAACCTTACATTAAAAATAGAGCAAGAAACACAAAAGCGCTGTCTCACTCAAAATGACCTCAAGATGCAAACGCAACAGGTCAACACCTTGAAAATGTCAGAGAAGCAGTTAAAACAGGAGAATAACCACCTTCAGGAAATCAAATTAAGTCTGGAAAAACAAAATAACGAACTCCGCAAGTACGCAGAGTTGCTCTTTATTTTTTAGTAATGTTACTGAGTTGTAATTATTTTTTGGCAAAAGCTGAGAGCAATATTAATTTCAAAAAATTGCTACACAGAATCTGCTATTCTACAGTGCAAAACTTAATTGTTGTTTAAAATAATTTACAGTGACTGTAGTTGAGATTTGCCCCAGTGATTCAGCAATATACAGATTTGTAGGAAAAGGTGTTTGTTATCCTGAAAAACTTAAAAAACACAGCTTAAAAACAAGAGTGTGAGGACTTCGGAGAAATACTCATTAGAAAGTCTAGGTACTTTTTTTTTAAATGTCGCAAGACTTCAGTGAAGAGGAAAGTTACTGGCATTATTAATCCAGGAGAGCTCATTAGAGTTGGAAATGAATACTAATACAGAGCTGTGAAGCATAACCGTTGGAAATATCCACTACCACAGATGTTCAAACACATCTGTTGGGCCCTCAATTAGGAGTTGTGTTAAATCCCAGCAGTTCTTCAAGGTCTTACAAACAGTATTCACACCTGATAATAAATAAATAAATAAATGCGGGGGTTTTTTAACATAAAGACCATTCTTGTGAATGAAAACACAAGTTTAGCGCATACATCAAATGAATCTCATTCTTAGCTCCTTTATAACTTCTGATGGTTTATCTCCCTACCTAGGGCCAGGGGTTGGAACTAGATGATCTTTAAGGTCCCCTCCAACTCTAACCATTCTATGATCTCCTTGTGCTTTATCTTTTCTGTCGGCAAGATGCAGTTACTCACCTAGAAGGCAGCTACGTGTGATGGTTGCTGTAATGTGAAACACTGGCAGAAATATTTTCTGCTACATTACGGTTGTTATGGACTGACTAATTGACTTTCTGAGCTGTTTTAATAACAGATGAATTCAAGAAATTATGTCTCAAAGAATACAGACATGTTTTCACAAACTGAGCTGAGGCAAACGAGAGACACAATACAATCTGTCAGATCAGTGACATTTTACATGGAAATAAGATTCTGTCTGTGGCTGTTTGTTTTATCAGTGTCTTTTACTGGTTAAACTATGTGACACTGTTGTAGTTGGTGTGTTAGCAGTATTAAACTGTCCTGTTATTAGTGCAGTTTTCTCAGCTGTGCAAGTGAAAAAGAGAGCTCGTTCATTTTTGTAGCCAGTGCAGCCCAAATCACGACAAGCTGGTACTCAGAGGAAGCCTCAAGTTTAATTGCTGACCATACTTTGGTCAGGAAATGACTGAAGGATCTTAAGAGTGTGAATGCTGTCTTTACTGGTTTGGAATATCTTCATATGTTTTCTTTCAAAGTATATTATTCCTTTCTAGGGAACGTCAAGATGCAGATGGACAAATGAAAGAGCTTCAAGACCAACTTGAAGCTGAACAGTATTTCTCAGTATGTTTTATGCTGCTTTATTTTTATATGAATCTGTTTTTTAAGTACAATGTTAGGTTTTCTTCTTCCTCCTCAGTCATCGAGCATTTCACATCTATAACCTAAAGCTAATCCTTTTTCTTATGTCTGTCTTCAGACTTGTCTGCACCCTTGTCATCACTCCTTGTTCTTGATCACTGAGCAATGTGAAAGAGCTTGTGTTAAGATATGTCCCGGCTTTGGAAGGGAGTCCCAAACACAGTTTAGAGGGAGGGAGGAGTTGAGCAGCTTATATTTCCACAGTGTGAATAATTTTCTGCGTGTTTCAAGCTTTTTGCATTCAGTATCTCTTCCGTGATGCATGGAAGAGCAGAGCTGTAGTCTCAGAATCATGTGGTGTGACAAAATATGTGCGTCTAAGGCTTGGAAGGAAATTTTTGCATTACAGCCAAACTTGGTAGAGATCTGTGGTGGGTTGACCCTGGCTGGATGCCAGGTGCCCACCAAAGCTCTCTATCACTCCCCTCCTCAGCTGGACAGGGGAGAGAAAATATAACGAAAGGCTCATGGGTTGAGATAAGGACAGGGAGATCACTCAGCAATTACTGAGCAGCGCAGGGGGACAGGGAATCGGGGTTGTAGTCAGTTCATCACACGTCTCTGCCGCTCCTTCCTCCTCAAGGGGAGGACTCCTCACACTCGCCCTGCTCTAGCGTGGGGTACCTCCCATGGGAGACAGTCCTCCATGAACTTCTTCAATGTGAGTCCTTCGATGGGCTGCAGTTCTTCACGAACTGCTCCAGCATGGGTCCTTTCCATAGGGTGCAGTCCTTCAGGAATAGACTGCTCCAGCATGGGTCCCCCACAGGGTCACAAGTCCTGCCAGCAAACCTGCTCCAGCATGGACTCCTCAGGTCCTGCCAGGAGCCTGCTCCTGCACGGGCTTCCCATGGGGTCACAGCCTCCTTTGGGCATCCACCTGCTCTGGCCTGGGGTCCTCCACGGGCTGCAGGTGGATATCTGCTCCAGCGTTAACCGCCATGGGCTGCAGGGGGACAGCCTGCCTCACCATGGTCTTCACCATGGGCTACAGGGGAATCTTTGCTCTGGGGCCTGGAGGACCTCCTCCCCCTCCTTCACTGACCTTGGTGTCCGCAGAGTTGCTGCTCTCACATATTCTCACTCCTCTCTCTGGCTGCAATTGCTGCTGCACAGGTTTTTTTCACCTTCTTAACTATGTTATCCCAGAGGCGCTACCACCTCTGCTGATGGACTTGGTCTTGGCCAGCGGCAGATCCAGGAGCCAGCTGGTGTTGGCTCCTTCGGACGCAGGGGAAGCTGCTGGCAGCTTCTCATAGAAGCCACCCCTGTACTACCCCCTGCTACCTTGCCATGCAAACCCAATACAAGATCTGTTGAGAGTTTTTGCTTTATTGTGATAAGGTACAACAGAATAAATAGGTATTGTACTTAAAATCATCACTAACATATGGAGGTTAATTTATATTAACAGTGCACAGCCAGTCATGCTGCAGGCAGAGCCCAAAAGGCTTGTTTCACAATTAAAGGAAACTTAAGATTTTACTATGGTGTTTATGTCAGTGAGGAGAAGGACTATCTGAAGTTTTAGTGGATCAAAAAGTTGCACAGATTAAAGGAGAGATAGGCAGAGTTGAGGTCAGTTGATTGCTGTGGATAGGCCAGGAACAGTCTGTCTTGAAATCCCTGCACTAAATGCACTTGCGGTTGTCTGTAACTTTACCTCTGTACAGTAATTTAAGTGTACAGAGCAATATAATGTTTCTTTCATTTCCTGTGGAGCTCTAGATTTGTATCAATTTCACAAAAAATTGAATTTCAAATGCTTTTCTAATCTGTTTTTTCCCCTTCCTCCTATACTGCTTTTTACTCTTTGTCATGTTGTTTTAATGGATTTGTGTGGTTAAAATCCGAATTCTACCTACCTACCTCTCTCCGACAAAGATCTAAAATAGTAGAAAAAACCTAATTATTGATTTTCCTTGTTTCTGATACGTCTGATTTTTCTATGAAATAGTGATATTCATATTGAGAGTCTCTTTAACAGTATGTTTATAAACATAAAATGTATAACATACATCTATCCATTCACAAATACACAATTTAAAAAAAAAAAAAACAACAAAAAAAAACCAAAACACAACAAACAGGTAAAGTAACCAAAACATATTGGGGAATGATGATGACGATTAGTTAAATTTACTCTAATTGAGTGTGTGATTAAAGAATTGCCTACAGTGTCATTTTTTATCATTTTTTGTGTACCTTCAAGCTAGAATATGCAAGTCACATCCTTTTCTATCCAACTTTAAATTCTAGACTCTGTACAAGACGCAAGTTCGAGAACTTAAAGAAGAATGTGAGGAAAAGACCAAACTTTGTAAAGAAATGCAGCAAAAGATACAAGAGTTACAGGATGAGAGGTAGATTTTACTAGTTGTAGTAGTGATACACAAAAGATTAGGAAGGCATTTTGTTGTTGGGTTTTTTTTGTTTGTTTGTTTGTTTTTTAACAGACTGCCCCCTTCCCCCTCCTCTGCCATAACCTCTCATTTTTGAAGTTAATAGAGTTAATAGTATGTATCAATAATTTGCAGAGATTCCTTGGCTGCTCAGCTGGAGATTACTTTGACAAAAGCAGATTCGGAACAACTTGCACGTTCCATTGCTGAAGAACAGTATTCTGATTTGGAAAAAGAGAAGATTATGAAAGAGCTGGAGATTAAGGAGATGATGGCTAGGCATAAACAGGAGCTGACTGAGAAAGATGCCACAATAGCCTCTGTGAGTAATATGAATCATACTTTTGATAGTTTACATGGGCTTGAGTTTTATTTGCAGTTTGAGTTATCCATTGTTATTTAGCATGCCTAGAGGTGGTATTCAAGTATATCTGACATTTTGAAAATACTTATTTTCTGTGAATGAAATAAAAAAAATCTCTTATCACGTTTCTTCCATGCATCTCTCTGATCATCCGTTCTTCTGTGCCCTTACCCCTGTTACGGCTAGTCCTCTTATCCTTATCCTGGTTTCACTCTGAAGCATTTTCTTCTGTCCTGTAGTGCTTTCGTATGCCAAATGTGTTTTGTTACATAGTGACATGTACTTTCTGTTTTGTAGTTGGAGGAAGCAAACAGGACGCTGACTAGTGATGTGGCTAATCTTGCTAACGAGAAAGAAGAACTAAACAATAAACTGAAGGAAGTACAAGAACGTATGTATTCTCTGAATCAAATGTAATTTAATTTGAAACCACTTTTGTTCTTTAATAATAGTATTTTCTTTTTAATGAGCTTTCATAGATTTTTTTTTTTTTAATTACTTTGCTACAGAAATTACAAAGCTAAAAGAAGAAGAAGCAAACGTAGGAAATATTAAAGCACAATTTGAGAAACAGTTGTTGAATGAAAGAACACTGAAAACCCAGGTAAGCAAATGTATCTAAATGAATGAAGAGATAGTGTTAATGAATTAAATAATTTTTAATAGGAAACGTTACCATTGAAACTATATATACCATTAACACTTTATTCTTTTTTGCCACTGAAACAAATATATTGATCTTTTTTTTGCTTTTACTAAGTAGACTTTCAGTGTAGTGAGACTGCATCCTCATGATTTATTATAGAAGAACTCCTAATCCAGGTGCAGTCCACCAGCAAAAATCTTCCTGTCAGTCAAATGAATTCATATTTTACTGGTTTCCATCTTGATTTATATTCCTCTATAAGTTCCATAAAACAGCATATTTCTGATTGTTTTTTAAAAACAAGTGGTATTTTAATCCAAAGATTAGCTAATGGAAATGGAAGAGAATATTTAAATAAGCAGAAGTGTTCAAAGCAAATGCTTGCTTAAAGCAAAAATGACATCATTACCTTCTTTTCAATTTTGAGCAGTAGATTGAATTAAAACAACTTTATAGTACCAGATATGCTGGGGTCTTATTTACAGTTAGATTAAAAGTGTCTGGTCATGGATAAGAGAGAAGACTTTATTTCTTCACAATATAACTCTGTGTACTTATTGGTGTGCTTTTTGTCATTTTTTTTGTTGCCCGTGGGAAGGCTGTGAATAAACTGGCTGAGATCATGAATCGGAAGGGTCCAGTCAAACGTGGAGCTGACACTGATGTACGGCGGAAAGAAAAGGAGAATAGGAAACTGCATATGGAACTGAAGTCTGAACGAGAAAAGTTAACCCAAATGATGATCAAATATCAGAAGGAAATCAACGAAATGCAGGCAGTAAGATCCTTTTGCAAGTATAAACATCGATAGCATTTTCTGTAATTCTCATTGAATTAATACAGGCTTTAAGGTATTGTATACAGTCTCTATTCCTGAATTTCCTGTGACCAAAAGAAATACACAGTATATATAGTGAGACTGGCTGCAAAGTCTGCATAATTTTCTACTTACATTTTCTCTGAGTAACTCAGTATTGTGATAATAGGAGATCTTATAATTTATCTTTACAGCAAATAGCAGAAGAGAGTCAGATACGGATTGAACTCCAGATGACTCTAGACAGCAAAGACAGTGACATTGAACAGCTTCGTTCACAGCTACAGTCATTACACATTGGTCTAGACAACAGTAGCATAGGCAGTGGACCTGGAGATGCTGAGGCAGATGATGGATTCCCTGGTATGTTAATTTTATCAATATTTCTGCATTAATTTGTGTTATTGGTGTTTTACCATAGAAGCTGAAGTATTAGGTTAACCCTGTGATGATTCTATGGCTTTTCATCATCAGGTGTTTCTACCCTCTTATTAATGCTTTGATAGTGATCACTATCCACCTACTAACTAAATCTGTCTGTAATCGTACTTCATCTTACATTTATTTAAAGAATTTTCTTTTAAAAATTCTTGTGGTGGTTATTTTGCAATTACTGTGTTATGTGGTGAAATGTAAAGCTAATACTCAGTATTCTTAGAGATTCTATTTTGACTTCTTTTCTACCTTTTTCCTCCTTTATGCTTTATGTTTAGTCCATATCACTCAATCCCACACTATGGAATCCATGTCTTTTACCTACCAGCACTCTTCTACCTCTGTCAGTATTGCCACTAAGCCTTCCAGTTCTCGCATGCTTCTCGATTCTGATTCTGACTCAGAGGAAGAACCTTTGTCTTGTTCCCACAGCCCTACAGAAGTTGATAGCACAGGTGACATCCCTGAGAACTGTTTGGTTTTGTTCTTACTTGTCCTTTTCTCTGTTTCAAAACTAACACTATTAATACATTATTAAAAAAACTCAAAAACCAAATCGGGCAGTAAACATTGCCATCAAAGACATGAAATGTTTGCATGAACAAATAACTGGCTTGTTTTCTCTAAATGTTTACAGATGCTTGCTGCCATTTATAAAACCACTGTTTTTATTAAAGCATTGAATAAATGAGGCTTATGGCCGTATTTTTAAGGTAGCCTCTATCCACTGTCTGCAGCTATCTGTATGACCCTAAGATACTGGATACCAAAAAGTCAAATCTTTGTGTTTAAGTGAAGCATGGAGACATCCAGCTCCTCATCATCTACATGTACATTACTTGTTCATAGAAATTCAGTCTTCTGAGTATTACATTGTTTTGCCTGATTTCGAATCTTATATCTGATTCTTGTATGGTTGGGCAAGCAAAATTTATTCATTTTTCCAGATACATAAAGCATATAATGAAATTACATGGCTCTGGTAAAACAGAGCTTTGTTTTACTAGTTCGGTATTCATTTTATATGACTACACATACACTGCGTTGAACAAAACTTCTGTTTAGTGTTAATGTCAGAGGTGGGTTTTTTAATTACATTCACATTTCTGTATTTCACTTGAGGTTCCTTTAAAGTATGAATACCTTTCCACTGAAGGCAAAACTTGTCCTGGAATATTGATGTTGCTTCATCAAACTAGACAAATAGTGCATTTCCACTATTTTCCTCATTCTCTGGTTTTTTGCTAAGTGGTTTCTAATAAAAGAATCATTAAGTACATACATAATTTTTTCCTTGTTAGCTGCTGTTGTGGTATCTGCATGGCTTTGTTTTGTTCTAAAATAAAAATCATATCTAAGCTAGGACTTTTTTTCTGACATAATTACAACAGATTTGAGGTATGATGGTTGTTTTGTTGGGTTTTTTTCCCCTCCTAGTGCTTAGAAGCATGTGCTGTGAAAATTTTGGCATATTCTCGCCTTTCTCTGATCTGTTGGTATAGAATGGACACCAGAAATTAAAAGTGTAACCAGAAACTCTCATTTTGTCCAGTTTCATGTGATAGTGTTAGACATTACAGAGAAAAATAAGAACAACGTTAATGCATATTTATTCACACCATTAACAAACTACATGTGCTTCCTGGATGTGGGGAAGGACTTTTTGTGTTAGCATTATGCTTGCCACCCTTTGTATCTGGTGTAGTTGAAAGGAATAATTTAAAGTGGCCAGTATGAGGCAAAATACACGTTATAGAAATACTTCATGTACTTAGTATGTATGTTAAAATGTGTCATCAACAGCAATGCTTATAGAGCAGTAAACTTTGAAGGCAGCGCATATCTGAATAAATAACCTTGCTTCAAGTCTCTAGACAAAATGGGAGTTCTATGAATATCTAATAACTATTTCCTATGCTATGTTAAACATGGGCAGGAGCCTGCAAATGCCCTCTGATGAGAAAGAAAACAGCTTTTGTAATTTTGAAACATGTTTGTGCTCCTTTCGTGGTTCTGTGTTTGTTAAGACTTCAGTATTTTTGACTTGGAGGTTCCTCAGCATCAGCAGACCTTATCTTGCCAGGGTAGGAAACTTACTAGCGAAACAATATTGCAATTGAGTAGTTCCTCTTAATAAAACATAGGGGAAAGAAATGCTTGTGTTAAGTGCAGCTATAAAAACAGGGTCAAAGGCTATGAGATACTGTGTATTACCAAATACTAGGCAAGTGTGATGCTGGTGAGCTTTTGGTTACGACTGAAATGTGTTATGTCAAACAACAGTTGAGCTGTTAATACTGTTGATAAATCCTACCTGATTAACATGCCAGTGTAATATAAAATATTGCAAGTATGTGAAGGGGCAGTTGAATTTTAGGCAAGGCCTAAGGATTAGCCAAAAATTACTTATTTTAGTTTAGAAAACCTAGGAGATTTAGGCAGAATCAGAAAAAAGAAAAATAGACAGAGCAAAAAATATGAATTGGAATACTAAACTTCTGAAATTTTACCCGGCATATAGAGGATACAGGTTATTGGTGGTGGTAGTTTGCCTCTTTTTGTCTTGAACTGGATGTTGTATGGTCTGTACTAATATCTTCAGATGCTGTTTTAGAAGGTAAAGGTTGATAGACATAAGCATTTTAAGTCTTGAAAATTACTAAAGGCAATGTGTGTGCTATAATTGGAAGTTTGCTCTTCCTTTTCTTCCTCGTGCCTACTGCTTTTTTGTGATTGCATTGTTGCTTATTGGCTGTATTCAGGAATATATGATTTAATTTATTCCTGAACATTTACTGTGATAGGCTTTGCAAGACCTTGTAGTTTTAAATAGTTCATGTTCTTATGTTTGCTCTGCCACTTTATTATTGATCTTCGATAACTATTTTAAAATGCACAATAGTCTCAAAAATAATGTTTTGTGACTATTTATGTTCTTTAATATGTATCTTTCTTTCAGAATCAAGATTGGAAGGGTGGCTATCACTGCCTGTTAGAAATAACACTAAAAAATTTGGATGGGTTAAAAAGGTGAGAAAACCAGATTTATGATCTTGTTCATGTGTAGTCTGGATTTTAAACTTACTGCAGGTTTTCAACACTTTAATTTTTCTTTGATATCTGTTCTCTCATTACTTAAATGTATAAAATATGTTAGCTGGTATAGCTATGTCTGAGAGGAGCAGGTTAAGACACTTCTTTGTCCAGCCAGAGGTGAGAACAGCCATTCATAATCTTCAAACGTCTGTACATTCAGCCATAAGCATTCCCAGCAGAATTACATAGCTGGAATTCAGCAGAATCTGGATGCAGATGCCCTTGACAGATTCTTTATTTAGGAGATAAAACTAACAACTACCCATCTGCCTTGTGCAGCCTTCACTTGTTTGCTGCTTTTCAGTAGCCTCTTTGATGGGTTTTTGCCCACAGAGTAACTACACAGTTTCATACCAGTTCACTTACTGCTCAGTCAAAGTGTTTGTTCTGGACAAAATTCTGGAAATAAGAGGTCCTCTAGGTAACTAGCTTTTTTATGAAAATTGCTGGCAGTGCTGGTAAGTGTAACAGTGATCTTTGTGAGTATGATGCCTATTAGTTGTGAACTGCACGTATAAAATAGGCATCATGAGATGACAGTTACTCTCACTACCAGTCCAAGTAAAATAGAAATGAAAAGCTTTTATCTTACTTTTTTCCAGACTTTCATTTTTATCTCTTCATAGGTACTTAAATCTGTTTAAACATCAGTTAATCTGATAACATAAATTGATTCTATAACAAGGTGACCCGCTGGGTGGATGAGGGAAAAGCTGTGGATGTTGTCTGCCTGGACTGTAGTAAAGCCTTCGACACGGTTTCCCACAGCATTCTCCTGGAGAAACTGGCTACTCAAGGCTTGGATGGGTGTACTCTTCGCTGGGTCAAATACTGGTTGGAAGGCCAGGCCCAAAGAGTGATGGTGAATGGAGTTAAATCCAGTTGGCGGCCATTCACAAGTGGTGTTCCCCAGGGCTCGATATTGGGGCAGTTCTGTTTAATATCTTCATCAATGATGGGGACGAGGGGATCGAGTGCACCCTCAGTAAGTTTGCAGACGACACCAAGTTAGGCAGGAGTGTCAGCCTGCTTGAGGGTAGGATGGCCCTACACAGGGATCTGGACAATAGGCTAGATCAATGGGCGAAGGCCAATGGTATGAGGTTCAACAAGGTCAAGTGCTGGGTCCTGCACTTGGGTCACAACAACCCCATGCAGCGCTACAGGTTTGGGGAAGAGTGGCTGGAAAGCTGCCTGGTGGAAAAAGACCTGGAGGTGTCGGTCAACAGCCAGCTGAATATGAGTTGGCAGTGTCCCCAGGTGGCCAAGAAGGCCGACAGCATCCTGGCTTGTATCAGGAATAGTGTAGCAAGCAGGACTAGGGAAGTAATTGTCCCCCTGTACTCGGCACTGGTGAGGCCCCACCTTGAGCACTGTGTTCAGTTTTGGGCCCCTCACTACAAGAAAGACATTGAGCTGCTGGAGCATATCCAGAGAAGGGCAACGGAGCTCATGAGGGGTCTAGAAAACAAGTCTTCTTCTGAGGAGTGGATGAGGGAACTGAGGTTGTTTAGCCTGGAGAAGAGGAGGCTGAGGGGAGACCTTATCGCTCTCTACAACTCCCTGAAAGGAGGTTGTAGCGAGGTGGGGGTCGATCTCTTCTCCCAAGTAACAAGTGATAGGATGAGAGGAAATGGCCTCAAGTTGCGTGAGGGGAGGTTGAGATTGGATATTAGGAAAACTTTCTTCACAGAAAGGGTCATCAAACGTTGGAACAGACTGCCCAGGGAAGCAGTGGAGTTGCCATTCCTGGAGGTATTCAAAAGACGGGTAGATGGGGTGCTTAGGGACATGGTTTAGTGGTGGTTTTGGCAGTGTTAGGTTGATGGTTGGACATGATGATCTTAAAGGTCTCTTCGAACCTAGGTGATTCTATGATTGATCAGGTAATCAGAATTTTGTTTGTTGTGCAATGAATTTATTGGCAAATCATGGACTTAGAATACAGTACTACTATTGTCCATTTAGCTACCATTAATAAAATTGTAGAAAAATATTGCTGTGACATCTGTGGTAATTTCTGTGACAACTTTGACATCTGTGATGGGCTTGATTAAAACGTATATTTCATCCTTTTCTGTCTCAACAGTATGTAATTGTAAGCAGTAAGAAGATCCTGTTCTATGACAGTGAACAAGATAAAGAGCAATCTAATCCCTATATGGTATTAGATATAGAGTAAGTATTGTCATGTGAGATTCGTTCCTCTGATTTGTAGGTGAACTTTGTCGGAAAGACTTTGACAAAAGGCCTTTGAGGTCCAGTCTGGGAGCACAGTGTCAAATGGGGCAACTTCTGCAATTTGAACTACAGAGCCAGGAGCTTAAGTATCCATTGCACGCAGTAGGGCAGCAGTAGTGCAGTGCTCAGTCCGATACAGGTAGCTGTGTTGAGCTCTGGTGTAACTGAACTGCTTCCCCTAGCTCAGCTAGACCTACCTCACATACACATTGCAGCAAAAAACGTTAAGAAAACTGTAGCGGAGATGCTATAATTGTCAATGTTTGTACATTTTCAGTTACAACATTTCCTCAAGGGTGGAATGTATAGTTAGTTAATTTATTTTCTTAATGAATACATAATGTGGCTATTCAGAGGTTGGAGCGTGGGTAGAGGATTGTGTTAGAAAGCTACCGGCAATCATTAAAGTCATGTCTTGTTGGTTTTTCAGTGCTATCATTTCTTTTGCAAATACAGCTGGATACTTGTGACTTTTTATTTAGGGTTTTTGGAAGTTCACGTGCAGGATTGAAAGATGAGACCTTAATCAAGTGATTAGAAATTTGTATTGACAAATCTTTAATGGTTCTAAGTCTTAATGTGGTCCATTGTATCCTAACTTAATCTGTCAATTTAAATTTATCATTTTGGTAATATTAATTCTTGTCCTTATTTAAATCATTTCCTATAGCAAACTCTTCCATGTCCGACCAGTCACTCAGACGGATGTGTACAGAGCAGACTCCAAGGAAATTCCTAGGATATTCCAGGTATTCAGTAATAAAAATTAATGTTTCTAGTGTAACAAAGATGGTATTTCACACATTGTCAAAAATATTTTCATAATTTCGTCTAACGGAATATTCACTAAAAAAGAACTTGAAAAAATCCATTCCATTATGTTTCCTCAATCTTTCTACTTAATTGCTCTGAATTCCCATTTGTCATACAGGAGTACTGAGATTGTTTTGCTTTGATTTTAGATTCTATATGCTAATGAAGGAGAGAGCAAAAAGGAACAGGAATTTCCTGTGGAGCCCATGGGAGAGAAGTCAAATTACATTTGTCACAAAGGACATGAGTTTATACCTACTCTTTATCACTTTCCAACCAATTGTGAAGCTTGTATGAAGCCACTGTGGCATATGTTTAAACCTCCTCCTGCTCTAGAATGTCGCCGTTGCCATATCAAATGTCACAAAGATCACATGGATAAAAAAGAAGAAATTATAGCACCTTGCAAAGGTAAATAGCAAGTATTTGAATATGCATATAGTCACTGGAGTCACAAGGCATTCTAATAGATCAGAGGATTCTAGTAATAGTCTGACACCAACTAAACATAAACAGGTAGGTTTTTCTTTTATTAGTATGTAGCTGTCAGAACCTTTCTAAGCGTGTCTACAGAAGGATCATCTCACTGCTGTGAGTTTATGGCACATGGCCAATATATATACATACCTGTTGTGTTGCCAGCCTCATGCAGTAAAGCGTGGTAGTTGTAAGGCTGCTCACACTGTGTGTCGTGCCGCATTGCTAAGTGAAATGATAGCGTTAGTGCAAGTTGTGAAATAGCTTACATTCAGTGAAGTTTACTCCTTGTGACTTAGGTTACATAGTTTCGTGGGCTCAGGCACACCTCTTTGTGTTACCCTTCCTTGTTTTTTCCCCGTGTGTGTATCTTCCATAGCACTAAGTTGTTACCCTCTAAGTGTCAGCAGCCAGGAAACTTAAAGTTTGGCGAAATCTGGTTCACTTCGCTTTTGATTTCTGTGGTGATTTCTCTTTGTGTTGACTGTGAGAGTATGGTAATCTGACAACTGATTTTTGATGTGGGGACATGTTTAGAATAATAATACCCATTTTTACTTTAAAAATTCTTATTACAGTGTACTATGATATTTCAACGGCAAAGAATCTACTACTGTTAGCTAATTCTACAGAAGAACAGCAAAAATGGGTGAGCCGACTCGTGAAAAAAATACCCAAGAAGCCTCCAGCACCAGACCCCTTTGCTCGGTCTTCTCCCAGAACTTCCATGAAGGTACAGCCAAACCAGTCCATCAGACGACCAAGTCGACAGCTTCCTCCAAACAAACCAAGGTGACACAAGAGCTGCTATTTAGTTTATTGTTTTAAACATTTTACAATTATTGTCATATATTTTGTTGAGGACTGTTGATCACAAATGTTGTTGACTACTGACGTGTGATCTGGCATGCCATCTTCTATAAACCTCAGTTAAGTTATAAGGAGAGCCACTATGTTTGTTCCCTTGTTTAAAGGACCTTGCATTACCTGTTAGTTAACCCTGCCGTACTGATAATGTATCCCATTGCTCTTATGTGTAATAGGCAGAACTTGTAGCATTGTCTGTAACCTAATAGTTCCTGTGAACTGGCAGCTGGTAAGGAAAATGGTGTTTAACTAGGCAGTGGGAGGGGGGTGAAGATTTAAAAAAAGAAAAGAAAAAGGAAAAAAAGTTTTAACAGTTTTCAAAATGGCCACTACTGTACCTGATTTGAAGTTGAGCAATGAGATTAGGTGCTTGTGGTCCTAATGAACCTTGGAGAGAATTAAGTGCCCTCAAAAAGCAGTCTAGAAGGCTTTACACATAGCAAAAGACTATGTGTCTTTCGTTTCTTATTGCTTGGTTTTGAGGCATGTATTTGAATTCCTGCCCGTTGCTGCAGTCATAGGCACCTGTCTGAGCATCACTCGTGCTTTTAGTTGTGGTCCTCCTCCACTACGAATCAGTCTTGAATGTTGGGGTTTTTTTCTGTCTGTATATTTTGTAATGGTGGGGAAAGGAGGAGAAGGAATATTTTTGTGTGTTAGCCATTTTATTTTTGCAGTTAAACTTTCCAAGTTAGCTTTGCATGTGTACCTAACATGGAAAAGTGTAGTTCTGTGAGGTCACGTCACCTATTGCCTTATTAATGGAGATCTCTCAAACCAGTTCAAATTTGTATGGATTTAAACACTTTTAATTGAAACCACATACTTATAAATTACTGTAATTGCTATGGCCAATTTATACCTGACTGGTGCTTCTATGAGGCTTTTGTGCAAGGGCTTACCTTACAGATTAATTAATTTTGTGTTATGAACTTTATTAAAAGTGAAGATGTCATTGCCAGTTAAATCTGGGGACTGAGGGGCTGGCGACAAGCTGGAGATGGGCCAGCAGTGGGCCCTGGCAGCAAGGCAGGCTCTGGGATTGCACCAAGAGGAGCGCAGCCAGACAACTGAGGGAAGAGATTATCCCCCTCTGTTCACTCCTTAGTCTGCAGCGAGATACTGCCTCCACATTTGGGCCCCCAGATTCAAGCCAGACATTGACAAACTGGGGCAAGTCCAGTGGAGGCCACCAGGGTGGTCAGAGCAGAGGCTTGAAGGAGTTGGGCTTGTTCAACCTGGATGAAGGACAGCTCCAGGGGGGTATCATAGCAGCCTGCCCCTGTCTGCAGGGAGGGTATCGAGGAGGCAGAGCCAGGCTCTTCAGGCTCTTCATGATGGGAAGGTGAGAGACAAGGGGCTCAGTTGAACTAGGAGAGATTCCAAGTGGATAGAAGGAAAAGCCAATGCAGACAGCCAGGCAGGGAGGCAGGCTGGTGAGGCTGGCCAGGCTCCATTCCTGGAGGCTTTCAAGACCTGACAGGACAAAGCCTTGCGCAGCCTGGGCTGGCCTTGTAGCTGACCCTGCTTGGAGCAGGGCTAGAGACCACCCAAGGTCCCTTCCAACCTGCATGGTCCTATAAATGCCATCCCTGATAGGAACTTCACAGTGATTGTTTCTCCAAGGTTTTCATGGCTGTTGTTCTTTGTGATTATTTAAGAAAGGGCAAACCCATTTTTGATACAGACCATACAATTTCTGCTTATCCATTCAGTTGAATTGTGCCAAAAGGATAATTTCAAATTGAAAAAAATCAACTTTAATATATTTTAATGCCTAATAAATTCTTTAAGTGTTTTAGAAATTACAATAGCCATAGTTCATATAATAAATGAATATTGAGCCTTTTCACGGATATATCACAGTTAAAAGCGTAAAAACTTTAAAATCTGAAAATCAAAAAAACCCCTGAAACTCATTAACTATATTAAACACAAGCGTGTTTTAGTTAAAACACACTGGACGCTCTGTTAGGGTGAGCTTTCTATCTCTGCCTCCTATGGTTAGCGTATAATCCTGATTTAAAATCCATTGAGCTCACTGGAGAGATGACTAGACTGGGTTTCATTTCTTATAGCAATAGAGAAGTTAGTACTTAAGATATTTGTCTAAGATCCTTCAATAACAACAGAAAGAGACCAATGCTGCTAGACAATGGTTCATCCCATCCCAAAATAAATGCCTAAAATAGGTAAAATGACACATTTACTGACAAGATTTGCCTCGTTTGCTTTCTTTGTTCTATACTGACCATAGAAGGAGCGCAGGCAGTGATGCCTAGAGAACAAGTTGATAAATACTCTTTTTTGGCATTGCTTAGCTTTAAATAATGAGGTACACTATCTATATAGTGTAATCCCACTGTATTTGGGATATAGTAAAATCCTGCTGTATTTGTTTGTAAATTCAGATGATGCTATTTTATTCGATGTTCTGCTCAGCAATCAAAATTATTTCATTTTATTGGAAAAATTGTTAGCCTTGTGTTATTGTCTGGAAAACTATAGCAGGAGAGCGTAAAACTGCACCTCAGTCAACAAGAACAGCAGCAAAACAGAAAGCAGCTAATTTTATGAAACGTACACCTTGGTCTTTTCTACTGAAATTTTTTGGGAAAAAAATCAGTATGGTAAATGTTCTATAGAATTTAATGATTTGTGAGATAAATTTCCAATGAATGTAGTATTCCTGGCTTACGTGAACACTAACTGAATCTTCACATTCCACGACAGGCGAAGGAAGAAACTCACCTACCTTAACAGTCTTTTACTTAAAAAGGTTTAGTGATAACAAATGGAATTTTGAGGTCTTTTATAGAAGTGTGACACATATTAAACATCAAACCCTCCTGTTGCAGATTACTTGATCTGGCATTTAAAGACTGGGATTGGTCATTTGATGATGTTGATGATATTGATGGTGATGATGATGATGATGACGATGTTTTTGATTTCTGAAGAAGTATAAGGGGTAAATCTAAATAGAGAGGAATGGATTTGTTTGCCTTTGAATACAGCATGCTCTGTTGAATTTTGTTTCTCAAAGCAGAGAAAATACAAGATCTCATTTTAGTATTTTAAACAGTAAAAATGAGATTCTGTTCATGATGTGGATGAATTTTTAGAGGACTCATTTTCATTAAAACGAGGTTGTTGCCATTGTCAGTGTTTTTATTTTTCTAATTTTAGATCTTCTTTCAAAATTCATGTCTGCCTGCCCAAAACAAAAAAAAAATCTGCTGTTTTCAGAGCTGTTCCTCATCTATAGTGCTAATACTGCTAACTTCCACAGATAATTTTTGAAGGCTAAAAGGGAGATTGTAGTAGTTGGATGTTTAGCTGAAATAGAATTTACAAACACTTTTAATTTTTAAGCTTTTAACATAAACTGACTGATCTATGGCTAGCAGACATGAAATCACCAAAGTTCCGCATTTTGCTTTTCTACCTTTGTTATGAAGTGAATTTGACTTGGCTTTCCTTTGCAGTGCTGTGCTTTTGGGGTACCTAACTGTGCTTTGAAAACTACGTAAACAAATGAGCTTTGCAGCTTCTGTGATATGGTTTCCTTGACTGCATTAGAAAAGATACAGCCGTTTTATTGATCTAATCTGTCCCATGGCTTACTTAAATATGCAGTGTGAATGTACTGGAAATAGTGATAACTGTGTTATAGTTCTCAATGTTTAATCATTTTACATGTTGATGCAGTGTTATGTTTACACAGAAAAAAACCCTAAATAAGAAATTCCTAAGAATTCTTTTAACTAGTACATAAGGCTTGTCTCAGCCTTATGAAAGAGTGGGCGATGACAGCAGCACTAGGGCTACTGTACCTCAGCTGTGTACCCAGTTAACTGAGATACCAGCTCTTGTAGAATGTAACTGGCTTAGTGTTTACAGTAACAAGCATTACATTAATTAAATATACTGCATCTTTATGTATTAAAAGCATATAAATTACTAATCTCATAGAAGTGACTATTACATTGTGCATATTGTACTTTACCTTTATATATTGCAGGGGGGTTTAATTGATTTGGGATCATAATGCGTAAGGATGTACTATACTTAAGTAATGATGCTGTTGAATGCAGAGGAGTGATGTTTCCCCCAAGTATGCTCGTGAGCCCATCTTAAATGAACACTTTGAGGAAGTATATTTTTGTCAGATTTACATTTGTTGCATTTACTAACCAAGCTTCCTGCTTCTTTTTCAGCTAACTGCTTTCCGTGAATGCAGACACAATTCAAGGTGATAATTTTCTTCCCATTACAGCAAGACTGAAACATATCCCAAAATATATTAAAAATATATATTTTCCTGAGAGATTGTGCTATATATATCAGAGGTTTACATTTTTGCTGCAATATAAATTACTAATCTCTGAGGGTTTTCCTGTATTCTCCTGAGTGACTGATCAAATGACGAATGGTTGGTAAATAGTAAAAGGATATGTTAGGTAACCTTTCAAACTCTATTCCACAAAAGCTTTCTTGGCAAGACACATACACTACATTTCATAAAAGGATCGAGAAGAATGAGTATTAAAACAGAAGAAACTGACTTTTCAGCTTTCATAAAGATGCCACCAGCATGTCTGCAAGAAGAACAGGAGGAAGGTCCACCATAGTGGTATAGACTGCATCTGTAAGAAGTGACCATTATACTGTGTATATATATTGTACTGTAATACTGCAAGAGGGTTTTAAAAATCTTTCCACTTTATTTTTTTATGCTTATTAATCAGATACCGTTACTTATTGCAGTTGCAACTATGCACTTGTATAAAGCCATAATGTTGACGTTTATATCATTCATACATGTATATCAAAAGCTGCATGTCAGTGTTCAGCAGCTAATATAAGTGTGAAGTACATACTAGTTTCAGCTACGTCATCATGGGCAGTCCTGTTTTACCTGTCTAATTGCCTTAATTTAATTTTTTTTTGCCCATTCTCTCTATTTAAGGAAAAAAAAGGTTTACCAGCTCTTAGGATGCAATTTTGCTTTGTGGCAGAAAAGATAGTGCACTATTTTTACACCTAGTAACTATATCAATGTCAGCCTGTTTTGAATGTATATTGACTGGTTTTAAGGGTGGAGAAGTGTTGGTTACAGAAACAATGTCTGATACCATTGGAATTACTAGACCATTTGCTTGTACATGTAACTGGTCATCCAGCCCTTTTTACAAACCTCAATATTAGTTATTGACTTATATTAACCCTCATTAAGTGCTATGAAACTTCATTTTGCCTTGTTTTTGCATATTCTCCTAGATGCGTTTTTTATTTCTGGGAAAAAAAGAATCTGTGTCTATTTTTACATTTCACAACACAATATCCAAGGACTGTCACAAACTTTAAGAAAACTAAAACATACTGTAGATGTATTTTAAAATTTTAAATCTGGTTCTCTAGCACATAGCTGTAGGCATAGACAAATATTTCAGTAGTGTGTTTTGAGAACTGATAGCTGGGAAGAAAGGGCCTCAGAGGCACTTATCTGAATTTTTTTTTTTTAACTTGGAGTTGTACAAAAATTATAATTTNTTAAAAAATATATATATAAAAAATATTGTGTGGGAGTGCAGTAATTTAAAATATGATCTAACACTTCAATGAAGGAGGACATTTCACTTTAAAATTTTGTTTGTTTGTTTTTGTTTTTTAAAGAGTGTTGAAATGTTTGGAAGGATAGGACCATGATTTATTTAACACTATCATGAAAGGTGGACTTGGAAACACTGAAATANAACTAAAACATACTGTAGATGTATTTTAAAATTTTAAATCTGGTTCTCTAGCACATAGCTGTAGGCATAGACAAATATTTCAGTAGTGTGTTTTGAGAACTGATAGCTGGGAAGAAAGGGCCTCAGAGGCACTTATCTGAATTTTTTTTTTTTAACTTGGAGTTGTACAAAAATTATAATTTATGTGGGCTCATTCATGATGTGTTCATAATTATCCCAGAAAATGCATGTTTTATACAACTACAGTATGCGATGTTAAACATATTGACAGTAAAAAATGTAGTCTCCTATTTGGTCTCTTTATATATATAAATATATATATATTTAAAAAATATATATATAAAAAATATTGTGTGGGAGTGCAGTAATTTAAAATATGATCTAACACTTCAATGAAGGAGGACATTTCACTTTAAAATTTTGTTTGTTTGTTTTTGTTTTTTAAAGAGTGTTGAAATGTTTGGAAGGATAGGACCATGATTTATTTAACACTATCATGAAAGGTGGACTTGGAAACACTGAAA
>VYXH01001869.1:9684-27069 GCA_013397275.1 Burhinus bistriatus | reverse complement strand
TGAATAAGTATATTTACATTTTGTAACCTCTACTACAGTTCAGCTTAACAGAGCCAGAATGTATTCAGTCTTCTATTTATGCACTCGCAAAGTAAAATGTTGATTGTGAGTTCTTAAATTCAAAAGAAAAACTCTCATATTATTTCTGTGAGGTATTATAACCCAGCGCACAGCTACAGTGTTTTTTCCCTGCTTGTTTTGATTTGCAGAAGTACGGTATATTTTTAGGTAATGCAGATTTGCATAGAGTACAACATTAAAAATGTATACAGTAAAACTGTTTCCATTCACTGAATGCATAAATATTTTATATATATATATATATATAAAAAATGTTACGTTGTGGGAAGTTCTATCCTTTTCTGAATTGGAGAATATTATATATATATTTTTAAATAAACTATTTGAGTAAGGTAAAATAGTTCCTGAACTTGAGAAGCTGGTAATTAATTGAAATATCTAAATATATAGGCAACTACTGCAGCAGATATGGGAAAGGCAAGGGTTGCTCAAAAGGAAGCCAAGCAAAGGTTGTGTGTGGAGGAAGGGCAGACTCCAAGGGAGCTGTTTTGGCAGGCCGTCAGGTGCTGGGGCTGGATCTGGTGCACTTTCTCTCCTTGGCGTGCCCTCATTTACTGTGAATCCCTGGGGCCCTGTTAAGCCTGACATTTTAGGAAATGTACTGTATTATAGTATTTACTAGCCGCAGTTTATACATTCAATACTTGTAGAAATAGTTATTAGCTATACCTACAGCAAGCTGTATTGAGATGCTATCGTAGAATGATATGGGCTGATAGGGAGGTCCTCTGGTCTGACCTCTACCTCAAAGCAGGGTCAACTTTGCAGACAGTTCCTCAGGCTTTTGAGTTTTCAGTGCCTCTAGGGAAGGAGGTGTCCTAGCAATCCTCAGTTCTCCTTCATGCAGTTTGTCCCCAAACAAAGGAACAGCATGGGCTGTATTGAGCTGTAATGTGGAGATCATCTGGCCAATGGTATGATGTGCACGAGCCTTCTTTTGTACCCAGGACACAAAAGGCAAAGCTGCTCTTCTGTTCTTCTCACTTGTCCTTCTGTTTGAGTCAGAGCTTCCATCCGCTGATCTGTGAATGCAAAGAGCTCTCAAATGTTTGTTCCTGGAGATTGCGGTGTTTCCTTATTGTCCAGTGGTAACCTTTTAAAATTTTTGAGAGAAGAGCATATTCCTCAACTGAGGAATAGTTGTCATAAAGTCACTGATGTTTAAACACTTTCTTTTGTAACAGGGCTGTCCCAGCAAACAGGACATTGTTATGGCATGGGTGACTTTATCATAGAACCATAGAATCTTTACCTATAGAAATTCTCTCGTTGCAAGTCCTTTTGTTTTGCAAGAGTAAACAAATAGCATAGCCAAGCTGCAAATTAACCTTATGGCGGAATTGGGGGTCAGACTTGGAGCCAGAAGCTCAAGACACTTGTGGGGAAGTTGCTCTTTGGTTCCCATCCAAGAGCTCACCAGCATGGAAGCTGGACAGGAAGACCCTGTCGGAGTTAACGTGTCAGTTGTCACAAAGACCTTTCCGAAAGGAGATTTCCACTTCTATCCTAGTTGCGTACTACAATTTCCTACTTCCAGTCGTTCCTGCCAAAGCTCAACCCCTCACAGCACCACCAGCGATCCAGCACCAAGCGTGCATACTGAAGGAAACATTGTGGTTCTTGTGCTTCTCAGCAAGGTTGATGCTGGGACCAAAATGTGACGTGGACCACAGTACCATGTAGGACTCCGAAGCAAGCAAGAGGCTCAAGTATCTTAGCAGTCAGTGACAGTGGCCAAATTTAAAACATCACTGAAGTTTCACTGCAAGTGACTAAGTATCTTACTACCTCTGTTGAAGACACTGAACCTCCTACATTTTTGACAGGCATTCAGTGGCTCTCTGAAGTCACCAAGTCCAGGAAAGCTGCCGCTAGAGATGATATGCTTGCTCTCTTTAGTTTCTTAGGCAGTGTCCAATGATTATTAGAAATTTGAGCATTTATGTTTATAATCTAACAATGTATTAGTTTCCCATCTACCTTTGAGGGAATCATCCTTGGAAGAGGATTTATATATCTTGGTCTCAAGTGCCTTCACCCATCCTGTGCTTGTGGGGCCATAATTGGGATGCTGCTGCAAAAAGGGGGAACTTGTATGAAAACAAACTTCTTACCTGCATAGCTCTTACAAACCCTTACCACCTCCTTATTCTGTTTCGAAAGTAGGAGAATATAATAGTCCATGGTCCAGTTAGGTAATTGGAGTATTTCTGTCTCATCCACATTCCTGGATAGTTTTCCTCAGCTTTCAAGTTAAAATAGTGGGGGTTTTTTGTTTTTGTTTTTGTTTGTTTTTTTTTTTCCTCTCTTTCCAGTGGATTACAGTTGATCTTCAGAATATTTTGTGGACTACCGTATGTGCATGTACCACACTTTAAGTTGAAGACATTATTTGTTAGTTTTAAGATGACCCTGTAAAACACTTTGGGGATTATCAGCATCCCGTGGATCATGGGGTTTTTGCCTGCTGCTTTGAAGTATCCTTCATGAGAGTGGGAAGGAGTTGTATTTTGGATCTCTGTAACAGATGTTGATGGAGCAGTTCTGAAACTAATTCATGTTCTGTGTTGAAGTTGCCTGTAAAGTGGACAACGATGTACTTGGAGATGCTCTGAGCAATGAGACAGGTCTACTGAGATGTATGTGGCAGAAAAGAACACTGCGTCTAAACACATCTATCTAGTTCTTCCCAGAAACTACTGCCACAAATGGAAAAGCTCACCGTAAAAGCATTGCTCCAAGAAGTGGGGACTCAGGGGAACTGTAATTTATAAGTATAGGGATGCTAATTTATCAGGCCTTGTTATGAAGATTGGGGTTTTGCATCTTTGCCCCTTTGTACCCAGGAGGTATTGTTTTATAAGGGTAAGAAATTCAGGTTACTACCTGATACTTGCCATTGCAAGTGTGCAGCTAGATTTGACCACTGCTGCTTTTGCTCCAGTAATCTTATAGAAGCTCCAGGATTAAAGTGATCTTTCAAAATGAAAGTCACAGTGACAGGTAGCAAAATAACAAAGTTATAAGTGTATGTAGTCCTGCATACCTTAAAGAAATCTGGAAAAACACATCCTCACTCTGAAAAGAAAGGGCAGAGAGCGCAGCAACTGCATGTCCCTGCAGCCTGTTTCAGGTTGCTTGGAGGAGCTACGTAGAAATGTTTTCACAGCCAAGGCAACTGCGTGTGACGCTTCAGTTCTGTCACCCCATTTTGAGGTCTAGGCCTTAGACATCTGTTCGGAGATGTGAGCCTGATTGTATGTATAGTCTTAGATTGTCACGTCCCGGTGCACCTCTTGGGTCATCCAGTTCTTGTCATTTATCATCACCCTTGCTAGCTCTTCGGGATTTTTTTTTGCCCAGGATGCTGTTGCACCACTTGGTATGCATGGCCACCCAACAAGAAGTGCATTGGACTTGTGGGATCGCTGCCGATCCTCCTCTTTTTCTTTGGCTGGTCCACTGCTTAAGACTTCAAGCACTAAATTGCCATGTTAGCAATAGATCTCGGATATGTGGTACTTTTTATTAATGAGTGAATTGGTGGGAACTTTTCTCAGAGGTATCTGAGCCATTTAATACCTTAACTGTTTTAAGGCTGAAGGAGCTAGGAAACCCACCGTCTGAACCCTTTTTCACATTTGCCGGCCCTAGTGTTGTCTCTTATCTCAGCTGTGTTCCATTTTCCAAATAGGCCCTGTTCACCGATCATGTAGCTAGGTGCAGGTCTGGCTGCAGCTTCAGGACTTGCATCTCCTTGCTGGCTGCCATGGCCTCGCACGCCTGCGTGATGTTGTCCAGCATGTCACAGCCTTGGTGTACTGGGGGCTAACTGAGATGCAGTAGGATCTGTGTAGCCTCCTGTCTGCAGCGATGGAAGGGCTTGATAAATGCAGTAAGGGAGCTCCCCTATATGCTTCCTATACCATTCAGAGCTACAGCAATGGGAGTTTTGTTACTGGGAAGGTGGGTATACGTGCAAGCTTAAAACAAAGATCGACACTGAGAGAGGAAAATAACCTTGAGCTGAGAGAGGCCATGAGGAGTGTAAGTCATGCTGATGGTGCATTTCAGGAAAAACAATTTAAAATTTCTGAAGATAAGTCACTGTCTCAGAAGTCAGCTCAGTGGAATCTGTATGTAGTCAATTGCTCAAAGGTGAAAGAATTCTTTACAGTAGTTGGGTAACTTAAAATATGCTTTGCATAAACTTTGTTTGTGCTTTACTGGAGTCCTGACTACCTGATTTACGTGACTGAGGGGACACTGAGGCATTGGAAGAGTGTTCTTCCATTTACACTTTTCCTATAGTATGAGACAGGTCAGCATCTTGGTACTACTGGCCAAAGCCCCCAAATTGAAAAGCAGAAATCGTGTACATCTCAGAGCAGGCATACACACAGATGACATAATGACAATAAGGTGGTAAGTAGAATGTATTTTCATCATGGGACCATGTTACTATTCAATTTGAATCATAATCTTATCACATTTTAGGCTGGTGCAGGTTCTGCCCTTTAGTTTCCAGAATCTTGACGGATAAAAAAGGTGTCTGCCCTCTTAAAGCTCCCTTCCTGTGAGTCAGTAATACCACATAATATACAGAAGTACTTGTTTAGGCTACTGACAATATAAGGCAGTTATAATGAGCTGAAATAACAAAACAGGGCATAAACAAAATTATGACAAATATTTAAATTGTCCCTAAGGTATCCCCAATTAAATTTCATCAAGAGTATCACATAGTGTAAAAAAACTCTTTTTCCCCCCAGTCCAAAGACTGGATTTTTTCCGAGGCAAAGGTGGTGCTTGCCCCAAACCATGTCCAAGGTGGAATGGAACAGTTCTGTATCTTTAACCTGAAGATGTCTCTATCTTGCCATCATGCAGGAAGCACCCGAGGTCCATCAGGACTCGGGTTTGTAAGACTGCCAGGGTCTTGCAATTGGACCCAGTACAAGTGATGAGCTGGCAGGTGCTTACTGTGATCTTTATTGTGGCTCCCAGACACCTATTTGACATCATGATCCATCATCTCTGAGAACTCTTAAGTATCTTGGAGAACTCTAGCTCAAAATCAAGCAAATTAAATTCAGTACAAACCAAGAATAACATCCTATTTTAAGGGGTTTTTTTCAGCTTCCTCACATTCCCAACTGGGACATCCTTCAGCCATTATTAGTGATGAAGGCAGTTTCATGTTCTGCTTCATACATAAATACGAATCTCAAGTTTGAAAGAATCTGGAAGGGAATAGAACGAACCAGCCTGAAAAGAATTAGCAGGGAAATAATGGTTATTCACCATCACGGACAATACATGGCTGGGAAACTGCCTCATTTGAGTTGATCTCCACATCTTAATAGTTCTTGTGAGCTCAGAGGTGTTCTTTCTCCCCCCAGCCCCCCCCCCCAATGTCCTTAAATAGATAATAATTGGTGGAGGAAGAGTGATTTTACCTCATTTAAAGGAGTGAATGAAGGTTTTCTACAAGTTGTAAGCTCTTTGAGACCTTTTAGCTAATTGTGAATGACTTTCTCCAAAGAGTCAAAATGCTTTAAAATCCGGCTTCTGAGCTCCAGTGGTTGAGGGAGGTGTGTGTCCGCCTCCCCCCAGCCCCGCTCCTTGCTCTCCTGTTTCAATAGATCAGATTAGTGGAAGCAGGTTAGGGAGCAGCTACGTGCACAGCGTGCACCCAGCGGAAGAGGCTCAGGGGTCAGACGGGGACAGGCAGTTCTGAGCAGTCCAAGCAATAAAATCTTTTGCTGGATTAGAGCACCATGAAGGAACATGTCTACATCTGCGTGGTTTTACTCTGCCCACAAGGCGAAGCGTTACGGAGGCCTGTAGGGCAAGTGGGGGTGGTGGGTTTGCTCTTGTGTACAATGTTCCTGTTCACTGGGGACAGTTCAGACATAGGCTTTTGGGAAAAGTAAACTCTCTGCTCTCACTCTCAGACCTGCAACCTGCTGTCTCCGGAATCACATCCTCATTTTTGGGGAGATAGTACATGTCATGATAAATGTTTTCCCTTTCATACAGCTAAACTGCATTTTGTGGCTAAGCGTGGCTCGTAGCTTATCTGTTACCAAATGCACAGTTCATCATATCCATCTGGAGAGATTTGGGGTTATTCAGTGGCTCTAGTAGAATTTGGATCTTGTCTTTTCACAGGCAAGAAAACTCATACTTTTTGAAAGCTCCGACAGGACCCATGCTTTATCAGCCAGGACAGGAAAGGCTGTTTTACCCTGTGAGCTTGCTGTGAACTGGTGCAATTAGACACCAAGTGTGTAATTCATCACTTCTAGAGGATCTGTGAACGGAGGCGTGTTCCTTCCAGCCCTGTGGATAGAAGTTGCTTGCTGGCTTACAGACAGGGCAACAAGTCCAAGATGTTCTCCCTGCCTCTCTTTGGGCCACTGCTGCATGACACAGCAGACAGCTGGCTCATGTCCGCCCCGTACTGCTGAATGACAAGGTTAACAAGATTTACCCTCCCCGTCTATCTTGTCTGAAGCTTTTGCCTTTAGTCCAGCTACCGAGAAGATTATGGTTTATGTACTGGAAAACCACAGGGTCTGCGCTCTCATGGGGCTTGCCCAGGACTTGACCATGCTTCTACCTTACAAAAGTGAAATAAGTTATTTTCGGGGTGGGGGTGGGGTGTAAAACTATTTGCTGCTACTGATTCGTTCCATATCTCTTGCAGCTTGACTGAGAATTCATGGTCCAGCTTTCCAAGTCCACAAAATTACTTTACCTTAAGCTTGTGAATTATCCAGCTTTGTTTCTTTTCCTCAGTCTCTTTTTTTTCCACAAGTTTTGAAGATGATTTATTCTAAGTATGTTAAGTAACCTGTAAAGAACTTTTCTTAAATGCATTTTCAGCAATTTATGATGAAAAAAACCAACTTGATCCTCAAACTGTGTCTTTTTTTTTTTGCTACAGCATCACTCAGGAGTATGAAAGATGTCAATAACAGACAGAGTTTGGACTCTCTACAAATCTTTCTCTATCAAGAAGAGGCTTTAATTAAAAAAACAAGATGAGAAATGTGGGTTTTTTCATTTAAAATGCTGAAACTTTAGTATTTTACAGGTTAACATACAGACTGATGCTTCAAATATTAAGGCGAAAGCTGCCCATTAATGACCTGCAATGAGTATTTCATTCTCTCCATATACGGAACAGAATAAAAAATGAAATGTAATGAAAATTAATGGTAAGCGTGACATTAATCAATCATGAAGAATAGCATTTACTAAAATTACCTGGAAAATGTATTACATGCCACCTGCCACCATTTAGACCACTTCAGATGTTTTACACAGCTTTAGTAAAACCAGTAACAGGATGTTTACAGTTACTCTCTCAACCAACATAGCAACATTTTATTGGAGCAGTAAAAAATGCCCATCTTTGAACTTGCTCTCAATAATGTGAGATACACGAAATCATATGTCCACAGACATACCCCTTCCCACTCTAAAATGAGAGTTTACAAAGCAGCTGTTTTCTGATGGTGAAGGTCTCGGTCTGATTGCTGAGTGTATGCTGGTGGAAACATCTGCTTTTGCAGAAACTGCTCTTCCACAAGAGTCCGATGATTTGGCATGTTGCAAGGAAAACCTGCCTCAAATGTATTCCATGCAGTCTTCCCACAGTTCTCAAGGGTGTCAGGATCAAGGGTGCCTTGGTTTTAACATGCCAATCAGCAGTAATACTGTAAGAACTCTTTTGAAACAGCGTATCTTTTTATTTTGGAGAACGTAACAAAAAATGAAGGCAAGCGATATGATGACGTCTGTAACTTTTGGTTGGAAAGGCATTATTTCCAAAAGCAAAATCCCCCTTTAATAGTTCCCAATGATATCCTTTTCCCGTTTTTAATACACCTACTACAAATTGATTAGAATCTCCAAAGTAAAAACTGAAGTCTACGTTCTTCAGCAGACTTAGCAGACAGGCTAAAAACTAACAAAGCACAGAGTTGTTATCACCAAGAACCGAGAACCACGGGAGATGAGTCTGCTGTGATGCATCAAGCCACACATGCCAGCAGGTCGCTCTCAATATGGATTGCACTGGGGACTCTGGGTTTAGGAACTTCTGCTTGAACACAGTTTTTAACTCTGTTGGTCAAAGTTTCATTAATTTCTATACGCTCTAGTCTCTGCTGTTCCCAAAACAGTATGTTCAGTGAATGAGAGCTCAGGTTGAAAAGGAAAAATTCATGGTTGAGTTTTTGCTCTTACCCTAATAAAAACGGGGTGTCTTGAAGAAAGTGACCATGGGTATCCTGTATCAGCTGTATAAATTGTACTATTTAAGTGTTGCATGTAAATGCTACGATCCCAACTGGATTTGTGACTTAGTAAAACACATTTAGAACCTTATTTTGGATTGGGCCTTGACTCAGATTTTCTTCATCCTAAAATACAGATAGTTAACGTTGAACTAATTGGGTTGCTTGCAAGAAGAAGACAAACATCTATTGTAGTTTTTCAAACTCAAAGCAGATGCAGAAAGATGAGTTGATATGTTGGTGCAAAATTGCTCTTGTATGATTGAAGAAAACTGCTTATATGTAACCAGAAAGTACTGAAGTGATATGAGACTATATAAACATCTAAATACGAAATACCTTGTTCATTTACTAAAAAAAAGCCAGAGAAAATGTGATATCAGTGAAACTTGTCTTAAATGACCAATAAAAACATGCTGCTTAAATTATCATATCAGAATTATTTCTAAGAGAAAATAAGCATGACTGTACTAAGTATGCTTAGGGATAAGTACTAGGCCTAAGAGAGAGTGAGCTTCCCCAACCTTTGTTCTGTTGTTTAACCTTAATTGTATCAGGTTTTTTTTGATGGTAACTATGTTGTGTGCTGACGAGTGTCTTCTAATCAGTCTTTTTAGTTTTCCTGTAGTGCAGGATTGTGGCTGTGACCCAAATATTGAGAATGAGCATGGTTATGAAACGGATGAGAACTAAAAGGGAAAAAAAACTTTTGTAAGCATAAATCCAAAAAAATCAACTGCTGCCATTTGCAGAAGACACATTTTGTAAACCTTCACTGGTGTACAAATAGGCTGGTTCCCGTTCTGCAACTCTTTTCAGTCAGTTAGTTTAAACTACCACGTTCAAGAACCCAGAAATTCTCAAAGTAAATACAGCAGAGAAGAGCATTTAGCACTTGTGATATCTGAAAATGTGACACTACAGTACCTTTAATTCTTTTGTGACAAAACCAGGAGAATAGTACAGGTTTGAGTAGCCTCCTATAAATTTGTATTTACACCTAAAATTAAACTCGGAGCCGCAGCTCACGTGTCCTTTGTAGTTGCATGTATTGTTTATAATAAAGAGATTATTCTCTGCTACCATCTATTAAGTTTAGACTTCAGGGAGACAGGAAGTGCTTGTCTGTGTCGGATTTTAATGAGAGGAAATCTGACAACTGAGAAAAAAGCAGATTTTCAGTATCTTGATTAACTTTCAGAATTTTGTTAAACCAAAATAAGCATAGTATCTCTACCTGTGAGAGCACAGTTAGAAGTATAGGTATATCTAACATCCATTTGGTAAATGGAATATTCGCAGAAATGTACACAAAACTTTGTTTCAGAAAAAATATGTGATATTTGACAGTTTCATACACGTGTATGAAACCAAGATGAATATACAAAAGTACTCGGCGTTAGAAGTTGGAAACATCTTCCATTAGAGCAGCGCAGTATCAATGTTTGCTGCTATCTCTTCCATGTTCCAAAGCGCGTTGTGCTATATTTTAAAAAGCAGCTTTAGCCAGAGTCAGTTTTACTTTCAAGAGCCAGGTTTTTGCTTTCATGGTGGTTTTTTTCCTTTCTCCACTCAATAGACCTCTCTCGCGTCTTATCAGTCTAAGTGTGTAGCTGTGGGTGAACTGGACTCAATAACTGACCCAAACTGATTTCTACATGTGCATTATGCCAATTTTCTGGTGATCCAGTCAACTGCATGGCCCCACAAATTCTTACTCTGGCAAAGAGAAAGCAGCAAGCACAGGGGTGAAAATGAGCGACTGAAAAGGGGACTTCCTTTTCCAGTGAAAGAGCCACTTGAACTGCCTGTAAAACTACAGCCTTATTGTGCTGCTTAAAAAAAAAAAACTATTCATATGACGTTTCTGATGAAATACCAGTTTTGAACTAGAACAAGGAACCACCAAATAAAAGTACAATGTGATTTTGTTACTGTTCTTACATCCATCAAGTCTTGCTTTCAAACCATTTATTGAAAAATCTGCTGCACTCTGTAGCTCTTTCAGTTTTGTCAGGATGGTAAGAAGCTGTTAAATAAATTTGCTTTGTAATGAAATCAGCTGCAAATTATGTATTTTAAGCCTTTTTTTTTGTGAGTTTCTTACCAGCCTACCATTTCATTTTCAGCCTGCTATAAACTTTCTGAATGTTGTGTCTAAAACTATTCATATACTAAGCTGAATAGTTTTATAGAATAATTTTTTAATGCACAAACCCCACAATAAGGAAACACTTATTATTTGAAAAGCTATCAGTCAATTATTATAGATTTATTAATTTGTATTTTACTAAATATTTATATATTTAAATACTAAAAGTTTTAATGCTTTATTCTGCTATTTTCATAATTAAGTTAATTTTGTAGTGGTTTTGCCTTTTGAAAAAAATAATGGCTTTTGATAAGCGTAAGGGGGGTTTTTTTGTTTTGTTTTCTTCAGGTATTTGACTAATCTGTAATCCTGTGCTACATTTTTAGCAGTAGCTCCTTCCGTCGCTGTGCTAAACCACCAGGTTCATGGTTTGTTCTTCTGAGACCAGGTAACTGCTTTTACTAAACAGCTAAAAACAGCCACGGCAGCTGTTATCTTGGAAAGGCGGGCAAATTTTACTCACCTGCAAGATCTTTCGTAGTCATTACAGTTGTAACTATTCTTGCTGTAAATTGAATTAATTCTGATTAGTGGACTAGATACGACGTGTTTATACCTTCAAAAAATGACGAAATATCTGTTTTGCAATAGAGGATAATCTTGCATGAAAATATACATTGTATGGATACTCCCAGTTTTAGTGCATCCACTCTTCACTATTTTAGCTTCAGAGATCAAGCTCTCAAAGCTGGGTGACACTGTATTAAGGGTCTTTTTTCATGAGAAAATCACTAATATAATTAGAATTTTTGTATCTATATCTGTCTATCTCACTAGATTGGATGTGGTCAGAGTTTACTGCTTCTCTTTCTGTTCAGCCCCCTCCTTCGGTAGTTGATACTGAGCTACACCCACAATCGAGTTAGCATGACTTAACCACTGTAAATGTTCACATGCATGCTTTTAGGCTTCTGCAGATAGGAGGAATTCAGCTTTCCTTCGCACAACAAATCTAAACATTAATTATTTCACATTTGCAGCAGACTAAAACCATTTACAAAGTTTATTACCATTGTTCAGCAAACATACCATAACTCCTTATTATTGACTTAAAAACATTTGTTTCATAGGGAAATAGATCCAGCAACACTATGTTTTATAGTAAGAATATTTTAAACATGTTTTGTGAATACGACAAAGGCAATTCTGACAAATAGCTGTAGAAAAACTGTTCATGCAGACCACTAGGTAATTAACACCTGAACTGCACAAATCACCGTTCTTGGTACGTTCTTAAGTTCTCCTCTGTTGAGAAATGTATTTACATGTAGTCATAGAGTTAAAGGTATTTAGCATTAAGTGTGTGTTTATTTGTAGATGCCTTTTCAGAATTAGCGCTGTCTGATTGTCTAACTCAAAATTTAGCAGCTTTTCATGCTGGATCACTAGTAATTTTATTAAATCCTAGAACATTGAAATCTTTGATTCGTAAAGACACTCTTGCAGTTATTTCAACTGTATCAGGTTGCCTTTACCATATTGGCATGTTTTCTAAGTCAAAGTGTCATTGAGACTGAGCTGGTGTCAATGATAAAACTTGATTTGAAGAGACTGTATGGTATCTGAATCTCAGAAGTCAGCACTAAGGGAAACTACGTTAGGCAAGATTTTTACCTACTATGGCTGAGTAAAGACCTAGTGAAAGAAGCATTAGGAAATACAGCTTTAAAAAAGGAGAACTCAATGCTTCACAGCAAGTTGCCCATAGCTTACTTGCGCAGGTATATGCAGACATACTCCAGGTCAAAGCGCTCACTTGTCCAGAATCTTTTGTCTGCCAAAGACACTGCAGCTGAGCCAGCTTACTGGCTGCACTGATGAACGTGCACAAATTCTGAAAAGCAGATAAAAAAAGAGAAAGAACCTCTGCCTCTGCCATTGTATTATCCGAGTGTTTAACTTATGGCTGTTGGTATGTTGTATGGACTAGCTTTTTCGTTTAGAATTAAAAAAAAAAAAAATAATAATTCTTCAGTATTTGGCAACCCAAGCATTTCAGCTTCTTGCTATGGAACCGTGAAGCAAAAAATTGAAGTTGCCAGAAGGAAGGGACTGATTTTTGAGGTACTGCCCAGAAAGAAGCTGAAAGAGCACAATTGCTACTGCTGTTGGCAAATGCTGAACAGAGGCAAATACAGTAACAGGCAAAGAAATAAAAAAGCCTCTCAACCTGCTACATAAAACTGTTTATGAAAGTTAGCTAAAATGAGACTGATCTAGTCTAAACAGCAAGGTTGATTCAGACCATCTGTTACCATCATGTCTGGCAAACAAAACCATAAAAGAATGAGAAAACTGACAAGAATGTGTGGAAAATGAGTCCAATTGGTGGGAAAAAATAATGAAGGGAATGGACTATTCACCCTGTCATCCTTTTAAGGGGGATTTTGCAAGGGCAGTGGGTAGAGGGGACTGCCACACGGGTCTCTGTGGCATGCCCGGATTTCCCTTCCAAGTAAGGATAAGTATTAGGCTTAGAAGCTTTTAACCTCATTTGTATCCTCTCTTCCGTTAGCAACTCCAGTTCATCTCAATTAAATTTTAACTTTCTTCTGATGAAAAGGGCAAAGACCATCTTTAACCTACATGGGGCATTATGAGATGATATTTTTCTTGCAAAATTCTAGGACTAAAGGGAAAAAAGATCTGCTGAAATACTTACAATTCCCTATTTCACTGATGACTGATATGCTACTCTTTTCCTCTCATGTTAAAGGTTTATTAATGGAGATTATGACATTAGGACTAAAGAGGCAATCCTTTTTTCAACATCTTAAACCTTTGCTAGTTTTAATTAAGGCAACACAATTAACAACTTTACCTCAGAACTTACTTTTTTTTTGTTTTTCATAGAGTCTGTACTGCCAGTGCTATGTTTTCCGGCTACTCACAGAAAAGAAACAGCTGCATTTGAAAACTGAGGTTGCTCTGAAAGCTAACTCAAATGATTAATTCTTCCAAGGACAAATAGAAGGAGAGATTTCACTGATAAAGACATCCAGAAAAAAAGCTGCTTTATACCCGGACCTAATTTCAAATAATCAGGCAGCACTTACCATGGCCAGGTCTATTATCCACTTCCGCAGTGTTAGCATGTACCAGCCCCCCCAGAATCTTACATTATGTTAAGTTTCATAGCACTGAAAATTCTAGGATACCAAAGCTCTCGAAACTGCCTGGGGAAACAGATTTTTTTAAACATTTGGAAATAATTTTATTGAAACTTTACAACAGACTATACAATCTAGATAAAACATACTAAGCACTGGTTAAAACACTAAGTGCTCCTATTTTTCACACTGTCATTGGTTGAACAGTGCCTGGAGTTTCTCGAGGGCTGCTCCAAAGCACAAGACTTCAGATTTAAGCCCAAATCCTATTTTTTAAAAAACCCACAATACACTGCTGTGTTCATCATAGCAAGTACAATCTGCATGAGTAGGAATGAAAGAAAAAAGATTCATCATTTCCACCCTGCATCTCTAGCAAAGATGTAAATTAAGAATTGGTCTTACTCCTTATCAGTTGTGGGCCTTCTAAAGCACAGCTACATACAAAGCTTACTTCTTGAAGAGATTTTACTATGATCTCAGAAATCAGCATGTGAATGTGGAATGCGTGTTGAAGGGTGGCTGAAAATAATTTACAATGGTAGCACAAAACAAATGATGACATAGCTGCGATGCAAAGAACTACCAAACAAGCTACATAAACCAAAATTCCCAGATTTCAAAGGATACGTGACTGCATAGAACAAAGCTCGTTTCATGTTTCCACTGAAACGCAGAATAAACAAAAGGAGAATGACATCTGAAATAAATACAAGATTGCTTGTCAGAGAAGGGAAAGAGCCTAAATGCAGTTCTAGGCAGAATGAAGCAGTTCCACTGGGCACCATATCTATGGGAACTGGTTTCTTACAGGTTTGTCTCTCAAATTTGATTGATGTCCAAAACACTGCAAGCTCCAAAATGAAACTTTTCTCAGAATCTGGAGCGTTTATAAGGTTTCTCTCCCACATGGAGCCACTGGAGAAAAGATGAGCTTACACTGCAACTCCACTCTGTGTGTATTAATTAGATCTTTCTCCTCTACCTGACCATCTATTTTCATAAAATGTATAGGAATTCAATTATATTTGAGATGTTCATTCCCTCTTCCCCCCCACCCCAGCTAGAATTGGTCAGTAAATACATGTCATCGCAGTGGAGTACTGTATCTACAAGCCTTGGAGTGCTGAATGAGCCCTGTTTTATTTCCAAAACATGGCTTAAAAAAATTACCTTGTGCAATGATGATAGGATATTCCAGGTATGTCTGCAGAGGGTAACCATAATAAATCTGGTACCTCAGAAACACAAGGAAGCTGAACAGAAAGACACAGAACAACGTGACTGCACGAAGGGACAGGACAGCTCATTCACAACTTCTTTTTTACAGTTTTGGTTGTGCCAAAAGGCTCCAGATAGGTGTAGCCCCTGCTGTCAAACTGATCAAACAAATATGAAGACAAAGGACAAGCCTGATGATTCTGCAGTTTATTTTTATTACCCTCAAATAGAGTAAGATGTAGAGAGCTGCCCATACTTCTTGTCAAGGTCTTTATGTCACAGTGCGAAAGGCATGATTTTATTAATTACAACTGATGAGAAAGAAATAAAGGCTTCCAGACCTAGAAGCTACCTTGTCTTTGCAATTGCCTTGGTACCTCTGTGATTTCTTTATGTTTGTAGTTCAATCTGTATATTAAGCAAGTTTTACGGGAGCAGAAAACATTTTCCAAGCTGCCTCAACTACACTGTTACAAGATTGCCCAGTGTAGCCGTACTGGTAAGACTCAGAGCCTGTTCTTAAGTGCACCAAACAATGGCTGCTATTCCACAACATAGTATGTAAAAGAAACTGAACTTTTATCATGTGTTCTTTACTTTCTTCAACTTCCATGCAAATCCATGGGGTTCGATAGAAAGTTCAAGACTGTAGAGAAAATAGAAAAGGACTCTTAGGGCATAGTTTCATGTAAGGAAAAATTGATGGTTTCCAGCATAGAAAGATGGCATAAGGAACTGCCTGCCTTTTAAGAAACTGGCTTTTACAGTATTCAGAATTTAAATATCTGAACTTCCTAGAAGTCTTGTTTCTTGCAGGGTCAAATTATATTTCTTGCCATCAGCACCATGCTTCTGTGTCAGTCCTCTGCCAGGTCACTGCATTCTGACTCTGCAGAACCATCCCAGTTTGTACCAGTAGCCCCAAAGCTCTCTGCAATTGGACCCGCTCTTTAAGGCTGCAGGATACATAGTCTACTAAATAAACAAACGGTCCCAATAAATGTTTCAAAAAAGCGTCATTGCCAACTCTTCCAAAATAGTTTTGCCCAGAGCAGGCACAGAACCTGCAGCGGTGTAGGTACCGTGGTTATCAGGCAGGTGCTGAGAAGACATTTATGGCTTCTCCATGCTCATCTGAAACATTATTTATAAAGCCTTTTTAATGCACACCAATGCACATGAACAATTTTCACAGAATCACAGAATAGCTTGGGTTGGAAGGGACCTTTAAAGGTCATCTAATCCAACCCCCTGGCAATGAGCAGGGACATCTTCAACTAGATCAGGTTGCTCAGAGCCCTGTCTAACGTGACCTTGAATGTTTCCAGGGATGGGACATCTACCACCTCTCTGGGCAACCTGTTCTACTGTTTCACCACCCTCATGGTAAAAAAACTTCTTCCTTGTATCTAATCTAAATCTACCCTGTTTTAGTTGAAAAATTTAAGATTTTAAAATGCTACCGCCACTTCTTGGCTGGGGCTGCGGAGTAAGTTATCTCTGCTGGAACTAGAGTTTAGCTCACTTACTCTGAGGTGTATTAAGGGTAAACAGCGACAACAGGGGTTCAGTGCCATGCAGAAACGTGGGCAGCAAACGGCCACAGCAGAGACCAAGGGGATTCTGCACAGCTACATGCACAAAGGTGTCTGTACGCCTAAGCCTGCACAGCGCCAGACCCGGGTCAACAGCTGTGCCCCCAGTAGAAGACGAGGCACAGGCACATTCAGAAACAACGTGCCATTTTTGTGAGGTGATTTTTCTGAATAAAAAGCCCTTTCTTAGCTTGGTGTAGAGAGCTAGCAGCTGTCTGGCTGGATGTTCTGGCCACCTCCATCCCTGGGTTTGGCAAACACAAGGCTCTTCATGGTATTTTCTCTCACATGCTTGTGCCCACATTGACATGTAAGCCTACAGAGTTTCGCTAGTTTCCATTCCATACAATCCTCTTTAAGTAAGATTTAATAAGTCTAGCCCATGTAAGCTTATTACAGACTGACAAATCTTTGGAGTTTGACATGGTTTGTAATTTTCTGAAAGAATGATTATATTTTACTTACTTGGGTGACAGAAGCCTGTCTAACTGGTACAATTACCTGCACAACAGGGTGCACGGACCATTTAGTAACCTAAATACATGGCTTAAACAACAATAATTACAATTAGGTGTTGTCTCCAGCTACATGGGTGGCCCGGGTTGGTTTTCGGCAAGTTAAAAAAGCTGAGTTTCCCTTTAACCAATGGTGCAGAAACGCTTTAAAATAGGCAGTTTCTGCTCCAGAGTCTGTGCACGCAGCGAAGGCAGGACACTGCACCTGCACACCACAGGCGTTAGAGGAGTCACAGGCTCAGCGGAAGCCAGCCGCCAGTTATAAAAAGGAGCAGTTCTAAAACCGAAGAGAGCCAGGACTGCTCGCCACCCCCTTCCAACAGCCACTCGACACATTCTCATGCGTGACCAGAGCTGTGAAGGAAGGAACTTAATTATTAATTGCCGTTGCAAAGGGCCCCT
>VYXH01001866.1:259788-271169 GCA_013397275.1 Burhinus bistriatus | reverse complement strand
CCCCCCCCCCCCCCCCGCCCCGAGCTTAGTGGGTAGCTTGTAGCAGTGCCAAGGACTCTGGAGACGGGGGCAGAGCTTTTCTGCACCCATCTCCAGCATTTCTGAAGAGGGGGATGACCAGAGAGGAAGTACCTTGGCGTAGTCAGGAGAGGGTCTGTCAGCACAGGGCTGCTCATATGGATAGTTTGTGGTGAGTATTTCTCATGAAGTTTGTAGTTCTTCAGCAGAAGAAGGAGAGGACTCAAAATAATCCTCCCCAACAAGACACATGAACATTCAACAAGTTTAATGGCTGAAATGGTTGTACTGAGGAAGGCCAGAAATGGGGAAGGGGTGCAGCTTTTCTGGGAAGTGGGACAGTAGGTGAGGCTGTTGGGGACTCAGATATCTCTAATCACAGGGAGAAACCATTCATTTCCAGAGCATAGGATGCAGGAGACCCTGCTATCCATAAGGTTGTGCAGATGTTCATAGATTTACTCTGCTTCATAGATGTCCCTGGGCCTTGGAAGGGACTGCAGTTACCAGACCATGGAGATTAAAAAGCAGTTTATTTCTTATGTGTGAGACTATCCAAACCTAGGGCAATGATGCTGAAGTGCAGAACAAAATGTGGTGCCCTCCTCAAAACCAGTAACAGTTTGGAGAAGAAGCAAACCCCATCTAGTCTTCTCCAGAATATGTGATGTATTGCCAAATGGGAAATTATTAATTAAGATGGGGAAGGTGACAATTTCTGTTGGGTCTGTGACAGCTGGCGGAGTTGAAAGGGCAAGTGTCAGGCTGCAATGCAAGACTCCTGGAGTTTCTTGAGGACTGCCACAGAGGCCAATCTATTTTCATTAATGGCCTAGCCACAAAAATGATGAGTGGGATAATTAAATGCACTAGCATCACAAGGCCAAGACGTGTTGTCAGCAGAAAGGCGGACTGGGTTATTATCTAGGAAGATGCAATTTTGAGGCACAAAGAGCAGCATTTAGGGAGTAACATCAAGAATTTCTGCTATGACTTCGAAGCTCATGAACAAGCAGCAACTGAAGGAGTGGAAAGACCGCACGTGCTAGTCAGTCACAAGATGACCGCAAGCCACCAGTGTCATGCAATTGTTTGAAAAGCACGTGGTCCACGGGCTTAGCAGTTCAAATCTCAGAAGACACAGGGGAGCATGGGATACCAGCTCCAGTGCCAGAAAATCAAATCAAACTGGAGCAGGCACAGAAAAAAGTGACTAGAAGCATGGGCTACTGAGGAATGGGAAGTTTATCCAGAGGAGCTTGTGTCCTTTAGCTAACCAGAAGGTCAGCAAAGTATAATATTGTTCTCTATAAATGCCTTGAGTGGTGGAGGAGACCACTAGGTAGGAGGACTGCTTGAGTCAGTGTTGGTACAAGAACACAGATATAATCCTGGGTACAACCTGGCCATGAACAAACACAGGGTGGAAATTAGGAGACAGTTTCTAACACTCTGAGGAGGGAAGGATGGGACAAGCCTCCTCACGGGGGCTGCAGGAGCGAAGAACTGGACTGCTTTTCAGGTCGAGTTTGGTCAGCAGATGAGGGGGCTCATGGGGCAGTTGTTTGGGACAGAGGCTGGACATCAGTCACACCCCAGGCCCCTTTGGTCCTTAACGGTGGCCAAACAGAGCATTCAGCAAGAGGAGGTGAAACAGTCCTTCCTCACTCAGCCTTCATAGCACCTTGTAGTAACAACAGGGACAAATTAAGCTGGGAAGGAGGAATGGCCAACCCTTACATCCATTGCAACTTTTTAGGGACCATGGAGCACTTAAAACCTTCTAGTGACACGTCTGTTTTATACTCATTAAATGAGACCAGCCCTCATGCCCCCATCCCCTCCCATAATAAAATGTTTCCTACCCTGATTTTGTCGTTCTCTGTTTTATCCTCCAAGTCCTCATCGAATTCTTTCTGAGGGTAAAACTCAATCCCATTTACTTCTAGCTCTTTGCGCACCTGGGCAGAGAGACATTTTGCAGCACAAAGCAGCACAAGCCTGAAGGGAAAGTAGGCGAGATGGCCGGGCAAACACATCTGGGACATCCTTCCAGCAGGCAGGGGCTGGAAGGACTGTCCCCAAGGAATTGTGCAGCAAAGTGAGGACACGTGGCAGCAATGATGAGTCTTTCTTCTCCAACCCTGGTTACTTGTCTGGCTCTGCAGTTCCCGTGACAGAGTGTATCATGAGATGCCACAGGGATACACACCTATCTTCCCCCTCTAACAGATGCCCTCAGAGCCAAACACAGCTGCGTCTTCAGGACTTACCCACCAACCCAGCGTTTGATTCTGTGCATACCCTGGGGACTGCACTGCAATCCCAGGAAGAAGGATACCACTCATTTCTCCCACCTCCCAGCCAGGGCAGGGAAGGATCCCATGCAGGAGAGGAGATACTCACTCTTTGTTTGAATTCGGTCTTCTCCTCCAAGGTCATGGTGTCAGCTTTGGCAATAACTGGGATGATGTTCACTACCTTGCTGAGATGTTTCATGAACTCCAGGTCCAAAGGCCGCAGGCTGCAGCCCAAGAAGGAACAACATGGAAGGGGTCACTTTACCCTCCTTGTCTTTCATCCTAGTGATTCTCCCAGCATCAGGGCATCAATGAAACCTCCCTTGTATGTATCCCGCTTGCTGCCACCATGCTGTCATCTCCTTCTTCCCATCCATCCTGCCCTCTCCCAAAAAACACAGTGGCATTTCTCCTGCCTTTGTTATCTTAGACCCTTTCAAGCCCTGCAGCACCCAAAGTTGAGCTAAACAGTGGCCAGCCCCGCAGGCAGGACCCCTGGGTCTGTGGCTGAGACAGAGCAGTGCAAGGTGTATATCTGGCATAGAGGCACCAAGGGCTTGAGGAAGGACGAGGGACTGTGTACGTACGAGTGGCCTGTGGGGGAGATGAAGTAGAGGCAGCAGTGCACTCGTGTGTCTGGAATTCGTTTCTTCCTTGCAATATTCACCTCCTCTTTCAAAAATTTTTCATATTGCTCGTTGATGTATTTCTCAATAGGCTCCCAGCTGTTAAGGTGGGAGAGAGAGATGAAGACAGGTACAAATCTCCTCGTGTTCCTGCCTACAATGTTCCCGGCTCTGACAGCAGCAAAGCAGGCTCAGGCATAAAAAATATCCACCACCAGCATGTCACCATCAGCAGAGATATCTAAGAGTTTCTGTAACTGGGCACAGAAATAGGCACTCACTATGTAATGTGTGCATGCCCCCAAGCATGCACACAGACCCATGGTGTTCACAATTCCACATCCGCATTGCTAGCCCCCTGAGTGCAATAGGATCCCAGATGCTTTCCAGGCCAATTAGATGAGAGTCACTCGATATACCATCTTAACTTGTGTCCCCTTTCTGGGACACAAGGCCTTCACCAGGTAAAACTCACCAGTTCTCATTGTTGATCTGGTCCCCGAATCCTGGCGTGTCAATCACTGTCAGCTTCATTTTGACACCACCTTCTTCAATGACTGGGGAAGAAATTGCAAACAATCATACACCTCCCTGGGGACCTGCTGCATCATGAAATATGTCTCTTGCCCTACAAGGGAACAAGAGCGCTTTGCCCTCATCACTGCCCAGCAAGCATGACCAGGCCAGGCTGGGTCATGCCTCAACAGTTGTGACCCCCACTTGCATTTCTGGACCCAAATTTTGGTAACCTCTGCACCAAAGCTCACCTTATACCACTCTGCCACAGGAAAATGGATTTGTGCTCAGTTTGTGGCCCAGAGATAGTACCTACCTTACACAACTTGTCCTCCCCTCCAACACATCATCCTGAATCTGAGATGATGCTCATTACTCTGCACCACTGTAGAAGCTGTGCTGATGCTTTGCCATGAGGACATGTGCTCTACCAGGCTTGGGATGTGACCCACTAATACAATTTGTAAAGACTATTAAGCATCTCCAGGTGGGAATGGCTTACAGCAAGGCTTAATCCACACATGCAGACTAATGTCTTGGCAGAAGAAATATCTATAACTCTTTTTCTACACCTCACTTTTGGCTGTGGCATTGCTGTTTAAGAAAAGCCTTGGCTGGGTCTGAGGCCATCTAAAACTGATACTTGTCCTTTAGCTTCCCATGGAGAAAGGGCTGCCTAATGCCAAAGAACTATTTGCATAGACTACTGGGGTCTTCTGCAAGACTGTGCTGAAGCATCAGTATTGCCTTCACCTCAGCAGCCTGGCTCTTACCATGCCCAATGGCTTTGATCTCCACTGTCTTGGGAATCTTCTCCTCCCGGTTCCAGCCTGAAGATTTGCGGCTCACCTGGGATTTGAAGAGTGTGTTCACCAATGTCGACTTTCCCAGTCCGCTCTGACCTGAGGATCATAAAGAGGAAGCTCATGACATCTGACAGCAGGCCCAGGGGATGGAGCCAGGCTGGCAGGGGAGGGGGCTGTAGGTGTCTCCTTGCCTTATGCAGACTCTCCTTTCCCACAGAGCAAGCACTGTCTACTCCCTCATGCCCTCCCTGCAGGGCTCGCTCTCCCACCTGGCCTCATGGGACAGCCCCTGGCCATGGTTCCCAGTACCTCAGCTGCTCCCTGCCTACCTACAACCATGATGTTGAAGTCGAAACCTGTCTTCATGGTTTTCTTGCGCATCTGCTCAATTATGGTGTCAATACCAATGTAGCCCAGCAAGTTGGCGTTTATGCCCATGGGTTTCATCGGCACAACTGGTTTTTGTCGCGGCTCTGGGACCAGCTCAGACATGGCTGCTTCGTTTTTGCTCTCCACTGGCCCTGCATGGGGAGAAAGATTGAAAAATCATCATTGAGCTGTAATGAGGACCTCCCAGCTGACCTGTCACAGGGGCTGAGGGCAACTTTGAGCATCCATTTCAAGGGCTACTGAGGATGACTGAAAAGCAAGATTTTAGCAGTAAGGCTTTTCATGGAGGAACATCCACTTGAGTTTCCAACACCCTCTTCTATGGATTGCTCCAGATGAGGAGGTGGGCAAGTGGGGTTCGTTGAGCATGCAACATATTGATGGCTACCTTCAAATAGCAGGAGCAGACCCAGTGAAGCTGCCTGGGCTCCTAATCAGGTGCCCAAAGCTCTGTGTGCGTCTCCTCATTTTTGTCTCCCAGTTCTTCTCGCCAGGTTCACCAATGTTTTGCCCCTCCAAGTTTAGCATGCAATTTGTGATGGAGCAGACTTTCAAAAATTATCACGCGCCAAATCCCAGCATTGAAAGACAGTTTGGGATTTACTGTGAGGACTTGCGAGCTGGGCCCTTGCCAGGGGTGGCTGTTACTGGCCGTGCTGTGTGGGCTGAGTTCCTCAGAGGAAGGCAGTGGTGGAAGTACAAAGCATGGCCACAACCTCCATGCTTGCCTCCTGCCCTTAGATCGATGGGTTTTGTCATGCGCAAGAAACTAATCATTGTGATCAATAAACTAATCATCTGCACCTTTCCCTCCTCACCTCCCCCTCCTTGCTGCTTCCATGTAAAACAAACAGGCAAAAAGAAAGACCCTGTGGGCTTTCTGCCCTCCCTGACTCTTTTTTGGGTGATGGCACACACTGCTGGGGCAGGCCTCGTCCATTTATCTCTGTCTCTTGTCTCATTAGTGAGCAGCTCCCACCCACTGGGAGGAAGCTGGAGGTTGGGAGAGGACAGGGCATGGAAGAAAAGCTGTAATTGGTGGGGAACGGAGGCATGAGGAATGAATCTAGAAAGGAAGATGAAAGGGATGGGAATCAAATACCTTTCATATATAAACCAGCTGCAAACTAGAGACTCTCCCACTCTAATTGCTTGACTCCCCCATGCTTTGTCTCATTAGATGGTTATTTTTCCAGGACAGGGAGAGCATGTGTTTTTGCTTGGTAAGCACTCCACTTGTTTTGGATGCCACTTCAGTTCAAGTATCTTACACTAATTTATCCCTTTCCATCATTTCAGTGGAGTTTTTAGCTCCTCTCAGCAGAACCCACTGGCTGCAGAGGAGGATGTGAGCGGCCAGGCAGGCAACTGCCATTTGGTGGGTGACACATGCCTCTTGGAGAGGAAGATGCCTAAGTGGTCACCGGGCTGGGGACACTGATAGCACCAGCCTGGGGTCCCCATGACAGCCCAGCCAGGCCAGGCAGAGACCAGGGCTGAGGAGATGTCAGAGAGATTTTGTTCAAGGACGGTGACCCTGCCTACCATTCCCACATCAAAGCTCCTGTGCAGACACAAGGGCTGCTCTACACAGTGGAGATTTTACATTTTATATAAGCTTTAATATCCCACTATCATGTGCTGAGGGCAGACCTTGCAGAAGGGCCACCCTTGGCAGGGTGAAGGGTGCCTCCACCCAGCTCCTTTTACACCGCTTGGGAAGTCTTTTATGTTAAACGAGGAGAAGAGATCTTCCCTCCATGTGAGAGGATGGTAGCACAGCCACCCATGCAGAGCACTGTGGGTAACGTCTGAAGGTTCTCCTACCAGCTCCCTTCCACCTTGCCAGCAGGGGAGAGGTCTGCCAGAGCATAGCTCCCCCAGAGGATGGCTCCCCCTCCTGCTTTTCCCCACTGAGTGCCAGCATTCTGAGCTATCATTATCCTCTCCTGAAGCAGCGAGCAGCACCCTGGGGGGACTAGAGCACAAGATGGACCGTTGGCTTGAGCCAGGCTGGCAATTCGGAGCACCTCATGCTGTCGGGCAGGTGCCGGAGGAGGCAGCCTGCCGAGCAGAGCACTTCTCAGCTGCAATCCAGTCTTACACCCGTCACAGCTAGTCTGTGCCTTTCCTGCTGACAAAGCATCCCCTGGGGCTCCTGTTGTCTTTTTCCAGCTTTCTCAAAGCTGCTGCCAGCCAGGAAAACCCATCTCTCTGGCACAGCACAGAGGGACAAGCCAGCCAGCTCTCCTGCACTCTGCCCTTCGCCCGCCCTCTCCCAGGCTGCCCCGTGCCACCTGTACATAGTCGCGTGGCTGTGCCGTGCCCCTCATCCTGCTGCAGCATCCTTCAGCGCGCACCCCACACAGCCCTGCTGGGGTCACACCTACCCCAAAGACAGGGAGAAGAGAGAGTGAGATGGAATGATGAGGGGATGTGGAGCAGGGGGCCGTGGCCCCAGTGAGGCACTTGGCTACTGCAGTAATGGAGGCAAATAAGCCCTGGAGATGGACAGGGGTCGAGGTGGGAAGAAAGCCCAGCTGAGCAGCTGCATTGGATGGGTGCAGGACCTGGGCCATGTGGGCTGTGACCCCTTTGCTGCCTGGGCAGTAGTGTGTCCTCAGGGTGTCTGTTGCCCTCTCCTTTATTCCTTCAACTCCATGTTCTTACACAGGGAGGAGGAAGGAGGGAAGTGCTGGCAGCCAACCTCAAGGCTCACTGAGAGGTTCATAACTCATCCCTCAATCTCAGTGAGGGATGCTTTGTCCAGAGCTGGCAGATGTTGCTAACTCTGCTGTGGACATCACAATATGTGTCCATCCCTTTGCAGGCTTTGCTGCTGGAGCCAGGAGCTTGCAGTGACTGGAGCAGATATTTCAGAGTCAGGTTCCTGAGCACCTATAAAAAGACCTGAGACCAGGACAAGAGATCTCCAGAAGTCTCCTTAAATATTTCCTGGATTTTATATCAGTGTTGTTGCCCTGGGCATTTTGATTTTGGACATTCAAGCTCTCAGGGTTAGACAACCTCCCTTTCTCCTCTCGGTCACTTGCCTTCCTCTCTGTGTGGGGTGCCTTCCCATACACCCTCAGGAAGGGAAGGCCCCATTTTGCAAAGAGGTACCCAAGGGCTCAGCTTCTGCACAGGATTTTCCACCTCTTGACTCCTGTGGAGGAACCCAAGGAGCCAACTGAGGAACAGCCTGCAGCGGATGCCAGAGCTATGAGAGGCACCTTGAGACATGAAACATGTCTGCCTGGTCTCCTGGGAATGGCTCTGTTTTACATGCAGTAATGCTAATGCTGCTAGGAAACCTCATTAGTGCTCTGACTGGCTTGTCAAGGGGTAGCATTATGCCAAGCATCCTAGGCACATCCCGTAGCCCCTCCAGCTGTCCCCTGTAATGAATACATGATAGGGCACTATGGCCGGTACAGCTAACAATGAATAACAGGTTAGCCAAGGTTAACCATGTACATCCGCTGTTTGCATTGCCAGCCTTTTCCCTGCTGCTTTGTTCTGTGTGATAAGTGAAGCTCATATAAGAGGGCGGTTGCTGGTGATACCTGTGCTGCCTGGTTCCCTGTGGGAAGTGGCCTGGGCTGGGCTGCCAGGGGATAATCTCTGGCTCACAGGAGATGCTCCACTCAGCTCCGCAGCAGGGAGAGGTGCAGCATCTGGGGCCAGGGCAGGCAGGGCCAGAAGGGCAACGGGTGCCCAGAGAGGTCCCAGCAGTCCCAGCTAGCTCCTGCTTCTGACACCCACCGATTCATCCCAAAGCCTCTCCCTGGAAGGCCGGCATACGTGGCCAGGAGCAGACACCACTACCGCAGCACACCCTTCATGTCCGACTGCCTTTGATGTTCACAGCAGCTAGCTGGGGACAGGGGTGGCCCTGCAGGTCCCTTAGGGGCTCAGGTAGTGGGGACTAACATCTACTCTGTCCCGATAACCCAGATAGAGTCGCATCCCCTCCCCCTGCCTTTCCATCCTTTGTCTGAGTGGCAAGAGGGAGGGCTGCAAACAGTCGCTCACCACAACCCAGCTTCCAGCAAGGAAAGGCTATTTAACCCCCACGTAACACATGGATGGCCTCCCTGCGGCTCTCCTCCCGTGTGGCACAAGGCTGTCCCACTCTGGCTGGAGGCAGAGATACACACAGACATCTCACCCCAGCCCCTTCCACCCGCATGGCCCCGGACCCATGGTCCCACTCCCTGCAGACACAGAACGGGGAGGAGAGATGGGTTCGGAGCCTGAAGGCAGCTGGCAGGAGCGGGCCCTCGATGGGTGATGCCAGGTCCCTAGGAAGGAAAGCAAGCAGATGCTTCGGTAGCACAGCTTCCCTGGGCTTGCAGGCATTAGGATCTGGTTCTTGTTTCAGATCTGCAGAGGTGCTGCACTGAGCATCTTCCCACTGGAAAAAGCCCTTTCCCCTCCATTTCCATGATAACCCCAGGGCATTTCTCCCACCTGTGCAGGGCAAAGGCCAAGCCATGCCAGATGCACTGCCTGACCTCAGGATGCAAAACAGAGCCATTCTCCTTACCAGATCTTTTTGCTTGACCTGAGAATCACCGGGAGTGAGGCGGAGAAACTCATCCCAGCCCTGTGGGCTGCCACAGCCTTCCCGGCAGCAGCCTTCCTTCCCCTCAGCGTTCTGCAGAGGGCTTGGGCAGGAGCCTGGCTCTGCCAGGGCTGCAGTGAAAACTAGGGCAGCGTGTGCCGAAGCCTCGCTGGAGATGCAGGAGCTGGAGGTGACGGGGTTTGGCATGATGTCCCCAGCCCAGCTGCTGCAGGGTTAGATACTTGCCTCAGCCCCTGCCATACCCTTAGTGCCATCTCCCAGCCTTGCAGTCCTTACCCCATACCCCTGCTCACCTCCTGGGTGGCACGGCTGTGTCACAAGGTGAGAGGATGCTGAGCACCCCTGGACCAGGGTACCCATGCCACCGTAGCTGGCTGTCCCCTGCCTGCCTTTCCGCTGACTCCTGCGCAGATGCCCAGGGAGCCACACAGGATGTCCCTGCTGCCCCCGCAGCCACTGCCTGTCTCTGGCAAGGGACAAGCCAGTCGCCAAGCAGCTTGTGGGCTTTCCCCAGCCCTGGACCAGCTGGGATTATCTCTTTCTTTCAGAGCAGCACTGGCGCCAGCTACTCCTCATCAGCACTACAACCAGCCCCGCTAGTTCTCCTTCATGCCAGACCGCTGCCACCGAAAGGGAAAAAAAGAAGAAAGACAAAGCCAGGACAGATTTCCCCCGCTGCCCTTCAGCGTTATCCTCCCCAATGGCCAGAGCTGGGTGGTGTGGGGACACGGCAGAGGGTGCCTGCATGAAAAGCCCCAGCAGCATCTCTCCGGCATCACCCAGCCCTGCCAAGCCCAGAGCATCCTACCTTTGAACATGAAGCTTCCTTTGTCTCCGAATCCTCTCTCAAGGGGGTGGGTTTCCCCCCACTTTTCTAGCCTGATGCTGGCACGGTGCGGTGGGCTACAAGGCTCTGCTTTTACCTCTCTCTTTCTTCCCTGTGTCCTCTTCTCCCCCCCTCTCCTTCCTCTCCTCCTCCAGTGGCTATTTCAGCAGAGCGGGGATGCTGGTGCTGCTCCTGCTGCCATCGTCATGTGACCTGAATATTAAACATCGCCGCAAAATCTCCCCCCGCGAACCCTCCCCCAGCTCCAGCCCAGGCCCCCGCCAGCCTCCCCGCCTGGGTGGGCACGGCCATGAGGATGGGGGGGCCGCTGCCGATGTGTACCCTCTGTCCCAAAGGGGCCCCCCTCGCACACCCACAACGCACAGACCTTTTCTTCCCCCTTTCCCTCCCAATTCCCCAGCAGTTTCAGCATCTCTGCTTGTTTAGGGAGGGGGATGTTTAACCCTTCATGGCTTATCTTCAGTGGGGCTGAGAAAGGGCGCTCTCTCCCCCTAGGTATTTACTGGGTTCAGGGGATTGCAAGGCCTCCTTCTGCTTTCCTGGAGAGAGGAAATTGGGAATGTTTTGGCTCATCAAAAGTGATTTGCCCTTCAGCTCTGCTTGTGGAGGCGTGAGAAACCTTTTCTCCTCCGGCACCACGATTCCTGGCTGTCAGCCCACGGTGCAGAGGCAGAGCAAGCACCGTCCCCACTGTGTGTGTGTGTACATACATATGTGCATGCACATACGTGTGTGCGCACACATGTGGCAAGAAGGGAGCGGTCCCATCTGTGAGCCATGTCAGGGTGCCCAGATCACATCCCTGCATGCCCCGGCAGGTGTCCGTGCCTGGTGGTGCCAGCCTGCATGTGTCCGGTGGATGTGCCTGTGCCTGGAGAGCCATGCGGATGCCCCTGGCTGGCGATGCCTTTGGAGGTGGATGCCCTTTCCTCCCTTTGCCTTTCCTTCTCCTAGAGTTGGGAGCCCTGGCCCCATCACACACCATGGCCCCACCACGCCATGCTGGGGCACGAACATCTGGGACTGCTCTGACCCTCTGACATCCTTTCAGGGATGTCCCCATGTGTCCCTCCACCACACGGCAGCCCCCTGGGTGGGGAATAGCCTGCAGGATGCCTGGCAGACTGGGCAAGGGTTTTGGGTGCCTCTTTTTGCAGCGCCTCAGGGAAAAAAGCAAACTGCGCCTGCTTTGGGTAACGGGAGCGTTTAGAAATCACTGTCAGCACTGAAAAGTTACCCAGGCTAGGCTGAGTGGTCCAACAGGACATCTGGACAGACAGACAGACGGGC